>JALJVW010000153.1:0-24378 GCA_024865655.1 Emberiza elegans | reverse complement strand
GAGTCCTGAGGGAGAAGTAAGTCTGTTGTTCAGAGGCAGGACAGGGGACATAATATAGGAAAAGCTTTGAGTGAGCACCAGAAAAAGATGAGTCCCAGGCAGAATGGTTAGAAAGATTAAAAAGAGACTTGCAATTATATTCAGGTATAGATACTGATACTGCAGTAGGGCAGGTTTTGTTAAAAACTCAGTTTGTGACCAGATCTTGGGGTGACATCAGGAAGAAGCTGGAAAAATTAGAAGACTGGCAGGACAGGGGACTTCAAGAGTTACTGAGAGAAGCACAAAGGGTGTATGTCCGAAGAAATGAAAAAAGATGAAAACAGATGCCAGAATTTTAGTGGCAGCAGTTCAAGAAATGCAGGCAGCTTTGAATACAGAAAAATCTGCAGGGAAAAACAAACAGCCGATGTCAGGATCTATTTTTAAGAACACAGGACCTGTGCATTTTTTCCTGCCACAAGAAAGGACACTTAAAAATTCTTGTCCTATTTTTTAAAGGGTGCAGGACCTACCTGTTTTTATTGTCATAAAAAGGGCACCTGCAGAAAAATTGCAGAAAAAGAAACAGCAAGATGAGAAAAGTTCTCAGGAGAATCAGAGAGGTCAGGAGTTCTGTTTAATGAAAGGGACCGAAACATCACCAGAAGAGGCTTTGATAAAGCTAAAAATAGGTCCTAATAGTGAAGAAGTTATATTTTTAGTAAATACAGGAGTTTCTCGGTCCACAGTGACAAAATTACCCGAGGGATGTGAGATAAATCGTGAGCGAGTTTCAGTAATCGGAATTACGGGAGAGGTTTTTCCCGTTCCTGTAATAAAAGGGGTGCAAATTGAAACAGATGACAAATTTGGAGTAAATGATTTATTGTTGATACCAGAGGCCGAGAATAATTTGTTAGGCAGAGATCTAATAACAGCCTTAAATTTACAGATAAAACCCTGTGAAGGAAAACTTAAAATTTATTCTTTAACTGAAGAAGATAATCTGGAAATTAATGATACGGGTTGGCATTCTGGTGAAGTGGGAAAAAGCTTGGGGTAAAGGAGTCTAGTCCCCTTAGTCCCTCCTGGTCAGCACAAGCCTGTGAACTTTATGCATTACTCTGTGCATTACTAATACTAAAAGGGGCGAGAAGGGACTATTTATACAGACTCCAAATATGCTTTTAGCGTAGTGTATACTTTTAGAAAAATTTAGAAGGAAAGGGGACTTATAAACACTCAAGGGAAAAGGTTAGTACACGGGGAATTGATAATTCAGATACACGGGGAATTGATAATTCAGATACTTGAAGCTTTAAAAGGCTCAAAGAAAATAGATTAGTTCATGTAAAGGGACACCAGAGAGAGGGAGGGATATTAGAGTCAGAGGGAATAATTTGGCTGACAAAGAAGGAAAAGGAACGACCTTAAGAAAGGGAGATACTGAAATCATGATCTTACAAAAAAATAGAAATTCAGCAAGAGACACTTAACCCTTCCGCTAGCAGAACTGGCAGCTATAAGGAAATTAAGAGCAACATTTAAGGAGGGAAACTGAGTTTTTCCTGATGGCAGGATTATGATGCCAGAATTAGTGGAACGTCAGATCTTAGATAACTTGCATAGACAGACACACTGGGGAGCAAGAGTCCTTTGTGATCACTTTTTAAAATTTTATGGGTATAGAGGGATATTTGAAATTGGAAAACAAATTACCCAGGGGTATCTCACCTTAGTTAAAAGGTAACTAAGAAAGTGTTGAAGAGCCCTCCCTCTGGAGGATGAAAAACAGCCTACAGGCTATTTGAAAAAGATCCAGGTTGATTTTACAGAATTGCCTAAAGTTGGTCTGTGGAAATATTTGTTAGTTATAATAGATCAATTAACTCAGTGAGTTGAAGCATTTCCAGCAGCTCGGGCTACAGCTCAAACAGTGGCTAAAATATTGTTGGAACATATAATTCCAGGATTGTGAAAATATGGTGAGATTTAAGTTGATCTTTATTAACCCTGATTTATTAAGAAGGAACTAGGCATGCTGGAGTGGCTGCCAACCACAATTCCCTTGAGCTCAGAGGCAGAAGAACGACAGTGGAAAAGAATAAAAGAGACTTTTTTAAATCGGTGGGAACAGCCTGAAAGGATCGAAGATCTCCTCTGGGGTCATCCACCAGCAACATCATCAGAATTGATTACAGAACTGCAATTCCAGCAACTGAGAGTGATAACACCTGTTGTTGAAAGAGTATAAGTAAAACGTTGGGAGTGCGGTAAACATGGTTTAGGGTGTCATCCATGGATATGTATTGTTTGCACATTTTGCTTTAATTCATGGTGGAGAGTAACTAAGTGGGAAGAGGAGAGACAATTGATTTGCTTGCTTTGCTATGGTTATGTATTTAGCCAGCTAACTGTAGAATGCATTGCTAGTGATTTTTTTGGGATACCTTTGAGACTGGTAGATGGGATCCTTCCAGCAGCAATTGGATTAATAGAGAACTTAGATCAATTGGTTCTTGCTATATTGGCTATAGCACAAATAAGAGAATGAGCAATTCATAATATTATAGACCAGTGTTTCATAATTGATAGTTGTTGATTAGGAAATCTTATTGTGGTTGGCATATCCCTGAAATTCTGAAAAATATAGATTTATAGTATTTCGGCCTAACCTTTTTCCCTGTTCTTTTCGTTTTAAATATTTCTTCTTAACCAGCCAGGACTGGGAAATGGCATTTAAAAAGAGAGAAGCAAACTCTGTGGGGCTATGGGTACCAAGGAAACTAAAAGCACCAGTGACTAGATCCCTGGATATTACCTTTGCTACTGAGAAGACTGGCATCTCGGCCCTTGGTTGCAACCCAAGGGGCCTTGAGAAAGGTAGAAAGGTAGATTTCCTAAGGATTATTTTCACTGTGATCATTCTGGTACCCTGGGCGATTGGTCAAAGCCAGAAAGCCACACTGGACAGAGTTTCGGCAATGAAAAAGCAAACAAGGCAAAAACCAAGTCCCAGCAATTTCAACATTTGTGACTATTGCAATCACCCTGTGTGGATTAAGAACAAGATAGAGTCTGTGTTTGTGACACACCCATATGTTAGTTCTGTCTGCTACAGTCCCAGCAGCTTTATAGATGTTTGTGTTAAAGAAAGAAAGATGTATTGGGTAGGGAAAGATTTGAGATATAATGGATGAGCTCCTTATCCCCATGGTAATACAAAGGGGAGCAGAGGAAAGAACAGGAGAAAAAGGTCAAAAGAATTGACTGAATTGTATAAACAGCACTACAAAGATTGGGACCTGCCAGCCTCAAATAAGAATCTGTTTGTGGGATTGATGCAAGAGATTGCTATAGAATTGGGATTATCCAAATGTTGGATTTGTGGAGGTTTAAAAATGGCTGAGAGATGGCCTTGGAAAGGTGAGGGTTTAGCTCCAGAACAATTTTTAAAATGGAACCACACCCAAATTTCAGGAACATTGGAGAGACCTGAAGGATGGATTCTAAGCCATCAAGTGATTGGAACCTATTGTTCCTTAGGGAAGCAGGGTTTTGAGGATGAAGAGGAGACGAGAATCTTGACTCCATAATTAGAAGGCTTGATTTATTATATTATATATATATTACATTATAACTATACTACAAAGAGATAGAAGGAAGAAGTTCCCAGAAGACTAGCTAAGAATAGAATAGAAAGAATGATAACAAAGGAGCTGGCTCCGACAGAGAGCGAGAGCCAGCTCTGCCATGACTGGTCAAGAAATCCAAACACCCATAGAAGGCCAATCACAGGTGCACCTGTTGCATTCCACAGCAGCAGATAATCATTGTTTACATCTTGTCTCTGAGGCCTCTCGGTTTCTCAGAAGGGAAAAATCCTAAAGGAAGGATTTTTCACAAAAGATGTCTGCAACAGGAACCCTTTGTATAACTCAAGAAGGAAGAAAATTTAATAAAGTAGTGGGACATACTCCTTGTAAATCCACATTGGTGGTTTATATGGATAATTGTTCAAAGGTTTGGCGACCTGAAACCCCTACTGGGTACTGGGGACCAATAAAAGAAATAAATTGTGCATGGGATGAACAGATTAATTTATGCTGGTACAGAAGTCCTGGAGCTAACCCCTACCAATCCCTCAACAGCCTGAGGTCTTATTGGGAACAGCCGGAGAAAACTGATCAGAAATAGAAAGCCCCAGATGGGATATATTGGATTTGTGGGTAACAAGCGTACAGTGAGTTACCTCAAAAATGGGGGGAGGACGAATGGCCTGCAGAAAGAATTATAGCATATTATGACCCAGCAACATGGGCTCAGGATGGGTCATGGGGATATAGGACCCCAATTTGCATGTTGAATCGATTAATAAGGCTCCAAGCAGTAGTGGAGGTGGTGTCAAATCACACCTCCAGTGCTTTAAAAATTTTGGCCAGGCAATATTCACAAATGTGGGCATTTGTGTACCAAAACAGGATTGTCCTAGACTATCTCTTAGCAGAAGAAGGAGGAGTTTGTGGGAGATTTAATGAATCTGTGTAGAAATTGATGATTATGGGAAGCTATCACTGAACTTGCAGAGGAAATTTAAAAAGTGGCTCATGTGCCCCGTAAAAAGTGGAATTCAATCTTGAAAGCAGATTAGTGAGATAACCTCTTTGGAGGCGTTTGAAAAAAAAGTTAGGGTTCATGTTGTTATGTTCAATTCTGGGAGTTCTGTTTCTGCCTTGTATGAGTCCGTGTTTTATTAGGCTAATTTATTCAGAGATTTAAGGGATGCAGATTACAACAATGTCTCTAGATTCAGAATCAACAGAAAGAGGAAAAGTTTGAAGCTGAAAGGAGACAACAAAAAAAATCCAAATTTTGAAGAATATAAAGGATATCAGGGCACAGCCTTTTAAATACAGCACGAATCAAGGATTAAAATGAGAAATGGGG
The DNA here is from genome assembly GCA_024865655.1 of Emberiza elegans. Lineage (NCBI taxonomy): Eukaryota > Metazoa > Chordata > Aves > Passeriformes > Fringillidae > Emberiza > Emberiza elegans. The sequence goes on along the minus strand of JALJVW010000153.1, from coordinate 19,449 downwards.
GATTTGTGATAAATAGGTATGATTTGTGCTGATAAAATTGAAAGAGTAATCAATATTGGTACCGTAATTAATATTTGGAAATAATAAATCAGTTAAAAGTTGAAATGCTAAAAAAGAAAGGGAGAGGAGGGGCTCCCCCCCCCCCCTGCAGATGTTCAGGGACAGGAGGAAAAAGCAAGAGATAACAGTTACTAAAAATTAACAGAAAGAAGGGAAAATCTGGTTGGGTCCCTGGAAAATGCCAGCTATAAGGGATTTGTTGCTTTGATGCTCAAATGTAGTAATATGTTAGTTTTGGCTTACATTGTACTGGCTTGGTGCGCATGTGTAACCCAAAGGTGAATTAAAGGACAAAGAGGAAGACTACGAAATCTTCATCAGACGACCCCCAAAGACTTGTGCGACCACCGAACTGAGTGATGGAGCATGCGCAGTAAAGGTGTTAATGAGGGCGGAGATGGGTAGATGACGAACCGGAACTAGGAGAATATGGTATTAACACATGGCATATAAGGGGGGAATCTTCACTTGGCAAGTGTGTACGCGAGGTGGTAAGGGTCCAGAAGCCCTGCACTCCATGCCCCGCGTTGTTTTTTTTTTTTTGCTTATGTTTTATTTTTAGAACCAAATTATCCCTTATTTATATATTTTCTAAATTATTTAATTAAAATTGCTGCTATCTCAAACATTGGTTTTTTTATGAGGGGATAATTGGGCAAGCATAACATCAAGGACAGTGTATAAAGAACGTGTTTTTGTTAATTAGCCAATCAAACAGAATATATCGTATCACTCTATAAAAACCCCATGGTTCTCTTGAATAAAACCTTGTTTTAGTCTTTCTGCAATACTGCCTCCCGTCTGTTCCTGTGTCATTCTCGGTGCAAGAGTGACATCTCATAGCCCCTCATGACCCCTCACAGCTCACAGCTCTTCATACCCCTTCATGGCCCCTCACGGCCCCTCACAGCTCACGGCCCCTCACGGCCCCAGGCGCCGGGCCCCCTGAGCCGCCTCCGGCCCCGCCATTGGCGCCGCTCTTTGCTGCCCGCCAATGGCGACCCGAGTTTCCAGCGACGTCACCGGTCGCCGGGCAAAGGGAGGCCTAGGGGTGAGGTGCCCCGGGCTGGCCGGGAATGGGGTCCAGGGGTCCCCGGGCTCAGGGAAACGGGGGATCCAGGGGCTGGGAGAGGAGGATACCCGGGAAAGGGGGTGCAGGGGTGTCGGGGCAGGATAAGGGGGTGCAGGGGGTCCTGCAGCTGGGGAAGGAGAGGAATGGGCATTCAAGGGGTCCCCAGGGGGTCCCCCCCCGGGGGGGGCAGCAGGAGCTGGCTCAGGAGCTCTGGGCAGAGAAAAGGGGGTGACCCCGGCCTGGGGGGGACATGGGGGACTCACACACGCTCCCGGGGGGGACACGACCCCCGGGGACCCCCCCTCACCTTGTCCCGCAGGGGAGGCCGAGCCCCAGCCCGGGCAGACGAAGCCCCCGAGCCCCGGCAGCATCTTGGGGGGGCGTCCGGGGCCGGGAGGGGCAGGATCCGGGAAACGGCGGCGGCTGCCGGGGGCCGCGGTTGCCTGGGAACCGCGAACGCGGCGGCGGCGTCTGTGACAGCGGCGCGGCCTCAGTGCCTGAGAACGCGGCCCTGGCTGGGTGTGCGCAGCCTGGGCTCGTGCAGGCGGCTGCACTGGGCGATTCGCCAAGGGAATTTTTCGCGGAGCATTGGTCTCCAAAGAGAATTCCTGCACCTGCAGAGCATTGGCCTCTGTGAAAGGTTCCTGAATTTCCTTTGAAGGTAAAGATTGACTCAAGTTGAACTTTTTGGTTTTGTCTCATCTGCACTCTGAGAGAGAATGCCAAAGGGCAATACAGGATGGGATAATGCCCGTCTTCTGGTGCAGCAGTTCAGTGGTATGCACTGTCACAGACATGTTTTATGAAAAGTCCTTTCCTTAGGAGTTTTCTCCTGAGAAGCTGAGAGGCCTCAGGAACAAACTGTAAACAATGGTTATCTGCTGCTGTGGAATGTAACGGGTGGATCTGTGATTGGTCTCATGTGGTTGTTTCTAATTAATGGCCAATCACAGTCCAGCTGTCTGGACATTCTCGGTCAGTCACAAGCCTTTGTTATTCATTCCTTTTCTATTCTTAGCTAGCCTTCTGATGAAATCCTTTCTTCTATTCTTTTAGTGTAGTTTTAATATAATATATATAATAAAATAATAAATCAAGCCTCCTGAAACATGGATTCAGATCCTCGCCTCTTCCCTCATCCTAAGACCCCTGTGAACACCACCACAATGAACAGCTGAGTGGATGAACAATATATGCTCTACTAATTTGGTTTTTTTTTGCACTGAAGAAGTGCAACATTTTCTAAATGTACCAGTCTATACATTTTTTGCTATAGTTATTGCTTAAACTGTTTAAAGGTGAATGAGTTCTGTTCAAGTTTCAGTGGGTTGTTATCATCTGGTTATTAAAACTATTAGGGAGAGGCCTCTGAATTGAGGTGCAAACGAGACCATATGCCAAAGTCAATAGTCTGGGTTTTATGTAACAGTAAATGTGAGAGAGAGAGAGAGAGAGAGAGAGAGAGAAAGGAATAGAAAAAGAAGTGGGGGGGGGGGGGGGGGGGTGAGGGGTTGGGAAGAGTGGGGAGAAAGAGAGTGACAGAGACAGATTAAGTAGAAAATGTCACCATTCCATGCATCCCATTGGGGTACCATAAAATCCTCTTCTGGTCTTTTCTCTGGTAAAGTCTGGCAAAACGTAAGACCCCAATGGATTAATGGAGATTTGGGCAAGGTGGGACCTCCCAGGTACCACCCTGGGGTGGGGCAAGTTGGACTCTGTCTATTGCTACTTTCAAATAATATAAGGTCTTTAGCACCAGTACATCCTTGGAGTCTGCCATGAACTGGGTTCTGGATTTTCAGATCTGTTGTGTTACTTTGCACGCCCTGCAATCGTCTGGTGCAAGGCCTCAGGAATGGGTCTGGGGGCACTGTGGAGGTCTTTGATGGGAGGTTTGTGTGCAAACCTGGCCTCAGCAGATGAGTCTGTGGCTGTGACTTCCCCACCCTGAACCCAGACAGAGCTGATTTTCAGGACAGCTGCTGGGTTTGGCTTTGTTGTGGATAGGTTTTTCTCCTCAGCCTTCTTTACTTCTCCCCAGACCTGAGCTAACAGGACAATAGTGTCACCCTTGTCTTGTCTCAAGTTCCCTTAGGCAGTTAACTCACAGTGCCAAGTTCCAGTCAGGAGGCATTTTCAGGGAAGGGTGGCCTTGGGTGGTCTCAGCCTCTTTCTACAGCTTTGTCACAATGGGCAGAAAGTCCTTTATAGGGATATTTAAGCCATTAGCCATAACATTCCAGTCTCTCCCATGTCCTGTGAGGAACAGCTGAGAGAGCAGGGGTGCTTTTAGCCTGAAGAAGAGGATGTCCACTCTAGGTATTTCTAAGTAATATCTAAGCTGCAGCTTTGTCTGTTCCAACTATTATTAATGTTCAGATTTTTAGCACCAGGGTTCAGTATGATCCATCTTTGAATTGCACAAGGTAGCCATATAGCTCAAATAAAGTCCAACTAGAGGCCTAACAATACTAGCTACTTAGACCAAACAAGCGCTTAGCTACTGTCAAAACATAGGAAATTTTTAGCACCAGTATATCCCTTGATTCTGCCATGAACTGGGTTCTGGATTTTCAGAGTTCCATTGTTGCTTCTTCCAGTTTTGTTGAGGCATTGTCACTCATCTGGGAGATCCTGCCTTCAAATGGCTTCTGAATTCCCAAAGAAGACCTCGACACCTCGTCTTTTGTCCAGGGAAAGACTGACCTCTTTCACTGTAAGTACCCACTGGGCTGTGTTAAGGCTGGCACTGCCCTGATGTCCCTGCTCTCCCTGCCCCTGTTGTCCAGCAGCTCTGTGAAGCTGCAGAGCCCCTGCCCAGCCCTTTGTGCTGTGCTCCTGTTGCTGGGGGCTGTCCTGGTGCAGTAGGGAACACTGTGGGATGTTTCAGGGTCTGGCCTGGCTGTGCCAGCGGAGCCAAGTGAAACCAATGTACAGCTGAAGCCCTGAGCACGTGTTCTGTCCCTTTCCCTTTGCCACAGGAATTCCTTCTGTCAGGCTGGGCACTCACCTGTGCTGCTCTGACCAAGCTGCCCTTGGGCACCTGGGCATGTGGGGGGGAAAGCTCAAACTCTGCCCAAAGCCTTGTGAGACAGGGCTGGTCCCAGCTGGGAGAGCTTCCAAAGCAGCTGTTCTCTCCCAGCTCCTGTGTGGGCACAGATCCAGCCCTGCAGGCACAGTGTACAGCAAAGCAAGTTATCTGCTGCAGCACGTCCAGAAGAAAATGTCTCAGCACCTTTGTTCTGCAGGATGGTGGAAATCTTCCTGTGCTGGGAATTCTCCCTGATTTTGGTTTACCATGTGTTGATGGTATGTCTCCCAAAGGGTTGCCTTCTCTTGGAAGCTCTGGATTGGTAGCAATGTTGAGGGCTGTGCGGTTCTTCCCTGCTCACTGGAGTCAGGGCCACAAAGGTCCCTTGGTGTCTGGAGCTCACTTGACTGAAGATGCCCCACTGCTGAGGCTCTGTCAAGGAGATGCCTCTGTTTTCTTCTGTGGAGGGTCTGTGAGCCCAGACAGAGAAAACAAATGCTAATGGACAGAGAGAACTAAAACTTGGACACATTCCTGTGCTCCTCACTCTTGGTACAACGTTCCTTTCTTGCATGTCTCTTGGACTCACCCAGCAGTGATATCTCCTTGCTGTGAGTTCTCACTGCTGTGCAGGGATGGAGTTCAGGGAGTTCTGAGAGCTCCTCCCCCGCTCTCTGAAAAGGTCACTGCCTCAATCCAATGAAACTAAGGAGGAAACAAATGCCCAAAGAGCAGAAATCCCCAACCATGTCCCATCAAATCACGGAGAAGCCAATGGGACAGAGCCATGTGGTTGGAGTATGTGTATTGCACTCTGTATTATAAATTTGCTGATGCTAAGTATTTCAGCAAGTAACTTCCAGGGCTTCAGGACTGTTCTAGACAATGTGATCACAAATTGTTCACCAGTGTCATTTGTTCAAGAAATGCCTTTCTGAACAAGCACAACTCTGAGGCTCTAGCTGGTTCATTTTTTGCCTTTCAGCTGCTGCCCTCTAAGTTCCTGTGGGAGAAGTTTCTCAACATGAAGAAGAAGGCCAGCACTGTTGGGAGTTTTCTGCCCAGAATTGGCCCATGTGTAGACCTGAGGGAGACTGGTCCAAAGGTAGCCTTTTCCTGCTCTTCTCCTTTCTGTTTGCTGTGAAGTTTGAAGAGGGTGTGTGCTTGTGACAGGCTTGCCTCCAGCAAAATCCCTCAGTGTCCAGGTCCTGTTGTCATTGCAAGCTGCTGGGAGTGGTGGGCTGGGAGTCCTGATCTGCACTAAGCCAACCCAGATAAGCTCTGCTGAAGCTGCCTGAGTGTAGCTGCCATTGCTAAAACAATGGGGGGAAGGCTGGGGACACAAAGGCACAACATTGCCATGTGCCATTCTCCTGCTGAAGGAGCCACCTCTTGCTTTGGTGTGGTCACCATCAAATGCTTGGGGTCACAGGATTCCCCCCAGAGTGGCAGCGTTGGCCTTTGAAGGCCAAGGACCTGCAGGAATGACTTCAGATTTAACAAAACAAATTGCCTTAATGCTTTGGGCTGGAACAATGTGTTGGACCCTGATGGGGTGTTAGATTTTGCAGGCTGCCAGATGTACAGGGGACTGGCCCTGGGCAGAGGGGAATGGATGTGCTTTATCTGGATCAGTGCCTGCTTAGAGGTGTGTTTGAAGCTGCTTTTCTGGCAGGACTGGCTCAGTAGAAAGCACAGTCCAAACAGGGGTAGGTGACCAAGGTGGGCTGTTGTTATGAATGAGGTCCCTATATGTCTAATTTAATAAACCAACATTAGAATTTAGCAGCAATTTTAATAAACCAACATTAGAATTTAGCAGCAATTTTAATTGAGCAGCAATTTTATATAAAATAAGGCAATCAAATATAATCAAGCAGATACAAAATAATTTGGCAGTGGTTTGGATAAAGCATAAGCAAAACCAGTCAGGATATGGGGGAGTTTTCTCACCCTGCCTCCCATACAAAAGATAAAAGAATCCAAACACTACTTATATATTGTGTGCTAATACATATTCATCAATAATTTTCTGTAAATCTCCTCCTATTTTCGATTCTTGAAATCTGTGTCACTATACTGCACAGTGCATGCTCTGCTTGTTTCTGAGGGGTCTTTTGGCTTTTGGTGGTTGCTTCCATGAAGGCTTCTCCTCATCATCACTGTCCTTTGAACAACCCCACAAGTTGCACATACACCCCAAGTCTTGTGTTATAGAAGCCAGCATTATATTCTAAAAATAGGCCTTATTATTTCATAGACACCTGGAATCATCCCAGTTTTGTCCACTTCAAGGCCAATTCTTTAATTATCCCAAGACCTATTGCATTTTGGGATGCTACTTATCTCAGACTACATCCTGCATCCTATTGTCTCATGAACATCTGAAAACATCTGTTTTGTGACACTAATTACATGTCCTTTTCCTCTATTACTTTTTAACAAATATTTTCTAAAGTATCTAAAATACAGTTACAATTGCTAGCATGAGTCACATTCCTTTATCACACTGTTGAGCAGGAAATTGGCAGCAAGAGCCATGTAACACACAGGTTAAGGATTGCCAAGACAAAACAGGGCAGAGTTTTCTCACAGCAATGTCTCTGCTCCAGAAGCATTTGCTGTTGTTGTGTCATTCCAGACGTGCCTCTACATTGGTATCAATAATACAGCAATAATTACAAGATAGCAATAATTACAAGAAAGCACCCATTTAAAGCACATGGAAAACAGAGATACCAACTCTACTTTTACCCAAGTTGCTGAGAAAATAACTGAACCTTTTCCTCATTCAGCATTCACCTCATTTCTCATTTTCCTAAGTTCTGTGTTACTTTATTTTTGCCTTTACCTCTGTTAGAAACACACTAACTTTTAAATACAATTAAAGGGGACAAAATCATTGAAGCATAAGGAAACTTTTGTAATGCTTCAGCTGAACTGGGTGTGTCTCCCTCCCCCTGGAGATGAACAAACACAGCCTCTGAGAAAATGGCAATTTTTCTATCCCCTTTATGCCTGGCCAGGGCTGCCCCTGTCCCCTTTCCCCTTGGACGGGTACTTGGGAACTTCCATTCTCTCAGATCACCAGCTTTTCTGTGCCCTCCCCTCTCACCCTGCTTCCTTTTGGTCAGGTCTTCAACCCTGTCCCTCTCCCAGCTCACAGCAACACCCAACAAACCAACCCGAACAAATCCAAACAGCCCAAACAAACACAACAACTTCCTTTTTTTAACTTAATAACCTTTTGGCTTCAGCAAAATATCACCTCATCTCTCACACCTCCTCTGGTACTGTTCTTCCTGATGCCTAAGTTCTAGATCAGAACAGATATTTGCAGTTCTGTGGGCCTTAGTTTCCCTGTCTCAGAGTAAAGGACATCCCAAAAATCGTTTCCCATGGAGTTTGATGTAAATTTGTGTGTTTTTTCTTACTCCACGAGTGCTCAGGCAGTGCCCCAGAGCTCTGTGACCACATGGGCACAGGGCTGTGCTAAAGGTAAGTGCTGCCTGGCGTTCTGGAGAAGGAAACTTGGAGAAATACATGCCAAAAGAGCAGCTTGGCTTGAGCCTGCTCTGTGTGGCCCAGCAGCTCTGGATCAGCTCAGAGCAGAGGTGGGTGAGCCACTGTTTGCCCAGTGTGGGCTGGGCAGACGTGCTCACCCAGAGCCTGTACTTCAGCGGGGATCAGTGTATGGGATCCTTCATGAACCTTCCTCCCAGCAGCTGAACCTCTCCCTGCTCTCTCTCTCCTCTCCAGCTGCCATCAGATCCCCCAAAGCAGAACTTGCTTCAGATTTCCCCACCAGAGGTGGTATTTCAGAACTTTGACACTCATGGTGTCTCTGAAATGGCTCTGTCTCTCACCAATGTGGGCAAGGTAAGTGCTGGGACGTGGAGCTTTCTTGGTTTCTCTGGGTCGGGATTGAAGGCACTTGAGATGGTAGTTCATGTTCAGACTCAGGTCTTTATTGTTTCTTATCAGTAAAGCAGTCTCACAACCATGAGTTCAGCAGCTTTTCATTAGCAAGGCACAAGATGGCTAACAATCTCTTGTTGCAAGGTCTTTTAAGTCTAAGCTGTCCAATTAAGAACTAGCACTTCTTTTCCCTTTTAAGCCAAGAACTGATCCCAAAGAGCCTGCAATGCAGACTTTTCTCTTCAATTACAAAATGCCACCCAAACATAGCAAGAAGAAGGAAGAAGAAGCATGAAAGAGAAACTCAGGATGACAGCCTGTGCTCTCCATGTTGTTTCCATCCACAACATACTAAACATCCCAAAACCTAAATTTCTCACCTAAGTGATACACCTACACTACTCTCTATAATCTATTGCACACTTTTGTGGATTCTAGTCTATCTTGAAGTCTAGGAGACTTCTCCATGAATGAGGGTCAAAGTCAGTGCTCCTCTGGGGGTCAGGGCACCCCAGGGCAGACAGAGAAATATTCCCAGTGCCCTGGGTTTCCACAGAGCTTTAACACTGTGCTGGAAGAGGAGAGAGGTGTAATTCCCAGAGTGTAGAGCAAAGCAAGTTATCTGCTGCAGATAAAAGAAGAAAAAATGAAAGAAAAGAAGAAAATGTCTCAGCACCTTTGTTCTGCAGGATGGTGGAAATCTTCCTGTGCTGGGAATTCTCCCCTGATTCTGGCCATGTGTTGATGGTATCAATCCCAAAGGAGTTGCCTTCTCTTGAAAGCTCTGGATTGGTAGGAATGTTGAGGGCTGTGCAGTTCTCACCTGCTCTCGTGCTTTGCCTTGAGTCTGTACCTCATCCTGTGTCTCCTTGGTTAATCTTGGCTCCTCTGCCTCTCTCAGCCTGCTTGGCTCCCTTTGTGCAGCACAGCCAAAGCTCAGGAGCTGAGCCTTCTCCACTTTATGCTGGAATCACTTTTCATTCATGGCATTGGCACTGCAGGAGGTGTGTTCTGAAACAGCCCTGCAATCAGATGGAGCAGAAGCAGTGAGAGGCCTTTAGGTGCCACTTCAGGCTCCTGCCACTTCATCCAGCTCTGCTCAGCTTTTCCAAAAGCAACACGGTGCTCTGCTTTCCCTTTGGAGAACCACAGCACATCTAAAGCCATGTGCTCCTGGAGGTTTCCACCTTCACTTGAAGAAATTTGGATTGTTTTGCAGTTTCCCAAGAGAATTGAGAGGGAACAAGTTGAAAAATGTCAGCAGTTGTGTTCCACTGTAAAGAGGAAAATGGAGACCATTTAAATTTCAGTCAGGGAAACCTTTTCTCAAATGAGGCTTGTGCCAAGAGTGGGCTGGTGGGAAGAGACAGGAGGGAGTCCAAATCATCTGCTTTAGACTTTTGGAGAGCATTTGGGTGCTTGGGGGTTGATATCTATGTGCTAGAAAATGCATGTGTGCTGTGTCTGTGAAGCCCAGAGGGCAGAACCTGGCCTGCTGGCTGCAGGCAGGAATGCCCAGCAGCCCAGCTCGCCTGCACAGGCAGCAAGAAGCCCTGGAGAGCCAAGATTGGCTTTAATACTGGAACCACACTGTCAGCCAGTGCTGGTCCTGTTTCTCCAGGCAGAAAATGCCTTTGAAGCCCATAGTGATAGGCACAGCCAGTGTGTGTTTCTGCCGCTTTTGGCAAGCTGAATGCTCTCGTGGTTTTATGATTCTTCCTTGCTGCTTTATTGCCCATTTAAAATCTCTTTGCCATCTCCTTGTTTTAGGGGTTGTCTTGCTGTGTTCCTTCTTTTGCTTTTCAGGTTTGCTTTTATTCCCTGGAAGGCCACAGTGTTTGGTCTCCTCTCTTGCTGCTCTGCCTGCCTGACTCTATCCCCAGAACATCCCTACCCAAACCTGATCTGCTAGAAGGGAATTTCTCCCTTCCCCCAGGACAATGTGCTGGTTTGCTTTCAGGTAGCACATTCCCCCTCTGGAACACAACTGCATGGCTGTGTGCAGGCAGAAGCCAGCAGGTTTTTTGGCCTTGTTGAATATGGAGTTTAGCACCAGCCTGGGGTATTTGTACAAATCCCAAACAGGACGGGGCTGCTGTGGAACGTGCCTTGAGCTGTTTTATTTTTCAGCATCAGCTTCATTACATGGTTATGACAATGGGAAGATGCCAGCAGCTCACATCTCAGGCAGCAGACAAAGAACTTCATGTTACAACTTACTTTTTAAGTTTTGTGACCAATCACAGAAAGCAAAAGCATATTGACAGTAGTTCCATCCAACCACTACAAGCACACGTACCTTTGGTTAAAACAATGCTTGCTTCTTTTGAATACAATACCTGCTTGTAACCATTAAAACACAATTCACAGAGCTCCATTATTAAGCTGCAACTTTCCTAATATCTTGCTAGATAAACTTTTCTGTAGCTTAGGGAGTTATTCTAGACAAGCATTAATCCACAGACCATTGTTCTATTTGTCCTTGCTTTTCTACAGTTTAAATAATTTTTGTGCTGACCTATCTCATGGCTGCTGCTTAGCTCTAATCACAGTTCTGCTGTCTCTGAGGCCTGCCTTTTGCAGCTTTCCCAAAACCCTCTGATTCTGTGGATTCCCACAGAGATGACTTGGTTCAGGTGCTCTGTCTCCATCCTGCTGGTGCTGACCTGCTCAGCCCTTCCTTCCCACCAGGCACTGCCCAACTGCCCCTGGCCAAAATTCTGGACCCAGGCAGAAGGGATTTGAGTTCACCCATGTGAATGATGTTCCTGTGCCTGCACAACTGAAAGTGCTTTGGAAAAATGGTCAAGGAGGGATGTCAGCAGGGCACGGACAGTCTCCTCTCACCCTGTTTCCACAAGTGGCAAAATCATTGTTTCATTGTTGGGAAGGATGAAAGTTTGACAAGAAAGTCTCACAGATATGTATGCTTAGCAGAAAGATTTTTAAATGAATCTGATGAAGGAATAGAGTTGGAAGCAAGTTTTGATATAGAAGGAAAGAATTGCTGAGACAGTATTACAGGATAACCAAGGAGGCAAAGGCTGTGTTAGTTAAAAGGGGTTTTTATGACTTAGAACAAAGGATAAATCCACCTCAAACAAGAAGATGTTTTTACCAAGCAGAAAGATAGCACAGGCAAACAAGTCAGCAAAGTTGCAAGTAGAATAAATGTCTCAGAATTTTCCACTGCAAGAAAACTGAAAAACAACTTCTAGCTTTAACTGTAATGTATTAACTTTTAGTGATTGGAGAATTGTAACATGAATATGGTAATGATAGTAGTAGTTATGATAGGCTATAGATAATAGTTAAGGTATTGATTGGTTCTACTGTATGAAGATGCTCAGCAAAGAAAAGTATATAATGGATTGTAACCAAAACCAAAGGGTCTGCAGGCTTGCCTGCAGCTGGAGCTGACAGCTGTAGGCACAGGCTCTGTCACCCACGACCCTGGACTGCTGTAAGCTCTTGGATGGAATAAACTGCATTTTGGAGAGCTGCCTGGAGTCCTGCACCCCTCATTTTGGCTCTTACATTTCATGTTTTTGCTGCAGGTTCCTCAGGTGGTGAAGGTCTCCATGGAGAGCTCCCCTTACTTCCAGCTCTCGTGCTCCAGCGATGTTTACCGTCTGGTGCCGCCGGGCGCCTCTGCCCCTGTGCGCGTCCGCTTCACCCCCAGCGAGAACAAGGTGGGACTGGAGGAGCCAAAGCACAGAATTATCTGCACAGCCACTGTTCTCCCTGCACTCTGGGTCCAGGCCATTCCATGCTGTGAGCTTGGCTCCAGTCCATGGGCAGGCAGCCTGCAGCCAGTCACACCTTGGCACGTGCTGGCAGGCACTGCAGCCAGGCCTGACAGGCTCTGCTTCCCTCCCTGCACATCCCTGAGCATTGCCAAGGGAAGATGCACAGGGAACAGTGAAAATGAGGGCACTGCAGCCAGGCCTGACAGGCTCTGCTTCCCTCCCTGCACATCCCTGAGCATTGCCAAGGGAAGATGCACAGGGAACAGTGAAAATGACAGAGGGCTGTTGATAGACCTTCAGCCATCTCTAGGTACAGTGGGAGGGGTTTCATTATGATGGAAAACACCAGAGGTCAGAGAGCTTTCCTCCTTCCTGACTGCCAACAGCTGGCCTGCCTGCCCCTGGGCTGGAGCAAAGACGGTGCTTTTTCAGCCCCTCTGTTCTCCAGCCTTGCAGCTGTGCTGTCCCAGAGCACAGGTGAGCATGGCACAGCTGCAGGGCCAGGGCAGAGGATGTGCTGTGCCCATGAGCCCACCTGGCACAGGCACGCTGGGCTCTGGGTGCCCTTGGTCAGCAGGAGGTTGCTGAGCAGAGTGCAGGGACTTGGACACCTGCCTGCAGGAGCTGGTGCAGGGCAGGCACAAGCTGCAGGCAGAGCTGTGAGCCCAGAGCCCGTGGCAGTGACACTGCTGGGGCTCTGTCTTCGTGCCTGTCACTGTGCTTGCTCTGTCAGCTGGCACCCATTCCGTGCCAAAGGTGCTTTTGTGGGGAGGTTTGGAACAGCAGTGCTGAGGGCCCTGGCAGGTCTGATCTCAGTGCTGGCATCTGGAGGCTTGTTCATACAGAAGGGTTGAGGACACGGCATGGAAGGGAGGAAGCCTTGCAGGCAATCAAAGAGAGGCTCTTCCAACAGCATCCTGCTGCCTCTTAGCACTGTTCTCCTCCTGGCTTGGTTGGAGGCAAAGTTAGAGGGGAGTTCTGAGCCAACTGATGTTTCTACACCAGGCCAGAGGTGCAGGAGTTCTTTGGGTGCAGCTGTTTTCTCATCTTCTTTTTGCTGCTTAGAGTCACTTTAACACTTTGTCCTATTCTCAGACAATGGGAATATAGAAACCTAAAGAAAGAATGTCCTAGCTCCATGTTCCTTAGCTCCATGTTCCTTAGAAGGGACTTAGGAATTTCTTTTTCATCATTAAAATTCAGAAGTAAAAATTGATGGTGGCCTAGGGCAGTTCTCTATGTGAGCCAAGTGACAAAAGGCAAAATGCCACTGACAATAGGTTTTGCCCTAAGATGGCATTAGTGCTTTTCAAATGTGACATATTGGTACAGTTTAGTGTTCATTTGGTGGTGGAATAGGTAAATTGATGCAACAGCTGGGTTCTAGAAAAAGATTTTTTCTTCTGCCATGGGATGGCACTAAATGCCCTCTGCTGAGCCAGTTGGTTTTCCTGCAGGATTATTCTCATGAGCTCGTCTGCCCAGCTTTACTGGAAATGGAAAGGATAGCTGGCTTGCACCCTCCTGAGCCATTGGTGCCTAAAAAGCTATCCTGGACTGTCCCAAACAGCTGGATTCTCTGGGAGTGCCACAGGCAGGTACAGCACCCAGCAGAACTCCTGAGATGCCCAAGATGAGCTGTGCTGCTGGGTGTTGGTAGCCCTGCAGTTCCTATGTTGTGGATCTGTTAAAGGGCTGAGGGTGTCTCTGAAGATCCAGTGGAAGAAGAGACCCTTCCAGTGGAGAAAGGTCTCAAAAACCTGGGATTCTATCAATGTCACCTCCCTTCTGTTCCATGCATGAACCTTTGAAAGTTTTAAGGCAAACTGCCCACTTGGAGGTTTAACTGTTTTCAAACAGATGGTTCAAATAAAGGGCTGGGTGTTGTCAGGAACCAGAATAAGGTTGTGGAAGTGAGCAGGATGGAGGCATCCCTTTTGGTGTTTTCATTGAGCTTTTTCAGCTTTCCTTTTTGAACAAGCTTGCACCCTCCTGAGCACAAGCAGCTGCTTCCTCAGCGTTCCTGTGTTTCTGCTCAGTGCTCCTTTTTTTGCTGGGGCAGGCATTTTGGTTTGTGTTAAATGAAAGCCAAAAAATTTCAAACAGAATTTTCAAATTGAATAAGGTTGTGTTCCTTTCATTGAGAACTTTTGAATCTCTGAACGTTCCTGTGAGCTGTTTTTGATTTTGGTTCCTGTTAATGCCTCATGAGTGGTATACCACTAATGCCTGTAGGTACATGCCCTGGTACCTGCACAGGTGTAGGAAATAGGAGACATTTAGTGAATATAAAAAGCAATTGGGCTGATTTAGAAGATAAAAGTATAGAATAACTTTTCCAGAGGGACCTCTGAAATCATCTGAGCAAACACAGCTCAAAGCAGGACCAGTGTCTGGGGATTGCAAGGTGCCATTGGGAGATCTGGACCTGCCTTTAGATGCCATCCAAGGAAACAAACATACAAATGGACCTGGTTAAAAAGCAGAAGAAAACAACCTATTAAAACTCCCTCCATACCTTATCTTTTTTGCCTGTTGGGTGCAGTAGTGATTCATTGAAAGGGCAGATCTAACAGGATGGGAACTATCTTAAGGAACAGTCACAACTAATAGATAAAAGGCCAAAATTTAGCCTGCCAGCCCCATCTCTTGGCACTGGTTTTCATTTGGTTGTTACAGTGTCAGGGATGTCTCCTTCACAGCTCTTCTATCTGTGGGCTCAGAGTGCAGCTCAGTGATATTGGCTGAAATTCAGAGGAGTAGAGCTTGAGTCCTTGGGTCTTGGGGAGCCAGGTCTGTGTGAGAGATGAGTGCTACAGCAGGAACAGAGGAGTCTGGTGGGTACAGCCTGGGGTGGGATGTAGGAGATGCAGGGGCTGAATTGCACTGAAAACTGAGTCCTGAGCTTGGCTGGATCCTCTTCTCCTGATAATTTGAAAATAAGGAGATACTTTCTGTCTCAGGCAAGCCCTGAAGTCAAGCCCAGGAGTGTTATTGCCATCCTGGAGGCAGGAGCATGTGCCATCCAGGCCATCTGATGGGATGGGATGGGTAACATGGGGCAGGAGTGGGAATGGGATGGGATGGGATGGGATGGAATGGAATGGAATGGAATGCAGTGCTGAAGTGTGGCCAGGGATTCACTTAACTGGCAGCTTCTCTGTTCTGGTGAAATTTCTGGCAGAAGAATAAGAACAAAATCCCATGCCTTGCCCCCATCAGGCACTGATCCCCCCGAGCCCCAGCAGAGCTGCAGCAGTGCTGGCATCACCCCTGGGGCAGATGCAGGAGCTCTGGGGCTGCTGGGGCCTTGTCTTTCCTCCCCTCTCTCCAAAGCCTCACGTCCAGCACATGAACATTGCTGGCCCAAGGCTTCTCCATCAGCCAGCAGTGATGTTCTCACAGTGGGAATGGGAGCAGGTCAGGCCCATCATTGCAGCAAGAGGTCCTTAATGAGCTGAACCTGAGGCAAGTTCATCAGCTGTCACTGCTGACATGAACAAAGCTCAGCTTGCCAGATGTTCTCCTTATTTTTGTGTGTGATGCATTCATCACCAAGCTCCCCAGAACACACTTTTAAGTGACAGATTGACCAGCAGCAAAGCACCAAGGCCAGGAACTTTTGTTTCCTCAGTGGGGCTGGAGAAGAGCACAAAGCCCAGCAGCTGCTGGGCAGGAGCACATTTCACCTGAGCTGTGCCTGAGCATCACAGCACTGAGTCTTGTGCTTGTCAGGCAAGAGCTGTTCACCTGGTGACCAATCCTGATTGCTCCTGTTAAATCCAAAGGGCACCAACACATTTGCATCAACATTTCCAACACATTGCACAGAGTTTCTCTGCTGGGCCAAGCAAACAATTACCAGCCTGCATGACAACCCAGAGTCCCAGACTGCATTGCTGGTAAACACACAGAAACCTCCTGTTCTGCTGCCTTGATGTGCTCCTGCTCATGGTGCCTCATTTAGCTGGGATTGGACCCTTCAGACTGTAAATGGCATCCTCCTTTTGGGTTTCCCTGTCACTGTATTGCTCGAATCTGCATTTGCACTCTTTCAGGGTTTTGATTGTTCCTTTTCATAGAGCTTTCATTGAAATGCTGATAAAATGTGCCCTTTTTAGGCTAAATCAGGGTGTTTTCAAGGTAAAATAAACCAAAGAACCACACTGCAAATTCAACAGTAATTATTCCTTGGTCTTCAAGGAAAAGTTCCTTCTCCCTGTCTGATTCCTAGGCTGTAATCTCCCAGGACAGGTGGTGCCCTAACATTTGTATCTCTTGAGGATTACTGGGGTTTGGCGAGTTCAGAAGTATGTGCATGTCACGGTGGACACATTCTCCTTGCGATGTGGCAAAGCGGCCTGGGAGAAGGCCGTGATGTCCAGGCAGGACTGGGGCAGGCCTTTACCAGTTTTGGGCATACCTGCTGCTGTGAGAAGAGGGACAATGGTCCTCTTACGCATCGCAGAAGGTCCCGGCAGTTCCTGCAGTTGTGGGGGTGTCTAGCGGAGGATTTTGGTATTCCCCATTCCCCGACTGGTCAAGCCATTGTAGAGCTGCCCATGGTACTCTGAACAGGTTCCAAAAACAAAAACAGGGAATGCAGATTGAAACCCCACAGTCGGTTCCCAAAAGCCCAGTGCACAATCAATCATCTCACAGTGAGCCAGAACTCAAACAATCCTGTCATTTGAATCACCATCTTTCATTGCAGGCTGCAGCCCGAGGCACATCATACTCGGGCAAAAGTTGGAAGTTGAATTTAGTCACCAAAAGTGGGAAGGTCCTATGACCTGATCGCCTCAGGGCGATGGGAATGTGTGTATCCACAGATACTGGGGCACGCTTCAGGTACCTGTTGAATGTGTTAGCCCTGACCTAAGGTCAGAGGGCAGAATCCAGCCTGAGCAAAGACAGAAACCGTTGACCAACCTAGAAAGGCACTGCCGGGTGAATCATTGAGTGATGACTCAGATGCAAGTGATGAGAGTGGGCACTCTGATGATTCCTCTGCAAGTGGACAATGAGCATTGTTCATTTCTTTTTCGTTTTCCTTTTTAAATAGTAAAGGGTGAGATGTAAGCCCTGGTTTTTAATGGGCACAGAGCCTTCTGATGTTGACATTCTTGTAGTGAACTTTCTTCCACTTTCTGTAAATAACTCATTGTTTAGCAGCCATGGAGGATGAGAGAGTTGATGGACTGTTGGTTAAACCAGTGTCATTGAGAGGTGTCACTGTCACCCTCCAATCCACTGTCACCTTTGTAAAACTATATAAATGTTGAGTCAGAAAATAAACTGCCCTTTTCTTCTTCACCTTGAGAGCCCAAGTGTGCGTGTGTTCCTTTGTGTCTTACAGCGACAGAGCAGCATGGCTGTGATGTCCCTGTTTGTTGGCTGAGGTGGGGGCCTGGTTCCAATTGCTGATCTCAAGCAAGGCTTGGCTGTGCCCCAGCTGAGTGGGCTCTGAGCTGTCACAGGCTCAGTCTGTTTTGGCCCAAACCAAGAGATGCCTTTAAGGATCCTGCAGACAAGCTGCATTAGGATGCTTTGCATCACATTCTAGTTCCTGATTCCATCCTCACTTTCTATTGCTGTAGCTCTTCTCAATGACAGCTCACTGTTTCTATATCTTGAAAGTGGTGGGGGTGTTGGCAGGCTGAGCAGGGAATTTGACAGCTTGAGTTCTCAGAGTAAATGCTGGGTCTGGGTGCACTCATCACTGAGAGAGAACTGTGCTGGTTTGGGGCAGGGAGGGAGCTCCTCCCCATCCCAGTGAGAGAAGCTTGCAGTGTTCAGCAGGGCTAGGAGGGGCATTTCAAGGCTACAGTCTGGAATCTGTGTCCAGAGGGAACTCAGTGATGATTAATTCCTCACTTGCAGCTTCTTGGTGAGCTGTTGGTCTTAGATATCAAAGAGCTCCACTCCAATCCCACTTTCATGTTGCCAGGACATTCCCCAGGATCATGCATGAATGCCTGAATGGAATTTGTGTCCTTGCCCAGGCTTCCCTACACGCAGCGCTGCCGCCTCACCAACAGCTCCCGGGTGCCCCTGAACGTTCCAGCCCCTCATGTCGGATGATGGCACGCAGCCGGGCTGTGGACAGCGTGGATCAGATCCGGGGACACTGACCCGGCCTGGAGCAAGGAATCCATTTCTATGTGGAGCCCAGGGAGTTCACCATGAATCCCAGCCGAGGCACCATCCTCCCCAGGGACAGCAGGACCAGTGGGCCAGAGCCCAGCCACAGAGGCTGCAGCACCAGGGCTGGAGCTGCACCTGGGGGGTGGGAGGGTTTAGCTCTGCTGCCAGCTTGGAGCATCCTGGCAGTGACAGATCTGCACTGCTGCTGGGAGGCCTCTACAGTTTTGGTTTTACTCGGAATGTTCCTCAGGAGCACTGTTTGGTTTCCAATTCATATGCTGAAGTCACATCCTTATGGTCAAGGCCTGCAGCCATTCTTGTGTTTTGAGAGCGATTGATTTGATTGCAGGGGGCAGAAAGGTGAGGGCTGAAGGAGAGATGTCATTCATTGCATAAAGCAGTGACCTTTTCTTCTTGGTCTCATTTCCCCCCTCCTGGGAGCAGAATGATTGTGTTCACTGCAGGAAGCTCCAGTGGGACAAAAACTCTGCAGCCATGTGTAGCGGTTCAAATTTGTTGATTGATTCCTTGTTAAGTGGTTTGTTCTGTTGTACCTATGTTCTCCTGAGCTGGTTTCCCGGGTTTACCTCCTCCAAGCTGTCCTCATGCTATATTCCTTGCCCTGGTCCAGCTCTTTCCCTGCCTGTCAAACCCAGCCCCTTTTTGTTCCCCAACCTTCTTTACCAATTTAACCTGGAGCCAATCCTGTCTGCAACACCTTTGGAATTCCCTATTCCTGGAGGCCCTGAGGCCCATGTGAGCCATCCTCTCCACCTCCTACCCCAAGTGGCCCCAGATACTTGATGCTTAATCCTCAGTGCTCCCGAGGATTCCTATTGGTTTGCTGTTTGTATCCACCCCCTGATTTGTGTCTGTACAAAAGCCCACACAGGAGTGTCCAGGGCTCTTTGTCTCTGATCCTTCCTGCTTGGAATAAACCCTTCCTTTTGGAACTTCCAGAGTCAAGAGAGCCTCCTCCTTTCTCCTCTACTGGTCCCTGTGGTGAAGCATGCTTGCAAGCGTAGAGCAAGAGGCTCTGAGGGGTTGTGCCTCTGGTCAATGCCAGCCTGGGGCAGTTCTGAGGTTGTGCCTCTGGTGTGCCCAGCCTGGGGCAGTTCTGAGGGGATTGTGCCTCTGGTCAGTGCCCACCCTGGGGCAGTTCTGAGGATTGTGCCTCTGGTCAATGCCACCTGGGGCAGTTCTGAGGTTGTGCCTCTGGTCAATGCCCCAGGCAGTTCTGAGGGATTGCCTCTGGTCAATACCCACCCTGGGGCAGTTCCCACTCTGGTGTGGGGCCGGAGTTCTCAGACCAGCCGGGCTTAGGGTCCCAGGGCATCCATGAACTGCCACCTGCTGGGCCGCTGCCTCAGCTTCCTGTAAGGCTGAACTCATTGTGTTCAAAGTCAGATTTCACTCTGCATGGATGTCTTTGTAGTCAGAGGAGAAAATTGGTCCCTTAATTTGAATGC
>JALJVW010000152.1:28082-44199 GCA_024865655.1 Emberiza elegans | reverse complement strand
AAATCAACTTAAGACTAATAAAGGTTAATTATGAACAAAGGATAGGTTCAAAGGCCTTCTTCCATGCTTTTCTTTCCTCAGTAATTATTAGAATTCGTCTTTATAATTGTCCCATGGTCGGTTTCCACACAAATCACAATCACAAATACACACGTTGCCTGCATGTACCTGAAACAAAACACAGCTTTGTATTTCACAGCTCTGGGGCACAAGGATGGCTCCTGTGAGAAGCTGCTGGAAACTTCCACCGTGTCTGGCACAGCCAGTTCCTGGTGGCTTCAAAGATGGACCTGCTGCTGGCAAAGGCTAAGCCAGTTACAAATGGTGGTAACGCCTCCGTGATAACAGATTTAAAAAGAAATCAAAATAGAGATTGTGGCACAGTTTTAACTCCAGTCTTAGGAGAGCAGAGGGAGAACATGTGAGAAGAACAACTCTGCAGACATCAAGGTCAGTGCAGAAGGAGGGGCAGGAGGTGCTCCAGGCACTGGAAACACAGGCACCCTGTAGGAGAGCCATGGAGAGAGGGGTCCTGCTCCCAGGCTGGAGCAGCCTGTCCTTGGAGGAATGCACCCCCTGGAAGAGTGACCCGTGCCGCAGCAGTTTGGGAAGGACTGTTGTCCCTGAAATGGACTCGCACTGGAGAAGCTCCTGCAGAACTGTCTCCCTTGGGAGGGACCCACGGTGCAGCAGGGGAACCACTCCTCTCCCTGAGCAGGGGCAGAAGCCATTGGTGATGAAATGACCTTAACCCCCATTCCCTGTCTCCCTGCACTGCTGGGGTAGGAGGGAGCGGAGAGGCTTATTTTATTTCCCCTTTTCCTGTTCTGACTTTGTTAGTAATAAATGTATTTCACATCTCTAAGCTAAGCCTGTTTTTCCCAGGACAGTATTTGATGAGTGATCTCACCTAGTTTTTCTCAACCCATGAACCCTTTATTTCTGGCAGAGGGTGGTCAGCCCACATTGAAGGTTTATGATTTACCACAGGGTGACATCTAGACCCTGACCACTAAGGGGTCTCATTGGACCATGCCTCTGAGAACACACAGGGGCCTCAAAGTTTCAAACCTCTTCCATGAGGCCCAATGCCCTGAAGCTTTGGATCCATGGGGGCTGTCCTGGTTTGAGGGGAAGTGGATTTCGGATCTCAGTCCCCGCTCCAGCTGAATGACCACTAAGCTTTGGCACGGGAACACACAGGGGTTAAAAGCAGGGGCTGCCCCTGAGAAGCTCTCTTGGGACTGGGCGTGGAAGCCTGGGTCCTGGATGGGCAGATGGGGTAGGCCTGATCGAAATGGGGTAGGCCTGGCCTGGTTCCCCCAGGGTGGAAGGGTGGAGGAGAGAGAGACCGGGAGCTATTGGGCAGCCCCCTCCCTGGGGAGACAGAGAAAGAGACTGTGTCTGTGCTTGCTGCCTGGGACTGGGCTGTGGCCTTGAATTTCGGTGTCATGTGCTGCCAGCCTGCCCGGCCTGTGGAGAGGAGGGGGTTGTTCCAGAAAGAGTCCGGCTGCTTGTGGGTTGTGAGCTGTGGAGTTTTAACCCTTTCTTGGACAATGAAAGCTTTTGCAGAGTACTGACCCTTCCTGGAGAGGAGATGAAGAAGGGTTTGAGCAAGTTTTTAAAGGGCCGAGCAGGGGAGAGATTGTGAGAAGAACCCAGGGTGGAAGAGATGTGGGTGGCATTTTTTGCTGGATGCTTTTGTGGAGCCATGGACTGTTCCTGAATACAGAGACTATTTTCAGGGGGCAGCCACTGTGTCCCAGAGTTAAGAGGGCAGTTTGGGAGCCTCCCGGCCCAGGAGGTGAAATAATGGGGGGGACAGATGTCCCAAAGTGGAGACTGTGCCTTTTTTTGGAGTGGGATGACGGAGTCCTTAAAAAGACAACCCTCAAAGTAGCTCTGGTCCATGTTCAGTGGTGAGAGCACTGAGCATGGGAGGAGGGGGTCACGATCTCCAATCTGGGTGGTGATACGTGACCAAAAGTCCAGGGCATACAAGACAGACTCCTCCTCTTAAGGAATTGAAGATTGAGTATTCTTAAGGGTGATTTTTTGCTGGACTGGGAGATGTAATTGTATTGGGAATTTGGTGGGGAGAGGAAGAGGAGCTGTATTCTGTAGAATTTTCATTTTCCTTGAGATTTTCTTTTTCTTTTCTTTCCTTGTAGTGTGTAGTTAATAAAGTTTTGTTTTCTATATTTTTAAGTAGAGGACTGCTTTGCTTATTCCTGGTCAGATCTCACAGCAGGAACCAGGGAGAGGATTTTCCATGGGGGGCACTGGCATTGTGCCAGGCTTAAACTATGACAGTGATCTTGCCCAGTCCTTATCTCAGCCCATGAACCCTTTATTAAATGTTCTTTGTCCAGCTGCAGAGGGGAGTGAGTGAGCAGCCCACATGGATGCCTGGCATTTGGCCTGGGTCAACCCACAACACCTTGGTACCACAGGGTCACAATGGACCCTTGGTTCCATGGGGTCTCATTGGTTCCATGATGCCCTGCAAGTACACTGAATTCAGCAAGACCTCAAAGTTTCACAGTGGTCTCCAGGATTCCACGAGGCCCTGCAAGGTCACAATGGACCTTTGGATCCATGGGGGCCCACAGTGTCACAATGGGCTCTTTTGGTTCTACAGCTTCACAATGGCCCCTCGGTTCCAGGTGTCCTGTACTGTTCCATAAATCCTTAGTTCCATGGGGTCCCGTAGGGTCACAATGGTCTCCTTGGCTTCATGGTGTCACAGTTGCCCTAATTTCCATGGTATCACAACTGCCCTTGGATCCCAAGAGGCCCCATCGTGTGACAATCGCCCCTTGCTTCCACAACGCCCTGCAGTGTCACAATGGTGTCCATGATTCCATCAGGCCCTGCAGTGTCACCATGGACAGTTGGTTCAATGACACTCCACAATGTCACCATGGCCCCTTGGTTCCACAGAGCCCCATTGTGTCACTGTGGTCTCTTTGGTTCCATAGCTCACAAGTGCCACAATGACCCTTTGGTTCCACCAGGCCTTGAAGTTTCAAAATGGTCTCCATGGTTTCATGAGCACCCCCTGTGTCACAAGAGACTCTTGGTTCCCTGAAGTTCTTCAGTGTCACAATGGGCCCTTGGTTCCATGAGGTTTGGTAGAGTCACAATTGACTCCTTGGTTCCATGAAGCCCTGCTGTGTCACAATACCCATGGTTCCATGAGTTTCCATGGTGTCACCACGGTCTCCTTGGATCTCCAGTATCACCATGGCCTCCTTGGTACCATCCAGGCCTTGTAACAAGAGACAGTGAGCAGCCATTTTGTGCCTTGGATGAAAGGCTGCAGAACTCATGGTTCTGAGGCTGTGTCACTGATAAGAAACAAAAACCACCTGAATCTGAACACGAAATATCATCTCAAGTACCTTCAATCCCAGCCTCGACAGAGGAAGAAAATACAAACAGAGATTCCACAGTAAATCAAAAACAGGGACCATATTTTGAATGCAGGCAAAATGTATTCAAGTGCACTCAAATGCACTCGATATCATGGGGAGGTGATAATCCCCTATTCCAAGAGTGAACTTAAGAAGGGCTGACTATTGAAGGAACTACAGAGAACCACAATGTAAGAAAGGCAGGTGTCATGGGTAATTCTGGGGTAGGGAGACCAGAAAGCAAGAGCAGATGAACCAGTGCAGTCGCCACCAAGAAGATCATGCTCACATGCTGTGGGCAGCAAGCCCATCAGGCCGTGTCACCATCCTCTGGTACAAGGGGGGGTCGCGATGGTTCCTTTTACTGATCTCAGGGTGCAAAGACACACAGCAGGGGACTTTCAGTATTAATCCAAACAAATGCACCTTTTATTGAGTGCCCACAGCAGATGCAACAGAAGGATTAGAAAGGAGATAAAGGATAGAGAGACACAGAAAATGAGGGGGGGAATAGCTGCCAACAGGGAGATTAAATCCTCGTGGTCCGGCCAATAGATCTGTCTTGGCACGTCGGGGAGAGTCTCAAAGCCTTTGGTTAACTCAGGGCTCTTTTATAATCTACCGCTGGAGGGGAGCAGGACGACACATAGAGGGCACAGTGGAGAATAAATCCATTGGGAACAGGCACAGACAGCCCAGTTCTGAAGAGCACAAACCGGTGCCAGCAGTGAGCGGGGGCCGTTGTTTCAGGACTGGTTCCTATGGGAAACATCCCGCTTCCTATGGCAGACATCCCGCTCCAGTCAGGCCAGCACCCCTGGGGTAGAATTTGAAGGGTCTCACTCCCTGGGGAGGGCTTCAATCTCTGTCCTTGACGGCAGTTCTGAGGCAGATGAGGGATCTTTGGACTGACTCTTACAGACTGACATCCCAAAACATAAACATAATTATGCATTTCCCCTTAAAAATAAAATTTACTGAATTAATAAAATCATAATTATTTTTCTTATTTATAGTAGTATTATTCTATATTTGTATTACCAAATTTTAATATATAATAAAAAATCCATGCCATTTTAGCAAGCAAAATTTTATTGGTCATTAGTTCTAAGTAGCACAATTCCCTGCA
Source organism: Emberiza elegans (assembly GCA_024865655.1). Lineage (NCBI taxonomy): Eukaryota > Metazoa > Chordata > Aves > Passeriformes > Fringillidae > Emberiza > Emberiza elegans. The sequence goes on along the minus strand of JALJVW010000152.1, from coordinate 39,654 downwards.
TTAATTCATTGACAATGCGGCTATTGATTTCTCCTTCTTTATGCTAATTATTGCTATTTTAAATAATTTTGTTATCTTTTTTATCATTTTCACAGAGTAAGAGGGGCCACTTTGGGGTCCGTGGAGAACTTTCTGAGGCACATTTGAGGCAGTTTTGTGTCTGGGGAGGAAATTCAGAAAGAACTTAAGGGTCTGGAGGACACTTCGGAGAGCCAGGTGGGCACTTGGAGGGGCACTCAGGGATTCCGAGGGACAGTTCGGGGTCCGGGGCAGCACCTGGGGGTGCAGGGGGGCCCTTGGAGGTCAGGGAGGGGAATTTGGGGCACTTCGGGGTCCGGGCGGGCCTTTGGGGAGCTTTGACGGGACTCCCTGAACCGCGGGGCGTGATGGGAGTTGTAGGCGCGGGTCTAATACAGTTTAACGGGGCCGCGGAGCATCACGGGACTTTGAGGCGCAGCTGCAATGGCTCTCGATGGGGCGCGAGGCATGACGGGAGATGAAGTCCCAGCTGGAACAGCGCCGGACGTGCGCTGCGGAGCATGATGGGAGCTGTAGTCCCGGAAGTGGCTCGAACGCTTTGTTTGGGGGTCCGGGAAGGCTCTTGGGGACACTTCTGCGTCCGAGCCGCGACTTGAGATCCTCGTGGTAACGTAAACGGTTCGGGAGCACTTGGGGGGAGCTCGGGGAGCTCCAACCGGGCTCTTTAGGGCGCGGGGCACGGCAGGAGTTTTAGGCGCGGGACTGTTCTGAGGGGCGCTGGGGCCGCGGGGAATGAGAGGAGATGAATTCCCAGAAGTGGCTGTACCGGGCATCTGTGGGGTTGGGAGCACTCAGGGGGTCCGGGGACCTTTTGGGGGGTCCCGAATGGGCGCTGAGGGGCACTGAGGGATCCTGGAGGGTCTGGGGGACACTTAAGGGACAGAGTGGAGGGCGGATTCCGGGGATTCTGTGGAGCGCGGGGCACGACGGGCGTTGCAGTCCCGGCTCCAATGGGGCTCAATGGGGCCGCGGGGCATGACGGGAGTTGTAAGCAAAATGAAAATATGTCGCCCACCATAGACACCGCCCCCGAGGCCCCGATCTCTGGCGCTGAATAGCTTTGAGCCGATGACTGGGGGGAGCCTCGGCAAATGGGATGCAGCAGAGGCGGGAACAGCCCATTCAACTTCTCCAGTCCCTCCCACTACAGCCCTGTTCATCCCTAGTACAGCCCAGTACAACCCCAGTACAGACCAGTTCATCCCAAGTAGAACCAAGTACAACCCCAGTGCTCCTCCAGTCCCAACCAGTTCAACCCAATCCATCCCAATACACCTGAGTGTACATTCCCAGTCCCTTCCAGCTCCCCCCAGTGTCATCCACAGGATGCCCCAGTGTCCCCAGTCTTCTCCGCAATGGCCCCAGTGTCCCCAGTTTGTCCCAGTGTCCCCCAGTATCACTCCCAGTATGTCCTGCTATGTCCCAGTCTGTCTCAGTTCACCCCCACAGCCCATCCCAGTCCACCCAGATTCCCACTCAGCATTCCTCGTGTTCCCAGGTGGTCCCAGTATCCCCCAGTGTCACTCTCAGTATGTTCCAGTGTCTCCCACAGCGTTCCCAGTGTTCCCCAGTATGTCCCAGTCCCCCCCAGTGTTTCCAAGGACAGTTTAATTTCTCCCGGTGGACGTGGCAGCCAAACCCAGCAGTGGGGTCAGTGCAGGGCCCATGGCCACAGCCCCTTGCAGGGGCCCAGTGCAGCTTGGGCTGATGATCCACCCTCACAGCTGGCCCAGGGCAGCTCTGCAGTGGCTTTGGTGGCCCCTGGGGCTGGCACACACCTGAGCAGTGTGTCTGTTTGCACTGGGGAAACTCAGGAGTTTGAGATTGCTGCAAAAAGTACAAAAAGGGAAAACCCCTCTCAGGCTGGGTGCAGCCAGCTCTCCAAGCACAGCAGGGCCCAGGGAGTGAGGACAGACAGGATGGGGCTGGGCAATGTGGAGCAAGGTTGTCCACGCTGGGTCAGAGCTCAAGGCACAGCTTCTGTGAGCAGGCCAGAGCTGCTGAGGAGAGACCCTGGGTCAATATCAATCACAGAATGCTGCAATTGTATCTGCTTCAAAGAGAAATTTAATAAAAGACACCCTTTAAAATAGGAATGTATATTTTATTACTGCTCTTTGAAATCTTTCTCCATAACTGGACTAGGAAAACTTTAATGACCCTCTCAGGGCTTTGCTGTTGTTTACATCAGACTCGGTCCCTGAGCGTGTCTTCAAAAAACTTCTCAGAAACTCAAAATTAAATTTGGACTCCAAATTTTCTTGAAGTTTTAATGGGTCCCACAGAGGGACACGACTGGGAAAGTGTCCCCAAGTTCCAGTCAGAGCAGAACACTGGAGGCAGTGATGACAGGTGGGGACAAGCAAGGCAAAGGTGTCTCTGGCACTGGGCAAACCTGGATGTGTTTCAGGAATGCAAAGGGCCAAGGCCTGAGCCCCAGCCCCTGGCAAGGCAGATCCTGTCCTCCTCCTTGCTCAGGGCTCTTCCCAGGATGGGCACTGGGATGTGGGGATGGGCAATGCCAAGGGCAGGACCGTGGGGTGGCCCCTGCCAGGCTGCTGAGCAGGGACAAGGAGGCAATGAGGCCCCAGGCCTGCAAGGGTCACTTGTCCCCTCGTGGCCTCAGGCCCAGGGCCAGCAGCCATGGCCAAAGTGCTGCCCAAGTTGGCTCTGTCAGGGCCTTCCAGCTGCCCATCCATCCCTGTGCCCTGTGCAGCCCAGGCTGTCCCATGGTGTCCCTGCCCTGCGCCTCTGTCCCTGCAGGCTGTCGGCATCCCCTGGCTGTCCCACCTGGCTGGGCCCTTCCTTTGCTGACAGCTCTGCCTCCTGCCTGCCTCTGCCTGCCCACACAAAGCCTTGGGCTGCTCCAGGCTCCTTCTGGGGGATGTGTTGCACCACAGCCCTGCCCTGGCAGGGAAATTCCTTTCTGCTGCTGCCCACTCTGGGCCTCCCCAGCTGCCCTTGGTGCCATAATTTCCTTCTCATGCTTTGTGTAGGCAGGGAGAGTTGTTTGAGTTCCTGAGAAGTTTTGAACACTCTCTCAGGGACTGAGTCTGATGTAAACAACAGCAAAGCCCTGAGAGGGTCATTAAAGTATTCCTATCCAGTTATGGAGAAAGATTTCAAAGAACTTGTAAGAAATACACATTCCTATTTTAAAGGGTGTCTTTTATTAAATTTCTCTTTAGAGCAGAGGTGATGGCAGCATTCTGTGATTGATATTGACCCAGGGTCTCTCCTCAGCAGCTCTGGCCTGCTCACAGAAGCTGTGCCTTGAGCTCTGACCCAGCGTGGACAACCTTGCTCCCACATTGCCCAGCCCCATCCTGTCTGTCCTCACTCCTTTAAAGACTGTGCTTGCAGAGCTGGCTGCACCCAGCCTCAGAAGGGTTTCCCTTTTGTACCCCAGTTGCAGCAATCTCAAACTCCTGAGTTTTTCCAGTGCAAACAGACACAGCTGGAGGTGTGCCAAACCCCAGGGGCCACCAAAGCCACTGCAGAGCTGCCCTGGGCCAGCTTGGTGAGGGTGGATCACTGGCCCTGTTGCACTGGGCCCCTGCCCAAGGGCTGGGGCCATGGGCCTGCACTGACCCCACTGCAGGGACTGGCTGCCACGGCCACCGAGGGTTAAACTGTCCAGGAAACACTGGGAGGGACTGGGACATACTGGGATCTCTCACTGGGAACGCCAGTGGCAGACACTGGGACATACTGAGAGTGACACTGGAGGATTCTGGGACAAACAAACACAACATTGTGGGAAGACAAAGGACACTGGGGGATCCTGTGCAAATCCCCCACTTTAGGACATGAGCCCCTGAATGGGAATGATACTTGTCCCACCTGGGCTCTGATATCTCTGGACTTAGGGCCATTTTGGAGTAATCTCTTGCAATGAATCTTATATGAGGCCCCACAAGGTCATCGAAGGGTTGGCAGATCCCCACCCTGCCATTTGGATGGATTTGGTTGAACTGCTGCAGGAATTCAGCTCCACTGAAGGGCCTGCATTCACCCCAGGTGAACTGTTCTTTGCCTTTCATCACAATGGCCCTTACTGGGGATGAGCCCCATTGGCTGTGGCATGTGGGAGGGAGGCTGGCAGAAGGATTGACCAGGCTGGCATCCGCCTCTCCTCTGTCCCATTTGCAGACCCCCCAGGATCCCCAGCCTAGACAAAAAGCTATTCGGGATCTAAAAGGTCCCCTTTCCTCTGAGTGTCTATGGATGGGATGACATATTTTCCACTGCTGGGATTCATCTCCTTCCTCCCCCAGTTCTGTCCTACCCATTGCCCCGCATTGAGCGAACATTGAGCTGGACTGCTCCGCCGTGCCTGGCACAATGGTCCACCTTTCGTCCCCCAAATCCGCCCAGGGTCCTCCACTGTCGCTCCATCATGCTCCCCCAGACCGGCGCAGGATCCCCTCAGTGCCTTTTTGATCATCTCCATCCTTCTTCCCAAAGCCCCCGGGATGGGGATTCTCCTTCATTCCCACAGATTCCCCAGCTCACCAGCAACATTCCAGCTCAAAACTGACATCATGGTCTCATTCCCCGTGCCTGACCTTCCACAGAAAGTCCCGGATGAGAAACTCCTGAAATTCCCGGGATCCCCAGGGCTGCTGCCTGGCCAAGTTCCCCTGAGGCCTCCCCAAGCTCTGGACAGACTGCCTCCCTCCCAGCCCTGCTCCCAGAGCTGTCAATCTCAATAAACAGGGCAGGAGACTTTCTCTCCTTTTAATGCCTTTATTAAAAAAATGATCAGCTCAGGATAGGGGGGTCCGACAGGTCTGCAGCTTCCGTCGACTCTCCCAGGTAACTCACTGCAGGAGGAGGATGAGTCACAGCTTTGTCCCCTGGGGGGCAGAGTTGCAAGTCGTCTCCTCGCAGGAGCTAATGGCGAGCCCGATCTTTTCGGCTGCTCTCCGGGGGTTGGGGTCCCGGCTTTGGATGACTCTTGCACTCAGGGCGAGGGGCTCCTGCGGTTTTCAGCGTCTCTGTCCTTCAGTAGCTTGTTCCTCACACGTGGACATCACTCTAATTTCTCAATTTCATTTTGCCTCAAACCGTTTTGGTTATTTTCTGTATGTCTGAAGTCGCGGTTTCTCAAAGCACTCTGGTCAATTTGCAGTTTTAATTTGCATATCCCCCGCCTCACAAGTTTTAAGCCTTTCCCTTAAAATCTGCCCCGGCAGTTCTCTCACACCTTTAGCGTTACAAAGGCCTTTATACAAAAGGAGTTATTAGCGAGAACGACTGGTAATTTACATAACACAGATAACACTTTAGTAGCAAAAGTGTGGTTAAATTAGCTATTTGTAACTTGTTTCTCCATACTAAAAATTATCAGTTTTTCTGTTCATAACAGTTCCCCTTTTTGCTTTGATCGGGCTTAAATTTAAGCTCTCATCAACTTACAATTTTTTTTGGCTTATGCGCTTCACATTTAATTTTGTATTCATTATAAATTTCTTGAGCACTCTGGTAATCATGGTTACTTAACTTTTTGTTACATTTCTTGGTTTTTTTTTTGGTTTGCCCAGCCAAGGTTACTATCCCACTGAAACAGGGAAACAAGCATAGCAAAAGAGCAATCCTCCAAGTACACACACAATGAGAAAAACCACTTTTCCCATCCACCATTTTTGAAAAACCATAGGTCATTTTCCCAACTGCAATCAAGTGTAGGAGTTTGTTCTTGGTTATTTGTATATGCCAATTTTTCCACTGCATTAGTAATGTTTCTAATAATTGCATTCTTTTTTTAATACTGCCTGGAGCCTGATTATTTTGTTTAGCATAGACACTGGGGTCTGAATTTGGCATTTACAACTTTGGATTCTTTCAATTTCAATCACATTTTGCTTATCTTGTTTAGTTCTCTTAAATCACTGTATACAGTCACTCCTAAACTTGATCCAGTTTCTTTTGGTAATAAGAAAGCAGGTTTTATTGTTTTAGTAATGCAGGTGCCAGACCAGTCTGACAATTTCGTGTGTGTTATAGCACCAGAGCTCAAAACCAGGTGTTTCAGGCTCTCTTGACATGTGTTATCATTTTCTATTGGACATTCTTTATATTTTCAACAGCATCCCATTCAAAGCACACCCAGGCTTCCCTCACAGGGCACTCTCCCAGGAGGGGCTGCCCAAAAGTGGCAGTATTCTGGGCTATCCAATGCACTCTCACATTTTTTCTGATAAAGGACCAATTGGGAGAGGTTAACACCATCAGGGTTAGAACTGATGTAGACTCTCGACAAGGAGCTCACTTCTTCCTCCTCACAGAGGGGTTGGTAGCACTCACTGCACGGCTCTCCTGGGCTCCCCAGAGCACCTCCAGCAATTAGAGCCATCATTACTACCCTTCCCAAGAGTCCGGTATGGGTCATCTTTGCACAGCCTGCCCACCCGGCCTTGCCTCTTGGGGAATTTTACTGAGAAGAAGCTTCCAAGCTCTTTAGAGTCTCTTCTCTACCCGCTTCTCTGGTTAAACCTCTCTTGGTCTGTTCCTACCAATTTTAGTTTCTCTTGGGGGAGTGCTCTGTAGAGGATTAACCTGGAGTCTTTAGAATCAATTTGGGGAACTTAACCAGAATCACTTATTTACAGTCTTAAACTTTTTACAAACAAAACATATTCTACACACAGAACTGTCTTGAAACATTTTAAACTATGTTAGACTTCCGATACCAATTATTTCTCCCATACAGTTCAGTCTTCTTGACTCTTCCTTCTGAGAGTCAACTTTAAATCCTTTGGCCCTTTTATTACAGTATACTGAGTGATTTAACCTGTGATCCGGTTGATCTCGTCCCAGCCCAAGGTGAAAGTGGTGTGGTCTCTGGCCCAATGCCAGAAGACAAAACTGATGCTTGATCCGGTCCAATACCAGAGGGTGAGGGTGATTTGGACTCTGGCTCAATACCAGAGGGAGAATTGGGTGGTGTCTGACCCAATGCCAGACGGCCAATGCCAGATGGAGAAGCTGATGTCAAATCTGACCCAATGCCAGAGGTAGAATGGGGTGGAGTCCGGTGATGTGGGTCCAACTCTTTCCCTTTGGTCTGCACAGTCAAATTAACAATGAGGAGTACCTGAAACGGGCTTTCAAATACAGGCATTAATGGTCTGCTACTTTATGATTCTATCAAAACTCAGTTTCTCCGGTTAATGTATATTTTTGGGTATCTTACGATTAACAGATACTTATTCTCTTTCAGGTACTTACACTTAAGACAGAATTTACAGTTTTCACAGACTTTCTCTGGAGACAGAATTTATCTTGCATCTACACAAAAATTCAAATTCTTCATTTAGGGTCCCACCCTCAATTTACTCAAGGGCTCTTTCTAGATGTTGCATCAGGTCCCCACTAACACAAAAAGCCCTGATACTTATTAAATTGTCACCCAGTCTTTGTGCTGTTGGATGAGGATCTTTCCTAAATTATCCTGTTCCCTGAGACAGAATTTATCTGCTCTTGCATCTCGAAACTCAAATTCTTCAAAACCCCCTGACATGTCCTTTACCAAGGGCTTTTCTAGTGTCGTTGCATCCCTGTCCTTCAACGTCAAAGCCCAGATACTCCACATTGTCACCTTTAGGATGTTTCCTAAATTATCCTATTCCCTGGGACTTGAGGAGTCTCCATCCTGTCTCGTACCTGAAAATACAAGAGGCCTATCTGTGCCTCCTCCTGGTCCTGGACCTTCCCACCTCACACTTTCTCTTTCTACTGCAACCATGATTTTAGCTTTGGCCTTTGCTTTTTCTTCATCTCTCCTTAAATACACCTTTAATGCCTCTCTTAATAACTCATTAATGTCCTTTTCTTGCCAGTCTTCAATCTTCTCCAGTTTTCGCCAGATATCTGGCCAAGATTTGGTAACAAATTGACTTTCAATAGCACCTGACCTTCTGGGGTGTCTGGGTCTATTCTAGAGTACAATTGGAAGTTCCGCTTTTAGCGATTAAGCCAAGTAGCAGGAGCTTCTTCCTTTTCTTGTGCACCCTCAAATGCCAATATGGTATTAGTTCCTTTGGAACTGACTCTTTGATCCCCTGTGATATCAAAGATCTATATTCCATCATGGCTTTCCTCCTTCCTCCTGATTAGGGTTCCAGCTGGGATCCGTTAGTGGCAATTTTGTTCCCCTGTTGGCACCTGGGGTCCTGGACGGTTATCCTTTTCCCAAATTCTTATGCTAGCAGCTCTAATCATCTGGACCTCTTCTGGAGAAAACAATATATTCAGGATGGAATTCATCTCCCCACGTGTAGATATTTGGACCCAAAATTGGTCCACTTGGTTTGCTATGCCTACTGGGTCTTCAACTAAATGCCCTAACTCTTTCTTGAATCCTCTAACCTCGGAAGCAGTTAAAGGAGCATTCACAAAGCCAACACCTCCCACCACTCCTCCCATAGGGACTTCCCTGAGGGGAAAGAGTCTCTCTGCCTTGGAGGTCTTGGATCTGGTACCACAGTACGGCCCATCTTCAGATGCCAAACTACTAGTTTGAGGGATATCTGAGCTACCCTGAACCTTCTGCAGGTCAGCAGGTGTATTAGGTGATAACTGTTTATCAGGCAAAGAAGCATCTGTCCCCCAGCTAGGAGGAGGTAAAGGGACAGCAATAGGAGGGGGAGAAGAGACTGGGTATATTAAATGGAGCTGGAGGAGGGTGGAGAATGCAGCAGGTGTAGGAGGCACTTGTGGTGGTGCAGAAGGAACTGGAGGAGCCAAGGGGGTGGTGAGGAGTGTTACTAGGGAGATACTGGGTCCATAGGGGAAGCCAGAGGGTAGTAGGAGGAATGATAGCAGCTGGGGAAGAACCGAACCTGCTATTTGAGGTGCCTGAGAAGGAGCCAAGGGTTATAAGGTGGAGGGCAGAAGAAGGGGGCAAATAGTCCAGGGGTCCCATCTTTACTGATTTCAGCATCCCTCCTTCATTCCCCTTCTTTCCTCTGTACTTTTTACAAATTGCACCCCTTCATCCCCAATGGCATTCTTTAACCAGCAAGCTACATACAATAATTGCTCAGGATCCAGTATCTCCTCGAAACATGTCAGATAATGACTCAGTTGCTGGCACATCCACTTGTGTCCTTTGTCCCGCACCAGGGCCATCCTCCTTGTACTTCTAACTCTGGCCAGACTTCTACACAATAGTGGATCATCTTTACTTTATCTAATCCCTCTGTGAATTCTATCGAATCCCATTTTTTTTCCTGAGTTCCCCTAAGGGGCTACCGGAAGTATATTCCTCAATCTCTTGCCTGTCTTCTTACTACCCGCAACACCCCATTTTCCACGCCTCCCAGGGGTGCCTCTACTGACAGGTAATCTCAAAAATTATTTGCCTGAAGCTCAGGACTTTAGAACAACTGCCTGATCTCTTGATTGCCCACACCAGTGTCAAGGACTTACATCTATCAGGACTTAAAAACAAACGTCAGCTTCCTTCAAAGGGTTTGTGCCTGACCTCTGTCAGGACTTAGTTTGCCTGCAGGGCTTGTGTACTGGGAAAACTTGAACACGAGTGAATGTAAGGGGACTGGGACTTTCAATGTGCGGTCATCAGGAAGATGAATTTCCCTCTACACCCCAGAGGGTTCGGAAGAGACATAGCAGGAGACCCTCCAACATACCCGGAGGGTACTGCGTCACACTCACAAACTGGGGACCTCCCACACGCCCGGAGGGGGGGGGTGGGACACTGGGGCCCTCCGGAGACGACTTGTCCAGATCTCCACCTGGGAATCCCTGGTCCCGCCAATCCCTTCGTGAGGGGGTGGAAACGCTGCACTGAGAGGTCCTGGGCCTGCTTCCGGGTCCGGCACTGGGTTCCCACCACACACACACACTGTACCGTCCCGCCCCCGCCACCGGAATGCCAGTCCGGCCTCCCCGGGCCACTGGTCCTGAGCAGATCTCCTGGTCCTGATCCAGCAGTCCTGAAGGTCCAAGATGGCTTGTCCTGGTCCTTCTTCAGCGTGGCAATCCCGGCTGGCTCCTGAAATAAACAGGGCAGAGACTTTTCATTTCCTTTAATGCCTTTATTAAAATGACAGCCCCTGGTAGGAGGGTCCACGGGGCCTGCAGCCTGTCGACTCTCCCAGGCAATCACCTGCAGGAGGAGGATGAGTCACAGCTTGTCCCGAGGCAGAGTTGCAAGTCGCCCCTCGCAGGAGCTGGGGGCCATTCCCGATCCCCGGGCTGCGTCCTCGGGAGAGTCGGGGTCCTCCTTTGTAATATGACCCTTGCACTACAGCCACTTCTGGGCCCATCTTTTCAGCTCTCTGTAAGTTCAGTAGCTTGTTCTCACACGATACACCCTAATTTCTCAAACTCATTTTGGCTCGTCGTTTTAAAGGGTTTTCGCACGCCTGAGGTCGCCTCTTCCCAGTAATTCTGGTCACCACGGGGTTTAAGTCGCCGCTCAAGACCTCACAAGTTCCCAAAAAGGAACTTTCCCTGACCCCCGGGCAACGTTCGAGCCACCTTTACGGGACTTTATACAAAAGGCCACAGCCTGCACACCAGGCTCAGTTCCAGCCCATCCCTGTGGTGCCCCGGCTACCAATGAGAGCTGGGGCAAACGCCTCAAACTCCCACCTGATTCCCCGGCGGGCAGGGGAAAACTGCATTAGACTTGGCTCCGACATCTCCCATTACCCCCGCGGCCCAGGAGTCCTCCCAGAGCGTCCCCTGGAGCTGCCAACACCCCGGGGCCCCTCTGCCTCCTGACCTCCAAGGGCCCCCTGCACCCCCAGGTGCTGTCCCGACCCTGAACTGTCCCTCGGAATCCCTGGAGTGCCCCCTGCAAGTGCCCACCTGGCCCCCAAGTGTCCTCCAGACCCTTAAGTTCTTTCTGAATTCCTCCCAGACACAAACTGCCTCAGTAAGCCCCAGAATGTCTGCACGGACCCTTAAATGGCTCCCCTTTACTCTCTGAGAAAAATAAAAAAAATGACAAAAATTATTTAAATAGCAATAATTAGTATAAAGAAGGAGAAATAAATAGCTACACACTGTCAATATTGAATTCATGAAGGAAATTGTGCTACTTAGAATATGACCAATAAATTTTTGTTTTACTAAAATGGCATGGATTTTTTATTATATATTAAAATTTAGTGAATACAAATATAGAATAATACTATTATAAAATAAGAAAAATAATGATAATTTTTATTAATTCAGTAAATTTTATTTTTAAGGAAATTTCATAATTATGTTTATGTTTTTGGGATGTCAGTCTGCAAGAGATGGTCCAAAATTCCCTCTGTCCTACTAGAACTGCCGTCAGGACAGGGTGCAAAGCCCTCCCAGGGTGAGACACTTCAAATTCTACAGGGGCGGCTGGCCTGACTGGAGCGGATGTCTGCCATAGGAAGCTGCATGATGTTTCCCATAGAAACTGGTCCTGAAACAGGGCCCTGCTCACGCTGGCACCGGTTTGTGCCTTCAGAACGGGCTGTCTACAGCCTCGTTCCCAATGGATTTATCTCCACTGTGCCCTCTA
>JALJVW010000152.1:0-20707 GCA_024865655.1 Emberiza elegans | reverse complement strand
GGGTGGGGTAGGGACAGAGTCTGATTGATTGTCAGCCATGAAGAGTCTTGTTTTTCATAGTTATTCCAACTGCATGAGGAGGTACTTGGATTCAGTGTCAATTGGAGACTGCACATATCAATTTATGAACAGGAAAAAATCCAAACAGGACCTAAAAAATGTTTTCTCACTGTCTTTTTAAAAATAATGTATTCAGTTTGAATACACTACTGAAATCTGTCAAATTAACCACAAATTATTTGAACACAAATCAAATGATTCCCAGAGGCTTGGCTTGTTCAGGTGTTCTGAATGTTAATGAACCCTGGGACACTGAATTCCTGCACTGAAGAGCTGAAGGCTGAACAAGTCTCTGGAGCAGTGAAATTCAGCAGCAGCCTCCAAGTTGCTGAGGATGTCAGCAGCCCCCACTGAGGCCATGCCTGCCCAGAGACAGTGGGGGAATGGGCAGACAAGGAGAGCATCCCTAGGGCTGGGGCAGCACAACTCAGAGGAACCAGGGGCTGCAGCTGGGCAATGGAGTGTGGAATGTGGGTGGGAAAGCCCTACCTGGGGTGTGCTAAGCACGACAGACAAGCCCTGACTCCTATACCCCAAGCAATTTTTTCAAGGAGACATTTAAAAGGACTTAAAATTGTTTGTGTCCTCTGAGTTAGACTCACTGGAGAAATACCAACAAAACAACAAAAGAGCCTTTACGGAGAACTTTAGAAAATTAGAGAAATTTGGCAAAATGTTTATATGATATTCAATCAACAAAAAACAATTCTCAATGCACTAACTTGGCCCATTCAACTTAACAAACTGGAGGCCATTTCCATTTTAAGCTACTTAAAATTGGCAAGAAGAGGGAATTAAATGAAGGAGTAGAAGAGAGAGAAAGAGAGAAAGAAACAAAAGATACAGAGAAGCACACACACAGCTGCCAACTCCTGGATTCCAGTGGTGTTCAGATGGAAATTCCAAGAGGAGGTAGAGTCAAGATGTGTGCTTGCCTTGTGGTCAGCCTTCAATACCCCATGGTCTTCCTGGGCCCTTCCCCCAGGTGGGACTTGGGCTCATTTGGTCCCTCAGGAGCTGGGCTGGGGGCTGCAGAGGTGGCTGTGGAGCATTGCCTGTGCTGTGCCAGGGACTGGCAGCCACTGCTGGGCTGGGATAGAGGCTCTGGGGGGATTGGGGTTCCAGGGCAGGGCACTGTTGGGGTTCCAAGGCAGGGCAAGGCTGGACCTGCCCCTTCCTACCCCCCACACAAAATGTTTCCAGCCAACAATCTCCTCCAGTCTCTTACAACAGGCAATGTTGGAAGTGAAATCCCAATTTTGGCTATGGGCAGCTGGACGAAATGGACAGTTCTTTTCAATAGGAAGGAAAACACAGAGCCCTAGTGTTTTATTAGCAGGTGAGATGAGACCCTCCACATGCCAAGGTCAGCTGGACTGGTCAGGTGGCCCCTGGGATGCCAACCCAGCCAGACCTGTGCTGTGTTTTCCTGGTTCCATTGGGCCCTGCAGTGTCACAATGGTCTCTGTGGTTCCACAGGCCCCACAATGTCACACTGGGCCCTTGGTCCTATGGATTCCCCCAGTGTCTCTATGGTGCCCTTGGTTCCATGAGGTGCCATGGTATAACAATGGATCCTTGGTTCCATGATGCCACACAGTGTATGAATCCTCTGCTTGTTCCATTGGACCTCATTGCGTCAAAATGGTCTCACTGGTTCCCTGTGGCCCTGTGAACATCCTCTTGGTTTCCCGAGGCCTCAAAGGCTCACAAGGGTCTCCATGATTCCATGAGTCCCTTCCATGTCATAATGATCTCCTTGGTTCCATGGTGCCCCACAGTGTCACAATGGCCCCTTGGTTCCATGAGGCTGTGAAATGTCCTAATGGTCTCTCCATGATTCCATGAGTTTTGGCACCATTGCCAGACCATGGGGTCTCGCAGTGTTACAACGGCCCCTTGGTTCCGTGACATCCCAAAGTGTCACAATGGTCTTCACAGTTCCATGAGGCCCCATGGTGTCACAATGGACCCTTGGTTTGATAGGGCCTCTCAGTGTCACAATGGTCCCTACATTCCATGGGGCCACACAGCCTCAGTATGGTCCCCTTGGTTCCATGAGGCCCAACAATGTCACAGTGCTCTCCATGGTTCCATGAGGCACCACAATGTCACAATGGTCCCTTGGTCTCACAGGGCCCCACAGTGTCACAATGGTCCTTTGGTTCCATGGGCCCTGTGCTGCTGCTTTCCCCCCTCCCCTTCTCAGGCTGCCCTGCCAGCTGAGAAATGCTCCTTGGGCCTCGGCCTTGGCCAACAGCCCCTGGGCTCAGCTCCTCTGCAGCTCATCACAAACACTGTCTGCTCCAGGCACTGCTGCTGCCCAACCAGCTCCTGCTTTCTGTAGGAGCAGCCCTGGGAACTGGTTTTGTTCCCTCAGTGGCACAACATCCCTGTTCTCACAGTGCCAAAGAAAGCTGTTGATGCCAAGTGAGGCCAGGATGAACCATTGCTGGGACCGAAGCCCCTCTCTTGGGGCCCTGCAAACAGCGCTCCAAAAGGAGCCCCTTGGAGCTCTCCTGGGCCAGCGACTCCCTCTGAGTGGGGCCTCTCCCAGCTGGGAACTCTCCCGTTTGCTGCACTCGGGGATCCCGAACAACGACAGAGCCTGGGCCGATCCCCCCACTCCTCCAGGCTCAACCCTTGGCCTGCTGGGGAAATGCCAAAGGATCCACAGGGAGCCTTTCCTGCCCTCAGGGGAATTTCTCACAGGTGCCTTGCACTGACTCTTTGTGTCTGTGTGCCCACAGGAATGTCTGTGCTGGGGAAATGTGTCTGAAATGCTGCTCTCTGAGGGGTTTGAGTGCCTTGGACTGCTGAGTCTGTCAGGCCTGTAAGTAAGGTTAAATCACAAGGTCTAAGCGAAGTAAAATGTTTCTAACTGTTGTTCTTCTGTGTAGTTGCTACTTTTAATATAAGTTATTAGGTAAGTTAAATACTCTTAGGCATTATTCCTCTGTCCAATTAGTAAGTCACTGGTTTTAAGTTCGGTCAAATACTGTTAAGCTCTGTACTTTTAAGGTATCAGTTAAGGTTAAGGTATAAGTTCAGTCCTGTTAAGTTTGAGCTCTCTTAAGCTTTTGGGGTGTATTCCATTTATCCTTGCCCACATTGTCCTTGTGTCACACAGACACAGGGACAGTTCTCAGTTCATTTCTGGTTTGATTGCCTGGATTTGGTTTGGTTTTGTTGTTGCTTTGTTTCCTTGGTGTGCCTCAAGTGTCCAGTCAGGAGCAGAGTGACTCTTGCCAAGGAACTTTGTGCTGCTGTCCCTTAATATTAAATCTGGTTTTGCTGATCCCTTGCTGGGGATTTTTTCAGTGCTCTCAAGGCCTCGTTTGTGACAGGGTGAAGGAGCCCTGGCCCAGGCTCTGGCCCTGGGGGACACGGGGACGCTGCTGAGGGGTCCCTGTCCTTCTGTCCCACCCCCCTGGGCCCCAGCCCCCCGTCCTCGTGTCAGGCTCTGGGGTAGATCTTGTGGAACATCCTCTGGAGGAGGCTGCGGGGCTGGGGGGGGGGGGACCTGGGGGCACAGGGGACCCTGCTGTGCATGAGCAGGGTTGGACTGCTCTGGGGGAACTGTGAGGGGGGCCGGGGCAGAGTGACCTCCCCAGTGACCTCACACAGCCCCTTGTGATGTCACAGAGCCGCCTGTGGTGTCATACAGCCTCCTGTGATGTCACACAGCCCCTGTGAGGTCACACAGCCATCCCTGTGAATTCACACAGTCTCTGTGATGTCACATAGTCCCTGTGATGTCACACAGCATCCTTTGATGCCACAGCCCCCTATGAAGCCACACAGCCCTTTTGCGATGTCACCCAGCCATGTGTGATGTCACAGCCCACTCTGGGATGTCACTAAGCCCCCTTGTGATGTCACCGAGCCCACTTTGGGATGTCATCCTGGAATGTCTTGCACCTGCACTGTGATGTCACAGAAGACTCTGTGATATCAGAAAGTCACCACGTGATGTCACTGTATGTTCTGTGATGCCACAGCCTGCTCTATGATGTTACACAGCCTGTCAGTAGTGACCTTGATGTCACTATCCACTCTTTGATGTCACAGAGCCACCCTCTATGACAGCAGAGTCTGCTCTATGGCTTCACACCCTACTGTATGGTGTCACAGCCAGCTGTATGATGTCACGACTCTCTCAGTGATGTCACAAATCCCTCCCTGTGATGTCATACTGCCACTCTGTAATGTCACAGCACATACTTTGACTTCACAGCCTGCTCCATTATGCCATAAAGCCATGCCATGATTTCACAGCCTCCTCTGTGATGTCACGGAATCCCCTCTGTGATGGTGAAGCTGCTCAATGACCTCTCACAACAAACTCTGTGTTGTCGTAGCCCAATCTGTGACCTCACACAATGCACTCTGTGCTGGCCTTGGCCTTCTGGGGGCCATCTCTCACCTGCCTTCAAAACACGGGGGGGCTGTACTGTTCTTCTCATGAAAAAAAAACATCTTTCAAGTCCAGGCATACATGGCCAAAATTGAGAATTCACCTCTAAAATTCCTTATATCCAAGGATAGCTCCCAGACAAAAGCTGCCAGGACTGTCCAGGTTCCCTTGGTTTCCTGAGGGCCAGCTCTCATCTGCCTTTGAAACACTGGGGCTCTGTACTTTCCTTCCTATGGAAAAGAACTGTCCTTCTCGTCCAGATGCCCATAGAAAAAAGTGGGGTTTGGCCTCCCAAATTCTCTCTATTCAAGGACTTTCCCTGACAACAGGTCTGGCTGGCCTTGGCCTCCTTGGGGCCGGCTCTAATCAGCCTTTAAAACACTGGGGCTCCACCCTTTCTATCCTATGGAGAATTGTCATTCCAGTCCAGGAACCCATGGTTGAAATGGAATTCCACTTCCAAAATTTCCCATATATCCAAAGGCTGCTTTCAGAGAAAAGCTGCAAGGACAGACAGGTCTGGCTTGACTTGGCCTCTGGAGACTGCTTCTCATCTGCCTTCAAACCCTGGGGTTCTGTGGTTTCCTTCCTATAGAAAAGAACTGTCCCTCTTGTCCAGGCACTCTTGGCCTCAAGCACTTGACCACTCTATAGGGACACAGGAGCTCTGTGATCAGTGGGGTGGAGACTGAGAACAGCAGAGGGGAGCCCTGGGAGGTGCTGAAGGGTTGTTTCAGAGATGGCGGATCCTTTTGACATAGTAGAGAAGAGCCAGAAAAAGGAAGAATTAATTCCAAGGGCAGCTGGGGAGGCCCAGACCGGACATGACAAGAAAGGAATTTCCCTACCAGGGCAGGGCTGTGGTGCAGCACATCCCCCAGGAGGAGCCTGGAGCAGCCCAAGGCTTTGTGTGGGCAGGCAGAGGCAGGCAGGAGGCAGAGCTGTCAGCAAAGGAAGGGGCCAGCCAGGTGGGACAGCCGGGGGATGCCGACAACCTGCAGGGACAGAGGCACAGGGCAGGGACACCGTAGGACAGCCTGGGCGGCACAGGGCACAGGGATGGGCAGCAGCAGCAAGGCCCTGACAGAGCCAACTTGTGTCCCCAGTGTTTTGGCCAGATGAGACACTGGCCCTGGGCCCAAGGCCACCTGTGGGACTGTGCTGACCCTGGGCAGGCCTGAGGCCTCAATCCTTGTCCCTGCTCAGCAGCCTTGCAGGAGCTGCAGCCCCATGGTCCTGCCCTTGGCTGGGCCCCCACATCCCAGACCCTTCCCAGGAAGAACGCAGGGGCAATGGAGGGACAGGGATCTGTGGGATGCCAGGGGCTGGGCAGCAGAGACCTCAGGCCTTGGCCCTTTGCATTCCTGAAACACATCTGGGTTTGGTTCCAAGTTTGAAACACATCATACAGTTTGTTTTGTGAGATCACTGAGCAGCTTCACCATCACAGAGAGGATTCTGTGACATCACAGAGTAGACTGCTACATCATGGCATGGCTGTATGACATCATAGAGTGGGCTGTGAGGTCAAAGTATGTGCTGCGACATTACAGAGTGGCAGTATGACATCACAGAGACTGGGTTGTGACAACACAGAGCTGGCTGTGACATGATACAGCAGGGTGTGAGGCCATAGAGCAGACTCTGCCATCATAGAGGGTGGCTCTGTGACATCAGAGAGTGGGTTGTGACATCACTGGCTGGCTGTGTATCATCATTGAGCCAGCTGTAACATCACACAACAGACTGCGATGTCACAGGCTGACTTTGTGACATCACAGTCTTCTATGAAATCACAGCACTGCTATGTGACATCACAGGGGCTGTGTGACATCACAGAGCAGCCATATGACATCACAGTTTGACATCCCAGAGTTGGCTCTGTGACATCATAGGGGGCTGTGTGACATCACAAGAAGGGTTTGTGGTATCAGAACGGCTGTGTGACATCACAGGTCTGTGTGAAGCCACTGGGAGGTCACTCTGCCCCAGCCCCCCCTCACAGTTCCCCCCAGAGCAGTCTAACCCTGCTCATTCACAGCGGGGTCCCCTGTCCCCCCAGGTCCCCCCGGTGCCGCACCCTCCCCGAGAGGATGTTCCACAAGATCGACACAAGAGCCTGACACGGGGACGGGGGGCCAGGGCCCTGGGGGTGGGACAGGAAGACAGGGACCCCTCAGCAGCGTCCCCGTGTCCCCCAGGGCCAGAGCCTGGGCCAGGGCTCCTTCACCCTGTCACAAACGAGGCCTTGAGAGCACTGAAAAATCCCCAGCAAGGGATCAGCAAAACCAGATTTAATATTAAGGGACAGCAGCACAAAGTTCCTTGGCAAGAGTCACTCTGCTCCTGACTGGACACTTCAGGCACACCAAGGAAACAAAGCAACAACAAAACCAAACCAAATCCAGGCAATCAAACCAGAAATGAACTGAGAACTGTCCCTGTGTGTGTGTGACACAAGGACAGTGAGGGCAAGGATAAAAGGAATATGGCCCAAAAGCTTAAGAGAGCTCAAACTTAACAGGACTGAACTTATACCTTAACCTTAACTGATACTTCCAACTTCACAATTTAGCAAAAGAACAGCATTTAACAGTATTTAAACTGAACTTAAAACCATGACTTACTAATTTAACAGAGGAATAATGCCTAACAATATTTAACTTACCTAATAACTTATATTAAAAGTAACAACTTACACAAAAGAACAACAGTTAGAAACATTTAACTTAGCTTAGACCTTCATGATTTAACCTTACTTACAGGCCTGACTGACTCAGCTATCCAAGGCACTCAAACCCCTCAGAGAGCAGCATTTCTGCCACATTTCCCCAGCACAGGCACTCCTGTGTGCACACAGACACAAAGAGTCAGTGCAAGGCACCTGTGAGAAATTCCCCTGAGGGCAGGAAATGCTCCCTGTGGATCCTTTGGCATCTCCCCAGCAGGTGAAGGGTTGAGCCTGGAGGAGTGGGGGGATCGGCCCAGGCTCTGATTGTTGTTCGGGATCCCCGAGTGCAGCAAACGGGAGAGTTCCTGGCTGGGAGAGGCCCCACTCAGAGGGAGTGGCTGGCCCAGGAGAGCTCCAAGGGCTCCTTTTGGAGCGCTGTTTGTAGGGCCCCAAGAGAGGGGCTTCAGTCCCAGCAATGGTTCATCCTGGCTGCACTTGGCATCAACAGCTTTCTTTGGCAGTGTGAGAACAGGGATGTTGTGCCACTGAGGGAACAAAACCAGTTCCCAGGGCTGCTCCTACAGAAAGCAGGAGCTGGTTGGGCAGCAGCAGTGCCTGGAGCAGACAGTGTTTGTGATGAGCTGCAGAGGAGCTGAGCCCAGGGGCTGTTGGCCAAGGCCGAGGCCCAAGGAGCATTTCTCAGCTGGCAGGGCGGCCTGAGAAGGGGAGGGGGGAATGCAGCAGCACAGGGCCCATGGAACCAAGGGACCATTGTGACACTGTGGGGCCCTGTGAGACCAAGGGACCATTGTGACACTGTGGGGCCTCATGGAATCATGGAGAGCACTGTGACATTGCTGGGCCTCATGGAACCAAGGGGACTGTACTGATGCTGTGTGGCTCCATGGAATGTAGGGATCATTGTGACACTGAGAGGCCCCATCAAACCAAGGGTCCATTGTGACATTGTGGGGCCTCATGGAACTGTGGAGACCATTGTGACACTTTGGGGTGTCATGGAACCAAGGGACCATTGTGACACTTTGAGACCCCATGGTCTCCAATGGTCCATTGTGACATTGGCAAAGCCTCATGGAACCATGGAGACACCATTAGGACACTTCACAGCCTCATGGAACCAAGGGCCATTGTGACTGGTGGGCACCATGGAACCAAGGAGACCATTGTGACACTGGGGCCCATGGAATCATGGAGACCATTGTTATACTATCAGGCCCCATAGAATAAGCAAAGCATTGTGAGGCCTCATGGAACCGGTGAGACCATTGTGACCCTGGAGGTCCCCATAGATCCAAGAGGGCAACTGTGATACTGTGGGTCCTCGTGAAACCAAGAGACCTTTGTGACACTGCAGGGCTGCATGGAACCAATGGTCCAATGTGACATTGCAGGGCCTCCTGTCCTCTGTGGTCCATTGTGACGTTGGGGAACCAGAGGAGACCGCTGTGACACTGCAGGGCTGCATGGAACCAAAGCTCCAGGGTGACACAGAGGGGCCTCCTGTCATCCATGGTCCATTGTGACACTGTGGAGCCAAAGGAAACCATTGTGATACCACAAACCCCCAGGGTCCAAAGGTCCGTTGTGACATGGCAGGGCTGATGAAATAGAGGAGTCACATGACATTGTGGGACCTGGGGAACCACGGAGAGCATTGTGACACTGCAAGGCCTCATGGAATCAGTGGGACCACTGTGAAACTGTGGAGCCTTCTGGAACCAAGGCACCATTGTGACACTGCAGGGACCCCATAAAACCAAGGGAACATGGAACAGGTCTGGCTGGTTTGGCCAAAATAGGGGACCACTTGACTGACCAGCTGTCCCTTGGCATGTTGAGGGTCTCTTCTCATCTGCTGCTGAAACACTGGGGCTCTGTGCTTTCCTTCCTATGGAAAAGAACTGTCCTTCTCCCCCCAGGCACCCATGGCCAGAATTGGGATTGGTTTCAAATTTCCTTATATTCAGGGATTGTTCCCCAGGAATAGGTCCAGGACAAGTCTGTCTGGCAATGGTTTTGAAGGGTCACCTCCCATCTGTCCCCAAAACACACTGGGGAAGGCTCCATGCTTTTCCTTCCTATGGGAAAAGAACTGTCCTGCTTCTCCAGGTGCCCATGGCTGAGATTGGGATTCCACCTCCAAAATTCCTTAAATCCAAAGACTGTTCCCAGACAAAATCTGCCATTCCTGACAAGTCTGGCTGGCCTTGGCCTACAAGGGCTCTCACTTGCCTTCACAAACACTGGGGGCTCTGTGCTTTCCTTCCTATGGGAAAAGAACTGTCCTTCTCTCCAGGTGCCCATGGCCAGAATTGGGATTTCAACTCCAACATTCCCTATTGTGACAGACTGGAGGAGATTGTTGGCTCAAAAACATTTTTGTGTGTGGGGGAGGGAGGGGGCAGGTCCAGCCTTGTCCTGCCTTGGAACCCCAGCACTGCCCTGCCCTGGAACCCCAATCCCCCCAGAGCCTCTATCCCAGCCCAGCAGTGGCTGCCAGTCCCTGGCACAGCACAGGCAATGCTCCACAGCCACCTCTGCAGCCCCCAGCCCAGCTCCTGAGGGACCAAATGAGCCCAAGTCCCACCTGGGGGAAGGGCCCAGGAAGACCAAGGGGTATTGAAGGCTGACCACAAGGCAAGCACACATCTTGACTCTACCTCCTCTTGGAATTTTCATCTGAACCATGCAGGAGTCCAGGGGCTGGTAGCTGTGTGTGCTTCTCTGGATCTTTTTTGTCTTTCTCTCTTTCTGTGTCTTCTTCTTCTGTTTCTGTGCTCCTGTAAATTTTGATTAACATTAAATTGAACAGGCTTAGAGTTTGGGAAGTTTGCCATGGTAATGCTTTGAGAAGTGTTTTGTGTTGATTGAATGTCTGTTGTAGTTTGACATGAGAAGAATTTTAAAAAGTAATACAAAACTTTTTGTGTAACTGACAGTCTGTTAAACCACTAAGAGACTGAACACACATCTGTGAAACACATATGTTAAAAGACAAAAAACCCAGGAACCTCCTTGGAGTTTTCTTTTCCAGTCAACAAAGAAGAAGCAACACTTTGGGTGCCCTGACAATCTGCCCCTTTCCTAAGAAAAACAGCCCCAACAAAAATGATAAAAAAACCAAACCAAAACCAACCTCAAAAAACCAAACCAAACCAAACCAAACCAAACCAAACCAAACCAAACCAAACCAAAACCAAACCCTGCCATGGGCTGAGCCCCTTCCCCCCCCCTCCCCAGGCCCCCCCTCCCCCCATTGGCCCCATTCTAACCAAACCAAACCCCAACAACTACCAAACAGGAAAACAAAAAAGGCTACAAAACCCCAATGAGAACAAAGCCAGCCACAGCTATTAAAATCTTACCATCAAGTTCCTCCTCCCCCGCAACACAACCAAAACTAAAAACTCCTACAACCTACAATCCATAGAAAATAACCCTACAACTAAAATTAAACACAAAATACCCCCAAAACCAACCATAAAACCAATCCTAATACAACCCAACCACAACTTCCACCACAAGTTAAGTTAGCAGGTCAGGTGTTAATCCTTTCAATACTTCAATCCTCCCTCAAAGTAAAAAGAAAAAAAAAAAAAAAAAAAAAAAAAATTTAAATAAAAAAAACATAAAACCATCAAAGTCAGTAAAGAAGAAATTAAATCCCAAAAAAAAAAAAAAAAAAAATCTTTAATCTTAAAACTAAAATCCTCTTATAAAAAAAAAAAACTTTTTTCTTTAAACAAAAAAACTATTAAAAAATTCAAATTAATATCAAAAAAAACCTCCATGCTAAAAAAAAAAAATGTTAAAATAACTGTAATTTCAAAAAAGTTTAAACAGGGGTAAAAAAAAAAAGTAATCCAGTATCCCCAAGAGAAGCTCTCTATTCTCAGTGATAAAAATAATTTTAAAAATAAAAACTTTTACCTTTAAAGAACTCATCTTTAAAACAATACCCCATAAGTTGACATGGCCCATCAACAAGATGTAAAAAAGCTTAGCAATAAAAACAACTTCAGAATAACAAAGTTCCCCAGACAACTGTTATCCATGACAAAATTAAGAACCATAAAAAAAATTTCTTCTCTTGTAAAAAAACTCCATAACCTTAACAAGAAAAACTTTGTCCCAAAGTAAACTAAAAAAAGACTATTTTAGAAATAGTAAACTAACTAGAAATTTTAAGTTTGGTTTATTTACATTGCCAATTAAAAAAACATTGTAAAGAAAAGTAGTGTTTTAAAGAATTAATTTTAATTCTTACTACCTTTTTTCTTTTATTTACTTTAAATAGAATTTTCTTTATAGCTTTCTAAAATTTTAAGTCTACTTTACCTTTTCTCTAATCCTATCTCACAAAAAAAATAAATAGATAAATAATTATTAAAGGACACGAAAACCCACCACACTCATCAATCCATTAATTAAGAAATCTCAAAATTAGAAAAATCTTAAATTAACAAACCAAAACCACTACAATGCCGTAATAAAACTTTCTGCCAAAGTTTCTCTGATTTTCTAAAATTGCCAGTAAAGGCTGTTTTGTTGTTTTGAGCTCCTGAGAATCTCTTGTTGGTATTTCTCCAGTGAGTCCAACTCAGAGTACACAAACAATTGTAATTCCTTTTAAATGTCTCCTTGAGAGAGTTTTTTGGGGGATGGGAGTCAGGGCTTGTGTGTCCTGCTTGGCACAGCCCAGGCAGGGCTTTCCCAGCCACATTCCACACTCCATTGCCCAGCTGGAGCTGCTGGTGCCTCTGAGTTGTGCTGCCCCAGCCCCAGGGATGCTCTCCTTGTCTGCCCATTCCCCCACGGTCTCTGGGCAGGGATGGCCTCAGTGGGGGCTGCTGACATCCTCAGCAACTTGGAGGCTGCTGCTGAATTTTCCTGCTCCAGAGGCTTGTTCAGCCTTCAGCTCTTCAGTGCAGGAATTCAGTGTCCCAGGGCTCATTAACATTCAGAACACCTTAACAAGCCAAGCCTCTGGGAATAATTTGATTTCAATTTTCAAATCCTTTTGTGGTTAATTAGACAGATTTCAGTAGTGTATTCAAAGTGAATACATGATATTTAAAAAAAGACAGTGAGAAAAGATATTTTAGGTCCTGTTTAGCTTTTTTTTTCCTGTTAATTAATTGGTATGTGCAATCTCAAATTGACGCTAAATCCAAGTACCTCTTCATGCAGTTTGAATAGATATGAAAACCAAGACCCTTTATGGCTGACAATCAATCAGACTCTGTCCCTACTCCCACCCCACCATTTCCCCCATCCAAGCCCTGGCACTCAGAGCAGCCTTGTGCAAATCTGAGCTCCCTCCAGCCCAGGCTACACCTGCAGCTTTCAGCTCCTTGGCTCCAACTCCCACCTGCTTTCCTTGGAGAAGGAGCTGCCCGAGACACAGAGGGATGTTCATTTATTGTCAGCCAACAAAGCCAAGGGAAGGCACAGCTCCATCCAATGCAAAAGTCATTCCTCTGCTGGATATTAAATCCACTTTCCACAGCAGACAGTCTCAGAGCAATGGAAAACACCTTCTGTGCCCAGCACAGATCCCAAGGTCCCCCAAACCCTCCCTGCCCTGATTCTGCCCAGATTTGCTCTTTGCACACACGAGTCACAGGCTGAAGTCAGGAGCTCCCTCCATGCCCAGAGGGAGGAAAAGAGAGAAAGGGGATGAAGAGCTCTCCTGTGCAGAGCCAAGGTCCAAGTGCAGCCCCTGCAGTGGGAACCACAACTCATCAGGGCCTGGCGACACAGAAAGGTTTCTTGCCAGCAAACAGAAGTGGAACATCTGAACAGTTTAGTAACCATCCCAGCTCTTCCCTCAGCTCTCTGGGATGTCCCAGCAGCATCTGACATTTTCTCCATCCCCAAGGGATTTTTGTACAGGAAGAGTTATAGACAAAGACATAAGATAATGTAACTCTGTGATAGATATAAACACAATTAAGATGTTGACTAATGTGATATTTATTTGAATTTCTGAAAGATTGGCCACCTTCCTGAAGTTCAAAGCATGGAATCAGTCAGTTGAGCGGCACTTAAATGACCAGAGACTATCTGGAGGAGGAAATCTGGGAGCAATGGGAAGGACATAGATCCAGCTGGTCTAAAGTGAAGAGATGTCCTTAGACATGGCCATTTAAACAGGAGAGCTGGAAACACCTGAAGGAAGAAGTTCATGAAATATTAGACTGAATATTGGTGACACAAGTAGAGAGGGAAGATCAGTATTTTTTTTCCTGCTGCCATCAGAAGAACCTCCAAGAAATCCCTGTTCCTGGTGGGAAAATTTTGCCATTTCTTAAAAGTACTCAAGTGACCCAGATAATAAAGATTTGGTGGTATATTATGAAACTAACAGGTATTAAAACCTGTGCCCCTTTCCAGGCAGACATCAGCTGTGTGCCCATGAACAGGCAGTGCCACTTGTGCCCTGAGGTGCCCAGCTGGGATTGGATCTCTCCAAGAGCACCTGAGGGAGAGCAGAGCACCTTGCAAGCTGCAGGTCCCTGACAGCCCTGCAGGGCTCCTGTCCCATCAACATCTGCTCTGCTCCAGTCTGAAACAGGGCCCAGCATGGTGCTGGGATCATCAGAGAGCTGAGGTGTGTGCTGGAATTCAATGGCCTCCCCATCCTGCAGCAGCCCTGCATTTCCCTCCTGCAGCCTTGGTCTCCAGCACAGCCATGGAGGCTCTTTGGGCTCTGGACTGTTGCTGCAGCCCCCAAGGGCAGCTGAGCTCTGCCTTTGGCACAGTCAGGCCTGGCCAGCGCAGGCCATGCTCAGCAATTGCTTGTGTGTGCCTGGCCTTGCTGTCAGCCCCGGCAGCGGCTGCGTGGCCCCTTTGTGGCCCTGTGCTGGCCCAGCCATGGTGGCCCAGCCCCTGTGCAGGCCCAGCCCAGGCCAGGAGCATTGCGGCTGGGAATGGCCCCTGTGCCGTGGTGCCCACAGCATCCTTGGGGCTCTGTGCCACATGGCCTCCCTGCTGGGCAGCCTCTGCCAGCTCCTGCAGAGCCCCTGGCACCTGTGGGGCTGCACAGACAGCCCTGCCCCAGGCTCTGCCGGCCTATGGGCCAGCAGAGAGGCCAGCCAGGGCTGGCCATGGCTGGGAACAGGCCCTGAGCCCCACAGGAGGATGGAGCTGGGCCACAGCCAAACTCAGCCCAGGCCAAAGCTGGGCTCAGCAGCCAGGGCTGCCAAGGCATGGGCACAGAGGCTGGCACTGACAAATGTCCTGGGCCCCCTCCCTGCTCTGTCCATGCCACCAAGGGCACAGAGCAGCCTCCTCTCTGGGCCACTTGCCTGTTTGCAATGCCTTGCACCGGCGCTGGCCCTGCCCCACAAGGCCTGGCCTGAGTCCTGCCCCTGCATGCTCAGCCAGGCTGAGATGGACACTGATGGTTTCTGGGCCAGGCTCTCGGAGCCCAGCCCAGCTCCCTGCAAGCTCTGCCAGCTGCCCTGAGCTCTGGGCAGCACCAAGGCCTCTCCCCAGCCCAGCCCAGCCGGCTCTGGCCCCACAGCTCTGCTCAGGCCAGGCTGCTCTGGGCACTGGCCCCACGGCCTCAGCCCCTGCCAAGGGCACAGCAGCAGCTGCAGCTGCCACAGGACTCAGCCCCAGCCATGGGGGAAGGTGCTTGGCCAAGGCCAAAGGAGGCTCCCTGGCTGCCCTGCTCCCCTCTGCCTGAGGTGTTGAGAGCTCTGCAGCCCCTGCTGCCATCCCATCTGCCCAGGGCAGCAAGGGAGCTGTGGTCTTGGGGCCCTCAAGAGCTGCTCCTGCTCCAGGCCCAGGGCCCATGCCAAAGCTGGGACAGCCACCAAGCTGTTCCCATTTCTGTTCATTTCTGCTCTGATGGGGATGGATCCTCAGCCACTTGGAGACTGCTGATGAATTTTCCTACTCCAGAGGCCTCTTCATTCTTGAGCTCTTCAGTTCAGGAATTCAGGAAGAAAACGCATAAACATTTGTTCAACACATCAGAAAAAGAAAAGCTCCTGGGAATAATTGAAATTTTCAATTCTTCTGTGGTTAATTAGACAGATTTCAGAAGTGTATTCAAGGTGAATATACTATACTGAAATCAATGAAGAGAGAACTGTTTTGTCCTGTTAATTTTTTTTCCTGTTTATCGATTGGTGTCAGCAACGTGCAATTGATATTGACCCCTAGCACCGTCTAATGCAGTCTGAACAGATATGAAGATCAACGCCCTCCATAGCTGACAATCAATCACACTTTGTCCCCACCCCTCCCCACCATTTCCCCCATCCAACCCCTGGCACTCCTATGGATCAGGAATGGTGTGGCCAGCAGGAGCAGGGCAATGATTCTTCCCCTGTGCTCAGCACTGGTTGGGCAGCACCTCGAGTGCTGTGTCCAGTTCTGGGCTCCCCAATTTAGGATGGACATGGAGGGGCTGGAGCATGTCCAGAGAAGGGCAACAAGGCTGGTGAGGAGTCTGGAACCCAAGTCCTGTGAGGAGTGGCTGAGGGAGCTGGGGTTGTTTATCCTGGAGAAGAGGAGGCTCAGGGGAGACCTCATCACTCTCTACAACTCCCTGACAGGAGGCTGCAGCCAGGTGGGGGTCAGGCTCTTTTCCCAGAGAACAGTGACAAGACAAGAGGACACAGTCTTCAGCTGCATCAGGGGACGTTTAGGCTGGACATTAGGAAATATTCTCCACACAAAGTGTGATTGGGCATTGGAATGGGCTGCCCAGGGAGGTGGGTGAGTCACCGTCCCTGGAAGTGTTTAAGGAAAGACTGGATGTGGCACTGAGTGCCATGGTCTGGGTGACAAGGTGGTGTTGGGTCCCAGGTTGGACTTGATGGTCTCCAAGGTCTTTTCCAGCCTGGATGATTCTCAGATGATTGTGACACTGCAGGGCCCCGGGGAAGCAAGGGGCCATTGTGAAACAGCGGGGCCTGGTGGCACCAAGAGAACCATGGTGACACTGTGTATGATATGGAAGCACAGAGCCAAGGGGCCATTGTGACACTGTGGGGCTGAATGGAAGCAAGGAGTCCATTGTGACAGTCCAGGACTGGGAACTGAGGGTGGAACCACTGTGGTGCCCATGGAGGCCACTGTGACCCTGCAGGGGCCTTGTGGAACCATGGTGGCACCTGGGCCATTGTGCAGGGCACTGGGAACCAAGGAGACCTGGTGATGATTGGAGAGCCTGGGGACAATGGAATCAAGGGGCCATTGCTCCATTGCAAGGACTCACTGGGAAGGAGGAGCAATTGTTACACTGTGAGACCTCATGGAACAAGGATCCATTGTGACACTGCAGGGCCTTGGGGACAGGGGGCCATTGTGACACTGTGGGGCCCAAGAATCCAAGGGACTTTGTGACACCAAGGGGTCCCATGGAACCAAAGGGACATTGTGACACTGGGAGGCCTCATGGAATCATGGAGACCATTGGGACTCCTGGGGCCTCATGGAACCATGGTGACACCAAGTTGTCTGGGAGTGTTGATCTGCTGGAGGGTAGGAGGGCTCTGCACAGGGCCCTGGACAGGCTGGATCCAGGGCCCAAATCCAACAAGGTGAGGTTTAACAAGTCCAAGTGTCGGGTCCTGCACTTTGGCCACAACAACCCCTGCAGCACACCACAGGCTGGGGACAGAGTGGCTGGAGAGCAGCCAGGCAGAAAGGGACCTGCAGGGACTGATGGACAGCAGGCTGGACATGAGCCAGCAGTGTGCCCAGGTGGCCAAGAAGGCCAATGGCTCCTGGCCTGGATCAGGAATGGTGTGGCCAGCAGGAGCAGGGCAGGGATTCTTCCCCTGTGCTCAGGGCACTGGTTGGGCAGCACCTCGAGTGCTGTGTCCAGTTCTGGGCTCCCCAATTTAGGAAGGACATGGAGGGGCTGGAGTGTGTCCAGAGAAGGGCAACAAGGCTGGAGAGGGGTCTGGAACACGAGAGCTGTGAGGAGTGGCTGAGGGAGCTGCGGTTGTTTATCCTGGAGAAGAGGAGGCTCAGGGGAGACAAGGCAGTGTCAGGGCACGGGTTGGACTTGGTGATCTTCAAGAACCTTTCCAACCTTGCTGATTCTGGGATTCTCTGAAACCACCTTTGGAGCAGTTGAGGATGAGCCCTGCGCCTCCTCTTCAGAAGCTCCAGCAGCCCAGGTCCTTCAGCTTCTCCTGCCAGCCCCAAAGCCCATCCTGTGAGTGCTGCAGAGCCTCTGCAGCTCCTCCTCATTGCCCAGAACAGGGAGCCCCAGAGCCAGACACAGCAGCCCAGATGTGCCCCCTGGCCTGGAGTGCCTCTGGCAAGGGAGCAGCACCAGGCACTGCAGGAGCCTGCAGACAATTCCTGCAGCACTTGTAGGATGATCCTGCTCCCCAAGGGACGTTCCCATGGTGCCAAGTCAGGAACTGCAATGGGGAGTGGGGCCAGAGAGGAAAGGGCAAACAGGGATGGGCTGTTTGCAGGGGAGGGAACAGCAGTGGGCAAGAGGAAGTAATTTGAACCAGGGAAGAGTAAAGAAAGCAGAGGTGAAGCAAAGGAAATGCTCAGGGCAGTTTGGGGGTGGCTGCCAGGCAGCCCTGGCTCTGAGCAACAGCGTCTGCAGTGGCACAGGAAACTCCCAGCTGATGGGAACAAACTTTCTGGCTGAGTGCAGAGGCCAGGACAAAGCTGAGTGGTTTCCTGGTGTCCCCAGCCCTTGCTGGCCCCAGGGGCTGATGGCATTTGTGCTCCCTCAGGTTCATGTCCCCACAGCAACAGCATGGGGTGCTCCTGCCTGCTGTGTGCAATGCAAACAGGGGCTGCTGAGCCAGTGCTGCCGTGTCTGTGCCTGCAAGGATGGGGCACCTGTGTGAGCTGGGGAGAGGCCAGGGCTGCAGAGGGGGGATGTTGTTGGCAGCTCCATGAGGACGCTCTGGGATGCTGCCCTGGGCTGTCCAGCGCACTGGGGATGGATCAGCCCCTGCTCTGCTGCTCCTTCCCATCTGCCCCAGGGCCCTTGCAGAGCCCCAGCCATGCTGTTTGCCCCCAGCCTGCCCACAGCCAGCCTGGGGCTGCTCACGGGGGTTTTCTGTGCTGAGCATTGGCCTGGCCGTGTTCTTGAGAGAGCCTGGGCAAGGAGCCTGGAGCCCCCAGGGCCTGGCCTGAGGCGTCAGCGCTGCCCCAGCAGTGCCCATGGCCTGTCCCTGCTGCAGCCCCGGCACTGCCACCCCAGGGCTGTGCCCGGCCCTGAGAGCACTCAGGCCCTACAGCAACACCAGGGCCACCAGGGCAGTGGGGCAGGGCCACGGCAGCAGCACTGGCAACACCAAGTGCTGCTGCTGCTGCTGGGCACAGCTGCTGGGCCAGCACTGATCTGCCCCCAGCTCTGCACACAGACATTGCTGCTGCAGCTCCAGAGAAGGCAACAAAAGGGCATCTCTGCAGAAAACTTTGCTGGGAGATCCTTTATTTCCTTTAAAGCCAGCAAGACTACAACCCCTCATTGACACATGGTGTGGCCACAGGTAAGGTGGAGAGAAATAAAATGAGAAATGGCACAAACAAGGACATGTCTTTTTGGACAATATGAACAACTAAAACAGGGGACAAAATACCCCACAACCAAACCAACAAGAAGTATTATAGATTATTATTTTTAGAAGTGATTTGAAGAAATTGTCCAGCAGTTTAATGTTCCTGAAAGCATCCAGTCATCTGTCTCCACACTGCAGCCTTGAGCTCCTGGTTCCTCAGGCTGTAGATGAGGGGGTTCAGGGCTGGAGGCACCACCGAGTACAGAACTGACACTGACAGATCCAGGGATGGGGAGGACATGGAGGGGGGCTTCAGGTAGGTTAATGTACCAGTGCCGAGGAACAGAGAGACCACCGCCAGGTGAGGGAGGCAGGTGGAAAAGGCTTTGTGCCGTCCCTGCTCAGAGGGGATCCTCAGCACAGCCCTGAAGATCTGCACATAGGAGAAAACAATGAACACAAAACAGCCAAATGATAAACACAGACTAACCACAAGAAGCCCAAGTTCCCTGAGGTAGGATTTGGAGCAGGAGAGCTTGAGGATCTGTGGGATTTCACAGAAGAACTGGCCCAGGGCATTGCCATGGCACAGGGGCAGGGAAAATGTATTGGCTGTGTGCATGAGAGCATTGAGAAAGGCACTGGCCCAGGCAGCTGCTGCCATGTGGGCACAAGCTCTGCTGCCCAGGAGGGTCCCGTAGTGCAGGGGTTTGCAGATGGACACGTAGCGGTCGAAAGCACATGATGGTCAGGAGATAAAACTCTGTTGAGATGAAGAAAACAAAAAAAAGAGCTGTGCAGCACATCCTGTGTAGGAGATGTTCCTGGTGTCCCAGAGGAATTGTGCATGGCTTTGGGGACAGTGGTGCAGATGGAGCCCAGGTCAGTGAGGGCCAGGTTGAGCAGGAAGAAGAACATGGGCGTGTGCAGGTGGTGGCCGCAGGCTACGGCGCTGATGATGAGGCTGTTGCCCAGGAGGGCAGCCAGGGAGATGCCCAGCAAGAGGCAGAAGTGCAGGAGCTGCAGCTGCTGCGTGTCTGCCAATGCCAGCAGGAGGAAGTGCCTGATGGAGCTGCTGTTGGACATTTCCTATGGTGCCTCATCATGAGGATCCTGTAAAAAAGTAATCATGGAATAGTTGGGTTTGGAGAGGACTTTAAATATCCCAGCACAGCCTGGGGGCACTTTCCCCCCACTGCCTGCCCAGGGCTCTGCTGCCTGGAGCTGTCCCTGCCAGCAGCTGCTTCCCTGTGCCCAGGGCTGGGCCCTGCCAGTGCTGCCAGAGCCCAGCCCAGCCCTGGGAGCTCAGCTCTGCCCTGCAGACCCCTCCCAGCTCTGGCACTGCCCAGGATTTCAGTGTCCTGGCTCTGCAGGCTCTGATGGCAACGTGTGAGCAACCCTGAGGAGGCTGGAAAAGCAACACTGATGCTGCCTCTGAAGGGGCCCTGTGCTGATTTCTGTCACTGCCTGGTTTATTAACATCTGAGAGAAATTTTTTTTTGCACCTGAACTGAGAGATTAATATTTATGAGCAGATTTGCCCATCCAGGTAGCCCAGAGTGAGTAGATTAAAAAGGAAGAATTTTCTTTTTCATGCAGCCCCTGCCTTGCTGGGCTCCCTGTATAATCTACTTGGAAATGTTCTGCAGTTAAATGTCATGCTGGGAGCAGTCCTGAACAATGCAGCATCCTCACCACACAAGGAGAACACTTCCAAGCCTGACCAGCTGTCTCCTCCCACCCAGATCTTGTCCCCCAGTGCTGGGAGCAGCTGCAGAGGGCTGGCTGAGAGCTGTCCCTATGGCAGGCAGCAGAGTTCCCTGCCCCAGCACAGCGCCCTGGGCTGCAGGACCATTTTGCAAAATCTGCAGGACAGCCCAGCATGGCACCCCTGGCTCACCTCCCTGCACAAGAGACAATCAGAGAATGTACTCACAGGGTCTGCAGGCATTGGGATGTTCCAGCTTTAGGAGAGATTGTGCCCCAGGCACTCCTCAGCACCTTCCCAGCCCTGACTGATTGAAGCCTCTGTGCCTC
>JALJVW010000151.1:25043-84121 GCA_024865655.1 Emberiza elegans | reverse complement strand
TATATACTTTTATTATATTATATACTTTTATTATATTATATACTTTTATTATATTATATACTTTTATTATATTATATACTTTTATTATATTATATACTTTTATTATATTATATACTTTTATTATATTATATACTTTTATTATATTATATACTTTTATTATATTATATACTTTTATTATATTATATACTTTTATTATATTATATACTTTTATTATATTATATACTTTTATTATATTATATACTTTTATTATATTATATACTTTTATTATATTATATACTTTTATTATATTATATACTTTTATTATATTATATACTTTTATTATATTATATACTTTTATTATATTATATACTTTTATTATATTATATACTTTTATTATATTATATACTTTTATTATATTATATACTTTTATTATATTATATACTTTTATTATATTATATACTTTTATTATATTATATACTTTTATTATATTATATACTTTTATTATATTATATACTTTTATTATATTATATACTTTTATTATATTATATACTTTTATTATATTATATACTTTTATTATATTATATACTTTTATTATATTATATACTTTTATTATATTATATACTTTTATTATATTATATACTTTTATTATATTATATACTTTTATTATATTATATACTTTTATTATATTATATACTTTTATTATATTATATACTTTTATTATATTATATACTTTTATTATATTATATACTTTTATTATATTATATACTTTTATTATATTATATACTTTTATTATATTATATACTTTTATTATATTATATACTTTTATTATATTATATACTTTTATTATATTATATACTTTTATTATATTATATACTTTTATTATATTATATACTTTTATTATATTATATACTTTTATTATATTATATACTTTTATTATATTATATACTTTTATTATATTATATACTTTTATAAGCATCTTACTACAGTAGAACCAATTTATACCATAACTGTTATCTATAGGCCTATCATAACCACTATAATTACCATATTCATGTTACTGTTCTCCAATCACTAAAAGTTAGGTACATTACCGCTTAAGTATAGAAGCGTTTTCAGTTTTCTTGCAGTGGAAAATTCTGAGACATTTTTTCTCCTTGTAACTTTGTTGCCTTGTTTGCCTGTTCTATCTTCCTGTTTGGTAAGAACATCTTCTTGTTTGAGGTGGGTTTATCCTTTCTCTAAGTCATAAAAACGCCTTCTAACTAACACATGCTTTGCTCTTCACATTCATCCAGGTAAGACTGGCCTAGCAATTCTTTCTTCTATATCAAACTCTTGCTTCTTTAATTTCTATTCTTCATCAGACTCTCTACATTTAAAAATCTTTCTGCTAAGCATACATATCTGTGAGACTTTCTTGTCAAACTTTCATCTTTAACCAATGAGAGCAAGCTGATTTTGCCACTTGTGGAAACAGGGTGAGAGGGAGCTGTGTGTGCCGATATGACATCCCCTCGCCAGCCATTTTTTCCAAAGCACTTTCAGTTGTGCAGGCACAGACACATCATTCACATGGGTGAACTCAAATCCCTTCTGCCTGGGTCCAGAATTTTGGCAGGAGCAGTTGGAGCAGTGCCTGAGTGGGAAGGAAGGGCTGAGCAGTCAGCAGTGTCACCATGTCCCCAGGAGGCCCCATGTCCCCAGGAGGCCATCAGTGTCACAGTGGAGCCGCACTGGAGTGGGCACAGCACCAGGAGGTTTGGCAGTGTTCCCTCTCTGTGACACCACAGCAGTGGCAGCCACAATGTTCCCCACCTGTGACACTACAGGTGTGGCAGTACCATGTCCCCTCTCTGTGAGACCACAGCAGTGGCAATTCCAATGTTCTCCTCTCTGTGACACCACAGCGGTGGCAGCCCCAAAATTCCCACTCTTTATGACCCCACAGCAATGGCTGCCCCAACGTTCCTTCTCTGTCACAACAGAGCAGCAGCAGCACCAACATTCCCCTCTGTGTGACACCACAGTGGTTCCCTGACCTTCCCCTCTGTGTGACACACACAGTGGTGGCAATCCTGACCTTCCCTCTCTGTGACACTGCAGCTATGGCAGCCCTAAGTCCCTCTCTGTGACACCACAGCAGTGACAGCCCCAACCTTCCTCTGTGTGACACCACAGTGGTGCTTCCTCACCTTCCCACTGTGACACACAGCTGTGAAAGTCCCCTCTGTGACACCAGAGGTGGCACCCCCAGCGTTCCCTCTGTCTGACACCAACACAGTGGCAAACCAAAGATTCCCTCTCTCTGTGAGAAAACACTGGTGGGAACCCAATGTTCCAGTCTCTCTGACACCACATCAGTGGCAGCCCCAACGTTCCCCTGTCTGTGAAAACACAGAAGTAGCAGCCCCAATGTTCCCCTCTCTGACACTGCAGCAGTGGCAACTCCCAGTCCCACTGGCTGTGACACCACAGCGGTCACAACCTCAACTTTCCCTGCTTGTGACATGGCAGCTGTGGGAACCCCCAGGTCCCTGTCTCTGTGAAACCCCAGCGTGGCAGCCCCAAAAATTCGTTCCCTGCTCTGTGACACCACAGCAGTGGCAGCCCCAATGTTCCCCTGTCTATGAAAACACAGAAGTAGCAGCCCCAACGTTCTCCTGTCTGTGGAACCGCAGCAATGGCAGCCCCAATGTTCCCCTGTCTGTGACACCACAGTGGTGGCAGCCCAGAAGTTCTCTCAGTGACACCACTGGTGTGGCAGCTCCAGTGTCCCCCTCTCTGTGGCACCACAGCGGTGGAAGCCCCAAAGTTCCCCTCTCTATGATACTGCAGGGGTGGCCGTCCAAAGTTCTTCTCTGTATGACAGCACCACAGTGGCAGTTCCAACCTTCCCCTCTCTGTGACACCTCAGCATTTGCAGCCCCAGTGTTCCCCTGTCAGTGACACCACAGTGGTGGCAACATCAGTGTTCCCCTCTCTGTGACATGACAGCAGTGGCAATATCAATGTCCCCTTGTCTATGACACCAAAGTGATTGCAACCCCTGTGTTGCCCTCTGTCACAGAGGTGGCACCCCAGCGTTCTCCTGTCTGCAGTGACAGCACTGCAGGGCCAGCCCCAACATTCCACAGCCCTGAAGCCACTGTCAGACACCACAGCCCAGTCCCATTGTCCTGGTCTGTGACACCACAGCTGTGGCACCCCAGTGCCCCTGGACACCACAGCCACTGTCCCCTCTCTGTGACACCACAGCTGTGGCAGTCTCCACCACAGCTGTGGCAGCCCCAGTGTTCATCTCTCTGTGACACCACAGCCCTGGCAGCCCCAGTGTTCCCCTCTCTGTGACACCACAGCTGTGGCAGCCCCAGTGCTCCCCTCTCTGTGACACCAGAGCTGGTGCAGTCCTGTTGTCCTGGTCTCTGTGACACCACAGTGGTTGCTGCCCAAATGTTCCCCTCTCTGTGACACTGCAGCTGTGGCAGCAGCACTCGAACAGAAGCAGCAGCCGTGGAACAACAGGGGAGCAGGGGAGGAGCCAAGACAGAGCTCTGGAACAGCAGGAGATGAGCAGTGCTGGGGCAGTGCTGGAGCAGTGGTAGAGCAGTGGTGGAGCGATGTTGGACAAGCAGAGGAACTGTGCTGGAACATCCCCAGAGCAGCACTGGAGCAGCTTTTGAGCAGCAGTGGAGTAACCATGGAAAAGGTGGAACAATGGTGGAACAGGAACCACAGCCATGAACAGTGGTGGCACATTGGTGGCACACTGGAGGCACTTTGGGGGCACTCTGGTTGCACATTGGTGGCACGTTGGTGGCACATTGGTGGCACATTGGAGGCACTCTGGGGTCACCCTGGTTTTTTAAGATTTTCTAAGCCTTCTGATGTTGATGTTGTTGTAGTGGACTTTCTCACACACTTTCTGTAAATAACTCATTGTTTTGCATTCCTTTATGGAGGAGGAGAGAGTTGATGGACTGTTGGTTTGACCAGTGTCATTGGAGAGGTGGCACTTGTCACCCTCCAATCCACTGTCACTTTTGGAAAACTATAAATGTTGGAGTCAG
Organism: Emberiza elegans; assembly: GCA_024865655.1. Taxonomy (NCBI): domain Eukaryota; kingdom Metazoa; phylum Chordata; class Aves; order Passeriformes; family Fringillidae; genus Emberiza; species Emberiza elegans. The sequence continues at coordinate 80,075 of JALJVW010000151.1, read as the reverse complement.
AAAATAAACTTCCTTTTTCCTTCACCTTGAGAACAGCGGTGTGAGTTTGTGTTCTTTCGTGTCCTATAGTGACACAAGTGCCCTTCAGCTGACTGGTTTCATGCTTTGAGCTTCAGGGAATTGCCCAATCTTTCTGAAGCTCAAATAAATATCATATTAGTCAACATCTTAATTGTGTTGATATCTCACAGAATTGCCTTTTCTTTTGTCTAAAACTGCTCCTGTACAGAAATCTCTGGGGGATGGAGGACATGTCTGATGCAGCTGGGACATCCCGGAGAGCTGAGGGAAGAGCTGTGATGGTCATTAAACTGTTCAAATGTTCAACTTGTGTTTGTTGGCAAGAAACCTTTCTGTGCCTCTGAGTGTCACCAGTCCCTGAGCCCAAAGGACACAAACCTGATGAGTTGTGGTTCCCACTGCAGGGGCACTTGGACCTTGGCTCTGCACAGGAGAGCTCTTCATTCCCTTTCCCTCTTTTCCTCCCCCGGTCATGGAGGGAGCTCCCGACTTCAGTGTGTGACTCATGTGTGCAAAGAGCAGATCTGGGCAGAATCAGGGCAGGGAGGGTTTGGGGAGACCTTGGTATCTGTGCTGGGCGCAGAAAGCGTTTTCCATGCTCTGAGGCTGTCTGCTGTGGAAAGTGGATTTAATATCCAGCTGAGGAATGACTTTTGCATTTGATGGAACTGTGCCTTCCTTGGTTTTGTTGGCTGACAAGAAATGCACATCCCTCTGTGTCTCAGGCAGCTCCTTCTCCAAGGAGAGCAGGTGGGAGTTGGAGCCAAGGAACTGAAAGCTGCAGGTGCAGCCTGGGCTGGAGGGAGCTCAGATTTGCACAAGGCTGCTCTGAGTGCCAGGCCTTGGATGGGGGAAATGGTGGGGTGGGGGTAGGGACAGAGTCTGATTGATTGTCAGCCATGAAGGGTCTTGATTTTCATACCTGTTCAAACTGCATGAGGAGGTACTTGGATTCAGTGTCAATTGGAGATTGCACATATCAATTTATCAACAGGGAAAAAACTAAACAGGACCTAAAAAATCTTTTCTCACTGTTTTTTTTTAATAGAATATATTCAGTTTGAATGCACTTCTGAAATCTGCCTAATTAACCACAAAAGATTTGAAAACTTGAAATCAAATTATTCCCAGAGGCTTGGCTTGTTAAGGTGTTCTGAATGTTAATGAGCCCTGGGACACTGAATTCCTGCACTGAAGAGCTGAAGGCTGAACAAGCCTCTGGAGCAGTGAAATTCAGCAGCAGCCTCCAAGTTGCTGAGGATGTCAGCAGCCCCCACTGAGGCCATCCCTGCCCAGAGACCGTGGGGGAATGGGCAGACAAGGAGAGCGTCCCTGGGGCTGGGGCAGCACAACTCAGAGGCAGCAGCGGCTCCAGCTGGGCAATGGAATGTGGAATGTGGCTGGGAAAGCCCTGCCTGGGCTGTGCCAAGCAGGGCAGACAAGCCATGACTCCCATCCCCCAAAAACTCTTTCAAGGAGACATTTAAAAGGAATTAAAACAATTGTTTGTGTACTCTGAGTTGGATGCTGTGGAGAAATACCAACAAGAGATTCTCAGGAGCTCAAAACAAAAAAACAGCCTTTACTGGGAACTTTAGAAAATCAGGGAAACTTTGGGAAAAGGTTTAATATGACATTCAATCAACAAAAAACACTTCTCAAAGCACTGACTTGGCCCATTCAACTTTGCAAACTCTGAGCCTGTTCAATTTTAAGTTACTCAAAATTTGCAAGAAGAGTGAATTAGAAAGAGAGAAAGACAAAAAAAAGATACAGAGAAGCACACACAGAGCCACCAACTCCTGGATTCCAGCAGTGTTCAGATGGAAATTCCAAGAGGATGCAGGGTCAAGATGTGTGCTTGCCTTGTGGTCAGCCTTAAATACCTCTTGGTCTTCCTGGGCCCTTCCCCAGGTGGGACTTGGGCTCATTTGGTCCCTCAGGAGCTGGGCTGGGGGCTGCAGAGGTGGCTGTGGAGCATTGCCTGTGCTGTGCCAGGGACTGGCAGACACTGCTGGGCTGGGATAGAGGCTCTGGGGGGATTGGGGTTCCAGGGCAGGGCAGGGCTGGGCTTACAGGGCAGGGCAAGGCTGGACCTGCCCCTTCCTCCCCACACATGAAATGTTTAGAGCCAACAATCTCCTCCAGTCTGTCACAACAGGCAATGTTGGAGGTGAAATCCCAATTGTGGCCATGGGCACCTGGCTGAGAAGGACAGTTCTTTTCCATAGGAAGGAAAGCACAGAGCCCCAAGGTTTGGAAGGCAGGTGAGAGCCTCAGTAGGCCAAGGCCAGCCAGACTTCAGAGTGATAGCAGATTTTGGATGTAGGGAATTTTGGAGGTGGAAACCCAATCTCAGCCATGGGCACCTGGAGAAGCAGGACAGTTCATTCCCATGGGAAGGAGAGCGTGGAGCCTCCCCAGTGTTTTGGGGACAGATGAGAGGTGACCATTGTGAAACTACTGCCAGCCAGACTTGTCCTGGCAATATTCCTATGGGAAGAATCCCTGGATATAAGGAAATTTGGAGGTGAAATCCCAGTTCTGGCCATGGGTGCCTGGAGGAGAAGGAACAGTTCTTTTCCATTGGGAAGGAAAGCACAGAGCCCCAGTGTTTCAGCAGCAGATGAGAAGTGACCCTCAACATGCAAAGGTCACTTGGAGCAGTCAGGCTGTCCATGGGAGGCCAAACCAGCCAGACCTGTTCTGTGTTCCCTTGGTTTTATGGGGCTCCATAGTGTCACAATGGTGCCTTGGATCCATGGGGGCCCTGCAGTGTCATCATGGTGCCTTGATTCCATGGGTTCCAGCAGTGTCACAATGGCCCCCTTGATTACAAGAAGACCTGCAGTGTCACACTGGCCCCAGGGTGGGGTCCCACAATGTCACAATGGCCCCTAGGTTCCATAAGGTCCCACAGTGTCACAATGGTCCCAAGTGTCATCAATTCCCAAGATTCCATGAGCCCTTACAGTGTCACAATGGTCTCCGTGGTTCCCCAGGCCCCACAATGTCACATGACTCCTCTGTTTCATGAGCCCTGCAATGTCACAATGGACCTTTGGACCCTGGGGGTTTGCAGTGTCACAATGGTCTCCTTTGGCTCCACAGTGTCACAATGGACCATGATGACATGAGGCCCTGTGTCACAATGGACCTTTGGTTCCATGCAGCCCTGCAGTGTCACAAAGGCCTCTTGGTTTCACCAGGCCCACAATATGGTCCTCCTGGGTCCATGGGGTCCCCCACTGGTTCCATGGCCCCACAGCAGTGTCACAATTATTCCATGGGGCCTCATAGTGTCACAATGGTTCCATGGTTCATGAGTCCCCACAGTGTCACAATGGTCCTGGTTCCATGTTCCACCCAAAGTGTCACAATGGTCTCTGGTTCCAATGAGGCACAATGGTCTCTGCATGGTTCCATGAGGTGGACCATGGGGCCTCACAGTGTCACAATGGATCCTTGGTTTTTGGTGTCCCTTTCCATGGGGGCCCTCATGGGTGGTCCTCAAAATGGTTCCATGAGGTTCCATGAGGCCCCTGGTGTCACAATGGTCTCTCAGTGTCACAATGATCCCCCATGGAGCCCCACAGCAGTCACAATGGTCCCCCATGGTTCCATGAGGCCCCAAAGTGTCACAGTGGTCTCCATGGTTCCATGAGGCCCCACAGTGTCACAATGGTCCCTTGGTCTCACAGGGCCCCACAGTGTCACAATGGTCCCTTGGTTCCATGGGCCCCACAGTGTCACAATGGTCTGCATTCCCCCCCCCTTCTCAGGCCACCCTGCCAGCTGAGAAATGCTCCTTGGGCCTCGGCCTTGGCCAACAGCCCCTGGGCTCAGCTCCTCTGCAGCTCATCACAAACACTGTCTGCTCCAGGCACTGCTGCTGCCCAACCAGCTCCTGGTTCCTTTAGGAGCAGCCCTGGGAACTGGTTTTGTTCCCTCAGTGGCACAACATCCCTGTTCTCACACTGCCAAAGAAAGCTGTTGGTGCCAAGTGTGGCCAGGATGAACCATTGCTGGGACTGAAGCCCCTCTCTTGGGGCCCCTGCAAACAGCGCTCCAAAAGGAGCCCTTGGAGCTCTCCTGGGCCAGCAGACCCTCTGAGTGGGGCCTCTCCCAGCCTCTGACTCTCCCGTTTGCTGCACTCGGGATCCTGAACAACAACAGAGCCTGGGCCATCCCCCCACTCCTCCAGGCTCAGCCCTTTGCCCACTGGGGAGATGCCAAAGGATCCACAGGGGAGCATTCCCTGCCCTCAGGGAATTTCTCACAGGTGCCTTGCACTGACTCTTTGTGTCTGTGTGCACACAGGAGTGCCTGTGCTGGGAAATGTGGCAGAAATGCTGCTCTCTGAGGGGTTTGAGTGCCTTGGATAGCTGAGTCAGTCAGGCCCAGATAGCAGTAAGTAATGTTAAGTCACAAGGTCTAAGCTAAGTTAAATGCTGCTAAGAGTTGTTCTTTTGCTAAGTTGTTAATTTTAATTTAATTTATAAGCTAAGTTGAATATTGTTAAATGTTATTCCTCTGTTAAATTGCAAAGTCATAGGTTTTAAGTTAGGTTAAATACTGTTAAATGCTGTTCTTTTGCTAAATTGTGAAATTGAAGGTATCAGTTAAGGTTAAGGTTTAAGTTAAGTCCTGTTAAGTTTGAGCTCTGTTAAACTTTTAGGCCATATTCCTTTTATCCTTGCCCTCACTGTCCTTGTGTCACACACACACACACACAGGGACAGTTCTTGGTTCATTTCTGGTTTGATTGCCTGGATTTTGTTTGGTTTTGTTGTTGCTTTGTTTCCTTGGTGTGCCTGAAGTGTCCAGTCAGGAGCAGAGTGACTCTTGCCAAGGAACTTTGTGCTGCTGTCCCTTAATATTCAATCTGGTTTTTGCTGATCCCTTGCTGGGGATTTTTTCAGTGCTCTCAAGGCCTCGTTGGTACCAGGGTGAAGGAGGCCCTGGCCCAGGCTCTGGCCCTGGGGACACAGGGATGCTGCCGGGGGGTCCCTGTCCCCTGTGCCACCCCCCCAGGCCCCGGCCCCCCCCCCCCAGTCAGGCTCTGGGGTCGATCTCGTGGAACATCCTCTGGGGAGGCTGCGGGGCCGGGGGCGGGGGGGACCTGGGGGACAGGGGACCCTGCTGTGCACGAGCAGGGTTGGACTGCTCTGGGGGAACTGTGAGGGGCTGGGGCAGAGTGACCTCCCCAGTCACACCCCCTCCACACAGCCCCTGTGATGTCACACAAACCCTGTGATGTCACACAGCCCCTGTGATGTCACACAGCACACATCTGTGATGTCACACAGCCCCTGTGATGTCACAGCAGCCCACTGTGATGTCACACAGCCTTGTGATGTCACACAGCCCCTGTGATGTCACACAGCCCACTCTGTGATGTCACAATCTGCTCTGTGATGTCACAGTCCAACTGTGATGTCATGTGTTGCATATGTCACAGTGATGTCACAGAAGACAGATGTCTGTGATGTCACAAAGTCACCCTGTGATGTCACAATCTGTTCTGTGATGTCACAGCCTGCTCTGTGATGTCACACAGCCACCTGGTGATGTCACAACCCACTCTCTGATGCCACAGAGCCACCCTCTATGATGGCAGAGCTGCTCTGTGGCCTCACACACTGCTCTGTGATGTCACAGCCAGCTCTGTGATGTCACAAACAGCTCTGTGATGTCACCAGCTCTGTGAAACCTCTGTCATGAAAACCCTCAAGAACTCAGTTCTGTCACACAGCTCACCTTGTACTTTGAAGAGATCCCTGTCAGGGACACAACTGAGAAAGCTGTCCCCAGGTTCCAGCTAGACAGAACACTGGGATGGCAGTCATGCAGCCCACAGCCCAGCCAAGCAAGGCAAAAGTCCCTCTGGTGCTGAGCAAACCTGGATGTGTTTCAGGAATGCACAGAGGGGCCCAAGGCCTGAGCCCCAGCCCCTGGCCAGGCTGAGCCCCTGTCCCTCCCACCTTGCTCAGGGCTGTCTCTCTGGATGGGCACTGGGATGTGGGGATGTGCAATGCCAAGGGCAGGACCAGGGGGGCAGCCCCCCCAGCTGCTGCTGAGCAGGGACAAGGAGGCAATGAGGCCCCAGGCCTGCAAGGGTCACTTGTCCCTCCTGGGCTCAGGGTGCAGGGTGTCAGCCATGGCCAAAGTGCTGCCCAAGTTGGCTCTGTCAGGGCTGCCTTTGCAGCTGCTGCCCATCCCTGTGCCCTGTGCAGCCCAGGCTGTCCCACGGTGTCCCTGCCCTGCACCTCTGTCCCTGCAGGCTGTCATCATTCCCCGACTGCCCCACCTGGCTGGCCCCTTCCTTTGCTGACAGCTCTGCCTCCTGCCTGCCTCTGCCTGCCCACATAAAGCCATGGGCTAGATACCAAAAGGGTTAATTCAATTTTTGCAGGGGACTGTGCCTGTGACCTTTCAGCACAGGAACAAGGCATGCAGGGCCTGCTTTCCCAGCAAGGATGGTTGGAAGACGAGAATACATCTGGCTCAAGAATGCAGTGACAGAAAATCAAAGGACTGAATCTGGGAATTTGGGGTGGGTTTTATGGTAATGGGTAAATTGTAATACACATTTAGCGACACTGGTAAATTACATGTCCACATAAGGTTAGGAGTTATCCCTCACTACACCTCAGGCATGAATAAATGATACCCTCTTAAATAGCAAATTAGAGTTAGCGAGGCTTATTCTGATATTTTGGAGATTTGGTGACAGCGGGGCCTCACAGAACCAAGGAGTCAGCTGTGGCACTGAGCAAACTCATGGAACAAAGGGTCCATTGTGACACAGGGAACCCCATGGAACCAAAATCCATTTTGGCACATTGGGCCACATTGAACCAATGGCCATTGTGATACTGGAACAAAGGGAGACCATTGTGACACTGAGAAACCTCATGGAACCAAAGGGCCATTGTGACACAGTTCCTCATGGAACCATGGGTCCATTGTGAACTGCAGAACCTCACCCAGAACCAAAAGGTGACCATGTTCTGCTGTGGAACCTCATGGAACAAAAGGACCATGGTGACACTGCAGAACCAAGGAGACTGCTGTTGGCAGTGTGAAAGCTCATGGAACCAGAAATTCCATTGTGACACAGCAAGGCCTCATGGAACCAAGGGTCCGTTGTTAAACAGTGTTGCCTCATGGAACCATGAGCCATTGTGACACAGTGTGGCCATGGAGCCAAGGGGCCACTGTGACACTGCAGATCCAAGGAACCATTGTGACTGAGGAACCTCATGGAACCAAGAGTCCATTGTTACACTGTGGGGGCCCTGTGGAACCAAGGGGATGACAGTGACTTTGTCCTGCCTCATGGAACAATGGAGACTATTCTGACACTTTGGGACCCACTGGAACCAAAGGGGCCATTAGAGCATGGCAGGGCCTCATGGAATCAAGGGGACCCTGACAGTGAACCCTGTGGGTCTCCATGGGATGAAGGGTCCAATGGAACCAAGGATACCATTGTGACACTCTGGGGCATCATGGAACCAAAGGTCCATTGTGACACAGCAGGGCCTCATGAAACCATGGAGGCCATTTTTACACTTTGAGGCCTTGTGAAACCAAAGGGCCATTGTGGCACTTCAGAGCCTTGTGGAGCCAAGGGGACCATAGTGACACTGTGGGGCTCAGTGAAACCAATGGCCTGTTGTGACACCATGAAGGCCTCATGGAAGAAGGAATCAAAGAACCATTGGGACACTATGGGACTTGGAAGGCCAAGGGACAGTTGTCACACTGTGTGGCACCATGGAACCAAGGAGTCCATTGTGACACTACAAGGCCCCATGGAACTAAGGATTTGTTGGAACAGTGCTGGAATGCATGGAACCAAAGGGTCATTGTGACACTGCAGGGCCTCATGGAACCCTGGAGAGCCATTGTGACACTTTGAGGCCTTGTTGAATCATTGGAGCCATTGGGGCCTCATGGAACCAAGGAGACCATTCTGACACTGTGAGTCCCCATGGAACCAAGGGTCCAGTGTGACACCATGGAACCAAGGAGACTGTTGTTGGCTGTTGTTAGCAGTGCAAAAGCTCATGGAACCAAAAGTCCATTGTGACATTGTGGGGCCTCATAGAACCTAGGGAGACTGATACGACACTTCAGGACCCACTGGAACAAAGGGGTCACTGTGACACCACAGGGTCTCATATAATCAAGGCAACCACTGTGACACTGCAAGGTCTCATGGAAACAAGGGACCATTGTGACACTGTGGGTCCCCATGGAAGAAAGGGGCCATTGTAACACATCCAGGCTGGTGGAACCAAGGGGCCATTGTGACCCTGAGAAACCCAACAGAACCAAAGGGCCATTTTGAGACTCTGACCTCATGGAACCAAGGGGCCATTGTGGCATTGCACGGTCCCATAAAAACAAGGAAACCATTTTGACACTGCAAGGCCTCATGGAAGCAAGGGGCCATTGTGCCACTGTGGAGCCAAGGAGACCATGGTTATATCACCGGGCCTCATGGAAACAAAGATCTCTTGTGATCCTACAGGGCCTCATGGAACCAAGGGGCAATTGTCATGCTGCAGGGCCCCAAGGATCCAAGAACATGGAGCAGGTTTGGCTGGCTGGGCCTCCTGGGGGCTGCCTGACTGGTTCTGCTGACCTTGGCATATTGAGGGTTGCTTCTCATCAGCCCCTGAAACCCTGGAGTTCTGTGCTTTCCTTCCTGTGGGAAAGAACTGTCCTTTCTCCTCCAGGGGTTCATGGCCAAAATTGGGATTCCTCCTCCAAATTTGATTATATCCAAGGATTATTCCCGCATGTTACCTGCCAGGACAGACAGCTCTGGCTGGCCTTGGCCTTTTGGGGGCCACCTCTCATCTGCCTTCAAAACACTGGGGGCTGTGCTTTTCTTCCCATGGAAAAAAAATCTTTCAAGTCCAGGCATCCATGGCCAAAATTGGGAATGCACCTCCAAAATTCCTTATATCCAAGAATAGCTCCCAGACAAAAGCTGCCAGGACTGTTTAGGTTCCCTTGGTTTCCTGAGGGCCAGCTCTCATCTGCCTTTGAAACACTGGGGCTCTGTCTTTCCTTCCTATGGAAAAGAACGGTCCTTTTTGTCCAGATGCCCATAGACAAAAGTGGGGTTTGGCCTCCCAAATTCTGTCTATCCAAGGATTCTTCCCTGACAACAGGTCTGGCTGGCCTTGACCTCCTTGGGGCTGCCTCTAATCAGCCTTTGAAACACTGGGACTCCACCCTTTCCTTCCTAATGGAGAACTGTCATTCCAGTCCAGGAACCCATTGCTGAAATGGAATTCCACCCCAAAACTCCCCAAATATCCAAAGGTTGCTTTCAGACAAAAGCTGCAAGGACAGACAGGTCTGTCTTGCCTTGGCCTCTGGTGACTGCTTCTCATCTGCCTTCAAAAACCTGGGGTTCTGTGGTTTCCTTCCTATAGAAAAAGAACTGTCCCTCTTGTCCAGGTGCTCCTGGCCTCAAGCACTTGACCACTTTATAGGGACACAGGAGCTCTGTGCTCAGTGGGGTGGAGACTGAGGACAGCAGAGGAGAGCCCTGGGAGGGATTGAAGGGTGGTTTCAGAGATGGTGGATCCTTTTCACATAGTAGAGAAAAGCCAGAGAAAGGAAGAAATAATTCCAAGGGCAGCTGGGAGGGCCCAGACTGGACACCCATGGCTGGAGAAAGGAATTTCCCTGCCAGGGCAGGGGCTGTGGTGCAGCACGTCCCCAGAAGGAGCCTGGAGCAGCCCAAGGCTTTGTGTGGGCAGGCAGAGGCAGGCAGGAGGCAGAGCTGTCAGCAAAGGAAGGGGGAGCCAAGGGGGCAGGGGCCTGGGGAGCCACAGCCTGGGGGACAGAGGCATTCAGGTTTGCTCAGCATCAGAGACACCTTTCCTTGGACCCCAGCTGTCATCAGGGCCACCAGTTCTCTCCTCTACCTTGAACCTGGGGACACTTTCAGCCTGGGCCTCACAGGGCACAGGGATGGGCAGCTTGTGTTTCAATCTCCTTTTGAGTTCTTGAGAAATTTTTTGGCCCTCTTTGGCAGGGACTGAGTCTGATGCAAAGAGCACCAAAGCCCCAGAGGGTCATTAAAGTCCTTGTGCTGTGTCTGTGCTGCTGAGCTGGGCTTTGTCTCCTGGCCCAGAGGCAGCTCCTGGCAAGGGCAGCACTGCAGAGAGACAGCTCTGGCCAGGAGCAGCTCCTGTGCACAGCCCAGCAGGGCTGGGGCACTGCCAGGGCCCCTCAGGGACACCAGCAGGGCACAGACAGAGCTCACAGGGGCTCAGCACTGGCAGGGGCTGTGGGATGTCCCAGAGGGGGCTGTGTCACAGCAGCACCTCTGTGGCTGTGTCATAGAGGCACAGAGCAGCTGTGATGTCAGCAAGGGGCTGTGTGACAGCACAGAGTGGGCTGTGTGAGGTCACAGATTGGGCTATGACATCACAGAGTTTGTTGTGTGAGGTCATTGAGCAGCTACAACATTATAGAGGGAACTATGTGACATCACAGAGCAGGCTGTGACATCATGGCATGGCTGTATGAAATCATAGAGCTGGCTGTGAGGTCAAAGTGTGTGCTTTGACATTACAGAGTGTCAGTATCACATCACAGAGAGGGATTTGTGACATCAATGAAGGGATTGTTCCATCACAGAGCTGGCTGTGATGTCATGGCGTAGGGTGTGACGCCATAGAGCAGACACTGCCATCAGAGAGAGCGGTTCTGTTACATCAGAGAGTGGGTTGTGATATCACTGGGTTGCTGTGTAACGTCACAGAGAAGGCTGTGACATCACAGAACAGACAGTGACATCATAGGGTGACTTTCTGACACCACAGAGTCTTCTGTGACATCACAGAGCAGCTGCATGACACCACAGGATGACATCTCAGAGGGGATCTGTGACATCACAAGGGCATGTGTGACATCACACATCACAGGATGCTGTGTGACATCATCACATCACAGGACTGTGTGACCTCACAGGGGCTGTGTGACATCACAGGGGCTGTGTGACATCACAGGGGCTGTGTGAGGTCACTGGGGAGGTCACTCTGCCCCAGCCCCCTCACAGTTCCCCCCAGAGCAGTCCAACCCTGCTCGTGCACAGCAGGGTCCCCTGTCCCCCCGGTCCCCCGCCCCCCCGGCCCCACAGCCTCCCCCAGAGGATGTTCCACAAGATCGACCCCAGAGCCTGACACAGGGACAGGGGCCGGGGCCCTGGGGGGTGGGACAGGGGGACAGGGACCCCCCGGCAGCGTCCCCATGTCCCCCAGGGCCAGAGCCTGGGCCAGGGCTCCTTCACCCTGGTACCAACGAGGCCTTGAGAGCACTGAAAAAATCCCCAGCAAGGGATCAGCAAAAACCAGATTTAATATTAAGGGACAGCAGCACAAAGTTCCTTGGCAAGAGTCACTCTGCTCCTGACTGGACACTTCAGGCACACCAAGGAAACAAAGCAACAACAAAACCAAACAAAATCCAGGCAATCAAACCAGAAATGAACCAAGAACTGTCCCTGTGTGTGTGTGTGTGTGACAAAAGGACAGTGAGGGCAAGGATAAAAGGAATACAGGCCAAAAAGCTTAACAGAGCTCAAACTTAACAGGACTTAACTTATACCTTAACCTTAACTGATACCTTCAAACTTCACAATTTAGCAAAAGAACAGCATTTAACAGTATTTAACCTAACTTATAACCTATGACTTTTTGCAATTTAACAGAGGATAACATTTAACAGTATTTAACTCAACTTATAAATTAAATTAAACTTAACAACTTAGCAAAAATAACAACTCTTAGCAGCATTTAACTTCACTTAGACCTTGTGATTTAACCTTACCTACAGGCCTGACTGACTCAGCTATCCAAGGCACTCAAACCCCTCAGAGAGCAGCATTTCTGCCACATTTCCCCAGCACAGGCACTCCTGTGTGCACACAGACACAAAGAGTCAGTGCAAGGCACCTGTGAGAAATTCCCCTGAGGGCAGGAAATGCTCACTGTGGATCCTTTGGCATCTCCCAGCAGGTGAAGGGTTGAGCCTGGAGGAGTGGGGGGATCGGCCCAGGCTCTGTCATTGTTCAGGATCCCCGAGTGCAGCAAACGGGAGAGTTCCCGGCTGGGAGAGGCCCCACTCAGAGGGAGTCGCTGGCCCAGGAGAGCTCCAAGGGCTCCTTTTGGAGCGCTGTTTGCAGGGCCCCAAGAGAGGGGCTTCAGTCCCAGCAATGGTTCATCCTGGCCACACTTGGCATCAACAGCTTTCTTTGGCAGTGTGAGAACAGGGATGTTGTGCCACTGAGGGAACAAAACCAGTTCCCAGGGCTGCTGCTAAAGAAAGCAGGAGCTGGTTGGGCAGCAGCAGTGCCTGGAGCAGACAGTGTTTGTGATGAGCTGCAGAGGAGCTGAGCCCAGGGGCTGTTGGCCAAGGCCGAGGCCCAAGGAGCATTTCTCAGCTGGCAGGGCGGCCTGAGAAGGGGAGGGGGGAATGCAGCAGCACAGGGCCCATGGAACCAAGGGACCATTGGACCAAGGGACCATTGTGACACTGTGGGGCCCTGAGACACCAAGGGACCATTGTGACACTGTGGGGCCTCATGGAATCATGGAGACCACTGTGACATTGCTGGGGCCTCATGGAACCAAGGGGACTGTACTGACACTGTGTGGCTCCATGGAATATAGGGATCATTGTGACACTGAGGGGCCCCATCAAACCAAGGGTCCATTGTGACACCGTGGGCCTCATGGAACCATGGAACCATTGTGACACTGGGGTGTCATGGAACCAAGGGACCATTGTGACACTGAAGGGCCCCCATGGGAACCAAAAGGTCCATTGTGACATTGGGGGGCCTCATGGAACCATGGAGACCATTAGACACTTTACAGCCCCCATGGAACCAAGAGGCCATTGTGACACTGAGGGGCCCCCACCATGGAATCATGGAGACCATTGTGACACTGGGGGGGACTCATGGAAATTGCATGGAGACCATTGTGACACTATGAGGCTCCATGGAACCAAGGGAAGCATTGTGACACTGTGGGCCTCATGGAACCAAGAGACCATTGTGACACCTGGGGGGTCCCCACAGAACCAAGGGGACCATTGTGATATTGTGGGGCCTGGGAAACCAAGGGGCCTTTGTGACACTGCAGGGCTGCATGGAACCAAAGGTCCATTGTGACACTGCAGGGGGCCTGGTGACATCAGTGGTCCATTGTGACACTGGGCAACCAAAGGAGACCATTGTGGACACTGCAGGGCTGCATGGAACCAAACAAAAGGTTCATTGTGACACAGAGGGGCCTCCTGTCATCAATGGTCCATTGTGACACTGTGGAGACCAAAGGAGACCATTGTGACACTGCAAACCCCCAGGGTCCAAAGGTCCATTGTGACATTGCAGGGCTCATGGAACAGAGGAATCACGTGACATTGTTGGGGCTGGGGAACCACGGAGACCATTGTGACACTGCAAAGGCTCATGGAACCATTGGGACCATTGAACAAAACCAACACTGCAAGGGCCTCCCATGGAATGCCTGAAAGGGGCCCTGGAAAGCAGGGCCATTGTGACACTGGGGGGCCTCACCTATTCCAAACAATGGCCAGCCATTGTGGGTCCATGGAAAGATCCAGGGTCCACCCCAGGGACCTGCCATGGCCAGGGCCATGGGACACCTGCAAATTTCTTGGGTTTTTCCAATAGGAATATTGCCAGGACAAGTCTGTCTGGCAATGGTTTCCCTTGGGACCATTGTGTTCCCCACTGGGGCCCAGGGTCCCCTAAAGGTCCATTGTCTCCTCCACATGCAGATTGGGCTCATGGAAAATTCCTTTGGGAACAAAATCTGTGACACTTTGGGGCCTTAAGGGAACCACTGGGGACCATGCTTTGACACATGCAAGGAATGCATTGTTGGGACCCCATTGTGACACCTGGGGGAGGGACAACCTAGGGGACACTGTGACATTGTGGGACCCCTTGAACCTGCCCTGCCAGTGTGACACCCCAGGTTCTTTGAAGGGGCCATTGTGACACTGCTGGAACCCATGGAATCAAGTCACCATGATGACACTGCAATCCCCATGGATCCAAGGCACCATTGTGACACTATGGAGCCCCATAAAACCAAGGGAACACAGAACAGGTCTGGCTGGTTTGGCCTCCCATGGGGTGCCTGACTGGTCCAAATGACCTTTGCATGTTGAGGGTCAACTGACTTCTCATCTGCTGCTGAAACACTGGGGCTCTGTGCTTTCCTTCCCAATGGAAAAGAACTGTCCTTCTCCTCCAGGCACCCATGGCCAGAATTGGGATTTCACCTCCAAATTTCCTTATATCCAGGGATTCTTCCCATAGGAATATTGCCAGGACAAGTCTGGCTGGCAGTGGTTTCCCAAGGGTCACCTCTCATCTGTCCCCAAAACACTGGGGAGGCTCCAAAAGCTCTGCTTTCCATGGGAATGAACTGTCCTGCTTCTCCAGGTGCCCATGGCTGAGAGTGGGTTTCCACCTGCAAAAATCCCAACCTAAACCCAAAAAAAATCTGCCATTAAACAAAAAACTGAAAGAGAAGTCTGGCTGGCCTTGGCCTAGTGAGGCTCTCACCTGCCTTCCAAACACTGGAGCTCTGTGCTTTCCTTCCTCCTATGGAAAAAGAACTGTCCTTCTCAGCCAGGTGCCCATGGCCAGAAATTGGGGATTTCACCTCCAAATTTCCCTGTTGTGACAGACTGGAGGAGATTGTTGGCTCAAAACATTTTCATGTGTGGGGGAAAATTAAAAGGGGCAGGTCCAGCCTTGCCCCTTAAAATAACTGAACCCCCTGCCCTGCCCTGGAACCCCAATCCCCCAGGAGCCTCTATCCCAAAATAAGCAGTGTCTGCCAGTCCCTAAAGCACAGCAAAACAGGCAATGCTCCACAGCCACCTGTAAAAAAAACAGCCCCCAGCCCAACTTCCTGAGGGACCAAATGAGCCCAAGTCCCACCTGGGAAAAAAACTATTTTTCCCCTGGAAAACCAAGGGGTATTGAAGGCTGACCACAAGGCAAGCACAAATCTTTCTAGAAATAGTAAACCTCTTGGAATTTCCATCTGAAAAGCTGCTGGAATCCAGGAGTTCTGGTTTAGCTCTTCTTGTGTGCTTCTATGTATTTTTTTTTATTTTTTTTTTTCTTTCTTTTTAAAATTTTTAATTCAATCCTAACTTCTTGAAATTTTGATTAACTTAAAATTGAACAGGCTCAGAGTTTGCAAACATGAATGAATCCAAGTTAGAAAAATTTGAATTAACAAAAAAAAAATTGAATGTCATATTAAAACTTTTGCCAAAGTTTCTCTGATTTTCTAAAGTTCCCAGTAAAGGCTGTTTTGTTGTTTTGAGCTCCTGAGAATCTCTTGTTGGTATTTCTCCAGAGCATCCAACTCAGAGGACACAAAACAATTGTAATTCCTTTTAAATGTCTCCTTGAGAGAGTTGTTTGGGGATGGGGGTCAGGGCTTGTCTGTCCTGCTTGGCACAGCCCAGGCAGGGCTTTCCCAGCCACATTCCACACTCCATTTCCCAGCTGGAGCCGCTGGTGCCTCTGAGTTGTGCTGCCCCAGCCCCAGGGATGCTCTCCTTGTCTGCCCATTCCCCACGGTCTCTGGGCAGGGATGGCCTCAGTGGGGGCTGCTGACATCCTCAGCAACTTGGAGGCTGCTGCTGAATTTTCCTGCTCCAGAGGCTTGTTCAGCCTTCAGCTCTTCAGTGCAGGAATTCAGTGTCCCAGGGCTCATTAACATTCAGAACACCTTTTCACAAGCCAAGCCTCTGGGAATAATTTGATTTAAGTTTTCAAATTTTTGTGGTTAATTTGATAGATTTCAGTAGTGTATTCAAAGTGAATATGTTCTATTTTTAAAAAGACAGTGAGAAAAATTTTTTTTAGGTCCTGTTTAGTTTTGTTTTCCTGTTAATTTATTGATATGTGCAATCTCCAATTGACATTGAATCCAAGTACCTCCTCATGCAGTTTGAATAGATATGAAAATCAAGACCCTTCATGGCTGACAATCAATCAGACTCTGTCCCTACCCCCACCCCACCATTTCCCCCATCCAAGCCCTGGCACTCAGAGCAGCCTTGTGCAAATCTGAGCTCCCTCCAGCCCAGGCTGCACCTGCAGCTTTCAGCTCCTTGGCTCCAACTCCCACCTGCTTTCCTTGGAGAAGGAGCTGCCCAAGACACAGAGGGATGTTCATTTCTTGTCAGCCAACAAAGCCAAGGGAAGGCACAGCTCCATCAAATGCAAAAGTCATTCCTCTGCTGGATATTAAATCCACTTTCCACAGCAGACAGTCTCAGAGCAATGGAAAACACCTTCTGTGCCCAGCACAGATCCCAAGGCCCTCCTCAAACCCTCCCTGCCCCAGTTCTGCCCTGATTTGCTCTTTGCACACACGAGTCACAGGCTGAAGTCAGGAGCTCCCTCCATGCGCAGAGGGAGGAAAAGAGAGAAAGGGAATGAAGAGCTCTCCTGTTCAGAGCCAAGGTCCAAGTACCGTCCTTGCAGTGGGAACCACAGCTCATCAGGTTTGTGTCCTTTGAGCTCAGGAACTGGTGACACTCAGAGGCACAGAAAGGTTTCTTGCCAACAAACACAAGTTGAACATTTGAACAGTTTAATAACCATTTAGCAATGAGCTAACATCACAGCCACATCCCTCAGCTCTCTGGGATGTCCCAGCAGCATCTGACATGTCCACCATCCCCAGGGATTTCTGTACAGGAACAATTTTAGACAAAGACATAAGAAAAGGTAATTCTGTGATAGATATAAACACAATTAAGATGTTGACTAATGTGATATTTATTTGAACTTCAGAAAGACTGGGCAACTCCCTGAAGCTCAAAGCATGAAACCAGTCAGTTGAGAGGCACTTGAATGACCAGAGAGCATCTGGAGGAGGAAAACTGGGAGCAATGGGAAGAACATAGATCCATCTGGTCTAGTGAAGAGATGTCCTTAGACATGGCCATTTAAACAGGAGAGCTGGAAACACCTGATGGAAAACAGAGAAAAATATTAGACTGAATATTGGTGACACAAGTAGATGGGAAGTATTTCTTCTCCTGCCATCAGTACACTTCCAGGAAATTCCTGTTCCTGGTGGGAAAACTTTGCCATTTCTTAAAAGTACTCAAGTGACACAGACAATAAAGATTTATGTGTATACTATGAAACTAACAGGTATTAAAACCTGTGCCCCTTTCCAGGCAGACATCAGCTGTGTGCCCATGAACAGGCAGTGCCACTTGTGCCCTGAGGTGCCCAGCTGGGATTGGACCTCACCAAGAGGACCTGAGGGAGAGCAGAGCACCTTGCATGCTGCAGGTCCTTGACAGCCCCGCAGGGCTTCTGTCCCATCAACATCTGCTCTGCTCCAGTCTGAAACAGGGCCCAGCATGGTGCCGGGATCATCAGAGAGCTGAGGTGTGTGCTGGAATTCAATGCCGTCCCCATCGCACAGCAGCCCTGCATTTCCCTCCTGCAGCCTTGGTCTCCAGCACAGCCATGGAGGCTCTTTGGGCTCTGGACTGTTGCTGCAGCCCCTAAGGGCAGCTGAGCTCTGCCTCTGGCACAGTCAGGCCTGGCCAGCGCAGGCCATGCTCAGCAATTGCTTGTGTGTGCCTGGCCTTGCTGTCAGCCCCGGCAGCGGCTGCGTGGCCCCTTTGTGGCCCTGTGCTGGCCCAGCCATGGTGGCCCAGCCCCTGTGCAGGCCCAGCCCAGGCCAGGAGCATTGCAGCTGGGAATGGCCCCTGTGCCGTGGTGCCCACAGCAGCCTTGGGGCTCTGTGCCCCATGGCCTCCCTGCTGGGCAGCCTCTGCCAGCTCCTGGAGAGCCCCTGGCACATGTGGGGCTGCACAGACAGCCCTGCCCCAGGCTCTGCCAGCCTCTGGGCCAGCAGAGAGGCCGGCCAGGGCTGGCCATGGCTGGGAACAGGCCCTGAGCCCCACAGGAGGATGGAGCTGGGCCACAGCCAAACTCAGCCCAGGCCAAAGCTGGGCTCAGCAGCCAGGGCTGCCAAGGGCTGGGCACAGAGGCTGGCGCTGACAAATGTCCTGGGCCCCCTCCCTGCTCTGTCCATGCCCCAAGGGCACAGAGCAGCCTCCTCTCTGGGCCACTTGCCTGTTTGCAATGCCTTGCACAGGCGCTGGCCCTGCCCCACAAGGCCTGGCCTGAGTCCTGCCCCTGCACGCTCAGCCAGGCTGAGATGGACACTGATGGTTTCTGGGCCAGGCTCTCGGAGCCCAGCCCAGCTCCCTGCAAGCTCTGCCAGCTGCCCTGAGCTCTGGGCAGCACCAAGGGCCTCTCCCCAGCCCAGCCCAGCCGGCTCTGGCCCCACAGCTCTGCTCAGGCCAGGCTGCTCTGGGCACTGGCCCCACGGCCTCAGCCCCTGCCAAGGGCACAGCAGCAGCTGCAGCTGCCACAGGACTCAGCCCCAGCCATGGGGAAGGTGCTTGGCCAAGGCCAAAGGAGGCTCCCTGGCTGCCCTGCTCCCCTCTGCCTGAGGTGCTGAGAGCTCTGCAGCCCCTGCTGCCATCCCATCTGCCCAGGGCAGCACAAGAGCCCCGGCCTTGGGGCCCTCAAGAGCTGCTCCTGCTCCAGGCCCAGGGCCCATCCCAGAGCTGGGGCAGCCACAAAGCTGTGCCCATTTCTGTTCATTGCTGCTCTGATGGGGATGGATCCTCAGCCATTTGGAGGGTGATGATGAATTTTACTCCTCCAGAGGCCTCTTCTTTCTTGAGCTCTTCAGTTCAGGAATTCAGTGACAAAGGCTCATAAACATTTTGCAAAACACCTGAACAAGAAAAAGCCTGAGGGAATAATTGAAATTTTCAATTCTTCTGTGGTAAATTAGTCACATTTCAGAAGTTTATTCAAAGTGAATATACTTCATTGGAAACAATGCAGAGAGAATTGTTTTGTCCTGTTTTCTTTTCCTGTTTATAGATTGATATCAGCAATCCCCAGTTGATATTGACCCCCAGCACCTGCTCATGCAGTTTGAACAGATATGAAACTCCAGACCCTATATGGCTGACAATCAATCATACTTTGTCCCCACCCCACCATTTTCCTCATCCAACCCCTGGCACTCAGAGCAGCTGAGGAATGGAGTCACATCCAGGGGTGTTCCCAGGGCTCAGGACTGGGGCCAGGTCAGTTCAATCTCTTTATTGCTGATCTGGACAAGGCCATCGAGGGCACCCTCAGTCAGTTCCCAGGTGAGCCCAAGCTGGGTGGGAGTGTGGCTGTGCTGGAGGGCAGGAAGCTCTGCAGAGGGATCTGGACAGGCTGGAGCCATGGGCCCAGGACAATTGGATGAGGTTCACCAAGACCAAGGGCCGGGTCCTGCCCCAGGCTCACAACCACCCCAAATCCCGGGCTGTGCCCTGCCCCTGATCCCCACAGCCTGTCCGGTTTCCTTCATCCCTGAGATGCCAGGGACTTTCTGGGACAAGGGAGCTCTGCTCTGGGGATAGAGGGAGGTGCAAGTGCCACCACTAGAGAGGGAACCACAACTGATCAGGTTTGTGTCCTTTGGGGGTCAGGAACTGGTGAGACTCAGAGGCACAGAAAGTTTCTCTTCATGGCCAACAGACCACAGTTGAACAAGATACAATTTAGTAACAATCACACAATTAAAATAACAATCACACAATTAAAAACTCTTCCCTGAGCTATGTGCAACATCCCAGCAGTATCTGAGTCCACCACATACAAGGGATTTCCATACTAAAATTTATTTCAGACAAACATAGTTCTGTGATAGATATAAACACAATTCAGTTCTTGTATCAGGATGCTCATTCTGGAGTGGGAGCAAAACAGCTCAAACAATTCCTGATTTGCAAACCTGTCAGTGGTGGGTGGGGAAGGGAGGTCAGGCTGCGTTTGGTGCTGAGGAAATGCTGAAACCAGCCTGACTCATTTCATCTCCTCCTGTCCTGGCTGATCTCTGCTCTTTCCCCTCCCACCCATTGTCTTTTGTCTCCAACCAGGCCCCCCAGTGAAGAGCCTGGCTCTGTGTTCTCCATCCCCTCCTGGCTGGCACTGCCAGGCTGGGATGAGGAGCCCCTCAGCCTTCCCTGCTCCAGGCTGGACAAGCCCAGCTCCCTCAGCCTCTGCTCACAGCCCAAGGGCTCCAGCCCCACCTTGGAGGCCCTTCCCAGACCCTGCTCCAGCTGCCAGACATCTTTCCTGCCCTGGGCAACCCAAACCAGGCCACAGTGACCTGGATAATCCCCATCCTTGCTGTCCTGGTCAC
The DNA here is from genome assembly GCA_024865655.1 of Emberiza elegans. Taxonomy (NCBI): domain Eukaryota; kingdom Metazoa; phylum Chordata; class Aves; order Passeriformes; family Fringillidae; genus Emberiza; species Emberiza elegans. The sequence continues at coordinate 59,706 of JALJVW010000151.1, read as the reverse complement.
ACAGCCCTGGCCCCTTGTCCCCATGTCAGGCTCTGGGGTGGATCCTGTGGAACATCCTTTGGTGGAGGCTGTGGCTCCAGGTGGGCTGGGGGGATCCTGGGGGACAGGGACCCTGCTGGGCATGGACAGCATTGGACTTGTTGGGAGAAACTGTGAGGGGGAGCTGGGGCAGAGTGACCAACCCAGTGACCTGACACAGCCCTGCTGGGATGTCACACAGCCCCTCTGTGATGTCACAGCCTGCTCTGTGATGTCACAGCCCATTCTCTAATGTCACACAGCTGGTCTCTGATGTCACAGCCAACTCTGTGATGTCATAGTCTGCTCTGTGATGTCAGACCTCTGCCCTGTGATGTCACAGCTGGCTCTGTGATGTCACAGAGGCAGTCTATGATGTCATAGCTGCTCAATGACCTCACATAACCCACTCTGTGATGTCACAGCCCACTCTGTGACCTCATGTTATCAGATGATAAATTGTCTGCACCAGCTGAGCTGACACCTGGAGCTTGTTCTCCAAAACCCCAGGCCTATGGAAACCACACAATGCCCATTGTGTGAGAAGGGGAACTGGAAGTTCAGCAGCCTCAGTGTCCTGCCAGCTCAGCCAGGCCCACTGGAACATTGGGGCCCACGGCCACCAAGGACGACCAGAGAGACCCCCAGGACAGAAGAGCGCATGGGTAAAGGGGAGGGGAAATGTGTTAATGATTTTGGGGAAATGATTATCATATGTGTGTTTAGTCCAGGACAATCAATGAATATGTGTGCAAAATACAGAAAATAAACAGAAACTTTCCTGTACTCAGCATGCACGGCTTTGGGAGGAGCTATCCCCCATGCATCCAGCTGAATAAAGAATGCTGCTTCTTAATGCTACACTGGGGTTAAGGAGTTTTCTGTTTTACCAAATTTTTGGTAACACTCCCACTGCCAAGGAAAGCTCTGTCTGCTGCTGTTCACAAACAGAGAAGGGCTGGTGGCAGATGTGGGGCTCAGAGGCTGCCTGGGGCACAGTGACCATGAAATAATCAAGTTTTCAATGTTCTGTGAAAGAAGGAGGGGCAGCAACAAAACTTCTACACTGGAATTAGGAAGGGCAGACTTTGGCCTGTTTAGGATGCAGATTTGGGGAGTACCAAATCAGGTCCTGATTTTTTTAAGGGAAACAGCCCTTAAAAACAAAGGGGTCCAGGAAGGATGGACACATTTCAAGAAAGTAATCTTAAGGGGGAAGGAGCAGCCTGTCCCAGTGTGGCAAAAGATGAGCTGGTGAGGAAAATGACTGGCCTGGCTGCCCATGGAGATTTTGTGGGAACTCAGGGGAAAAAAGGACCAGAAACTCAGAAAGTGTTTAAGGACGTCCTTAGGTTATACAGAAAGAAAAAGTTAGAGAGGTGAAAGCTCAATTAGAACTTAACCTGGCAGCTTCTGTAAAAAAAAAAAAGTTTTTTTAAAAAAAATTATAGCAAAAGGAGGGAGAAGGAGAACCTTTACTCTTTATTGGATGCAGTGGAGAATATAGTAACTAAAGATAAGGAAAAGGCTGAAGCTACTTAACATCTTGTTTGTCTCAATTTTCAATATTAGGACAGGCTTGTCCTCAGGACAAGTGTTCTCCTGAGCTGGTAGATGGGCACAGGGAGCAGAACAGCCCCTGGAATCCAGGAGGAAGCAGTTGCTGACCTGCTGAGCCACTCAGATGCTCACAGGTGTATGGGATCAGATGGGATCCATCCCAGGGGGATGAGGGAGCTGGTGGATGAGCTCCCCAAGCTGCTCTCCATCATTTACCATCAGTCCTGGCTCAGCAGGGAGGTCCCAGAGGACTGGAGGTGCCAGTGTGAGCCCATCCCCAAGAAGGGCTGGAAGGAGGATCTGGGGAACTCCAGGCCTGTCAGCCTGACCTGGGTGCCTGGCAAGGTTATGGAACAGATCACCTTGAGTGCCATCACAGGGCACCCACAGGATGGCCGAGGGATCAGAGCCAGCCAGCATGGATTTCAATATCTGCATTGATGGTCTGGATGAGGGGATTGAGTCCAGGTCAGCAAATTTGCAGATGACACCAAGCCCTGGGAGTGTGGATCTGCTGGAGGGTAGGAGGGCTCTGCACAGGGCCCTGGACAGGCTGGATCCAGGGCCCAAATCCAACAAGGTGAGGTTTAACAAGTCCAAGTGCCAGGTCCTGCACTTTGGCCACAACAACCCCTGCAGCACTACAGGCTGGGGACAGAGTGGCTGGAGAGCAGCCAGGCAGAAAGGGACCTGCAGGGACTGATGGACAGCAGGCTGGACATGAGGCAGCAGTGTGCCCAGGTGGGCAAGAAGGCCAATGGCTCCTGGCCTGGATCAGGAATGGTGTGGCCAGCAGGAGCAGGGCAGGGATTCTTCCCCTGTGCTCAGGGCACTGGTTGGGCAGCACCTCGAGTGCTGTGTCCAGTTCTGGGCCCCCCAATTTAGGAAGGACATGGAGGGGCTGGAGCATGTCCAGAGAAGGGGCAACACAAGGCTGGGGAGGGGTCTGGAACACAAGTCCTGTGAGGAGGGGCTGAGGGAGCTGGGGTTGTTTATCCTGGAGAAGAGGAGGCTCAGGGAGACAAGGCAGTGTCAGGGCACAGGTTGGACTTGATGATCTCCAAGGACTTTTCCAACCTTGCTGATTCTGGGATTCTCTGAAACCACCCTTGGAGCAGTTGCAGGATGAGCCCTGGGCCTCCTCTTCAGAAGCTCCAGCAGCCCAGGTCCCTCAGCTTCTCCTGCCAGCCCCAAAGCCCATCCTGTCAGTCCTGCAGAGCCTCTGCAGCTCCTCCTCATTGCCCAGAACAGGGAGCCCCAGAGCCAGACACACAGCAGCCCAGATGTGCCCCCCCTGGCCTGGGGTGCCTCTGGCAAGGGAGCAGCACCAGGCACTGCAGGAGCCTGCAGACAATTCCTGCAGCACTTGTAGGATGATCCTGCTCCCCAAGGGACGTTCCCATGGTGCCAAGTCAGGAACTGCAATGGGGAGTGGGGCCAGAGAGGAAAGGGCAAACAGGGATGGGCTGTTTGCAGGGGAGGGAACAGGGCTGGGCAAGAGGAAGAAATTTGTACAGGGAAGAGTAAAGAAAGCAAAGGTGAAGCCAAGGAAATGCTCAGGGCAGTTTGGGGGTGGCTGCCAGGCAGCCCTGGCTCTGAGCAACAGCATCTGCAGTGGGACAGGAAACTCCCAGCTGATGGGAACAAACTTTCTGGCTGAGTGCAGAGGCCAGGACAAAGCTGAGTGGTTTCCTGGTGTCCCCAGCCCTTGCTGGCCCCAGGGGCTGATGGCATTTGTGCTCCCTCAGGTTCATGTCCCCACAGCAACAGCATGGGGTGCTCCCGCCTGCTGTGTGCAATGCAAACAGGGGCTGCTGAGCCAGTGCTGCCGTGTCTGTGCCTGCAAGGATGGGGCACCTGTGTGAGCTGGGGGAGAGGCCAGGGCTGCAGAGGGGGGGATGTTGTTGGCAGCTCCATGAGGACGCTCTGGGACGCTGCCCTGGGCTGTGCAGCGCACTGGGGATGGATCAGCCCCTGCTCTGCTGCTCCTTCCCATCTCCCCAGGGCCCTTGCAGAGCCCCAGCCATGCTGTTTGCCCCCAGCCTGCCCACGGCCAGCCTGGGGCTGCTCACGGGGGTTTCTGTGCTGAGCATTGGCCTGGCCGTGTTCTTGAGAGAGCCTGGGCAAGGAGCCTGGAGCCCCCAGGGCCTGGCCTGAGGCGTCAGCGCTGCCCCAGCAGTGCCCATGGCCTGTCCCTGCTGCAGCCCCAGCACTGCCACCCCCAGGGCTGTGCCCGGCCCCGAGAGCACTCAGGCCCTACAGCAACACCAGGGCCACCAGGGCAGCAGGGCAGGGCCACGGCAGCAGCACTGGCAACACCAAGTGCTGCTGCTGCTGCTGGGCACAGCTGCTGGGCCAGCACTGATCTGCCCCCAGCTCTGCACACAGACATTGCTGCTGCAGCTCCAGAGAAGGCAACAAAAGGGCATCTCTGCAGAAAACTCTGCTGGGAGATCCTTTAGTTCCTTTAAAGCCACCAAGAGTGCAGCCCCTCATTGACACAGTCTGTGGCCACAGGGAAGGTAGAGAGAAACAAAATGAGAAATGGCACAAACAATGACATTTCATTGTGGACAATATGAAAAAAACAAAAACCAAAGGAAAAGAAACTCCAAAATGAAACCAACAAGAAGTATCAAAGACTTTTATTGCATTATTATACATGATTTTATTGGTTTGCACAAACTGGCCAGCAGTTTAATGTTTCTGAAACCATCCAGTCACCAGTCTCCACACTGCAGCCTTGAGCTCCTGGTTCCTCAGGCTGTAGATGAGGGGGTTCAGAGCTGGAGGCACCACCGAGTACAGAACTGACAGGGCCAGATCCAGAGATGGAGAGGACATGGAGGGGGGCTTCAGGTCAGAAAATGTGGTGCTGATGAACAGGGAGACCACAGCCAGGTGAGGGAGGCAGGTGGAAAAGGCTTTGTGCCGTCCCTGCTCAGAGGGGATCCTCAGCACAGCCCTGAAAATCTGCACATAGGAGAAAAAAATGAACACAAAACAACCAAATACAAAACAGCCACTAACAGCAATGAGCCCAAATTCCCTGAGGTAGGATTTGGAGCAGGAGAGTTTGAGGATCTGTGGGATTTCACAGAAGAATTGGCCCAGGGCATTGCCATGGCACAGGGGCAGGGAAAATGTATTGGCTGTGTGCATGAGAGAATTGAGAAAGGCACTGGCCCAGGCAGCTGCTGCCATGTGGGCACAAGCTCTGCTGCCCAGGAGGGTCCCATAGTGCAGTGGTTTGCAGATGGACACGTAGCGGTCGTAGCACATGATGGTCAGGAGGAAAACTCTGCTGAGATGAAGAAAGAAAAAAAAAAAAGAGCTGAGCAGCACATCCTGTGTAGGAGATGTTCCTGGTGTCCCAGAGGGAATTGTGCATGGCTTTGGGGACAGTGGTGCAGATGGAGCCCAGGTCAGTGAGGGCCAGGTTGAGCAGGAAGAAGAACATGGGCGTGTGCAGGTGGTGGCCAGGGCTACGGCGCTGATGATGAGGGCCGTTGCCCAGGAGGGCAGCCAGGAGATGCCCAGCAAGAGGCAGAAGTGCAGGAGCTGCAGCTGCCGCGTGTCTGCCAATGCCAGCAGGAGGAAGTGCCTGATGGAGCTGCTGTTGGACATTTGCTGGGGCTGGATGGGGACCTGTTCATGGAGAAAAAGGACAGTGAAGATTTTGAGGAGATACCTGTAACCAAAATCAAAGCCAATTCCCATCATGGAATACAGAGTTGGGTTTGTTTAAGAGGACTTTTTAATATCCCAGCACAGCCTGGGGCTGGATTTCAAATATCAGAAACCCAGCATTTCTGCTGCCCAGGGCTCTTCTGCCTGGCAAGCTGTCCCTGGAGACTGAGGGGAGATGGTCTGTCATTCTGACCTGTTCCTGGGCTTTAAACCTCAGGATCACCTTCCCATGGGCCCCTAAAATGTCACCAGGTGCTGAGAGCAGATGGATCCCACAGCCCAGCCCACATTTGTAGGGACTCACATTGCTCATTTCACCAACCCAACAGCATTTTCAGTGTCACCCCTCTCCCCCATCAATCTTATAACTCAGAGATGCTCTAGGACAGGTTTGCACCCTGGATTGAAGCTCCCAGCTGGACTGAAATCTCTGCAGGTCCTTATGATGGCATTGGATGAGGGAGATGCAGCTCCTTCCCTGGCTGCACTGAAGCATTGCCCAGAGCCGGGCACTGGGGACAGCGACCCTGAGCCAGCTGTGCCCCTGCCAGAGGCCCCAGGGCTGGGCAGCTGCTCCCAGCCCTGTGCCTGCAGAGGGAACTGGGCCCAGGGGCTGCAGAGCTGCCCCACGGCTCTGCTGCAGCTCTGCCTGCACAGGAGGGGCTGCACGCCTTGGAGCCCCCCGCCCTGAGGGCAGAGGCTGGGCTGGGGCACAGGAGGGAGGGGGCTTGTTCAGAGGGAGGGGGCTGCACTGGAGGGATCCTGGGGCATCTCTAAACTCTCCCTGCCAAAGCATTGCTGGGTTTTGTTTTCTCATTGCCTGATCTTCTCTCTGCTTCCTGGAGATTTCCCTCCTGCAGGTGTTTCCCTGTGCCTGATCTCTCCCTGCCAGCACTCACAGACCCCAAATGCACATCCTTGGGCCTGACAGAACCCTGCCTGTTTGCAGGGCACTGGCTGGGGGCAGGTTCTGTTGCAGCTTGGAGAAAGGACAGCAGAGACTGAGCCTGATGGCCCAGACCAGCTGATGCTGGTCCCAGAGTGGCAGATCTTGGGATCCCCAGTGCCTACTGGGACTAAAAGCAGTTTGCTCAGGGCTTGGCTGAGAGCTGTCCCTGGCAATCAACAGAGTTATCCCCCCCCTGCACAGCACAATAGTAGGAAACTGAATACAAAGTCTTTGGAAATCCCCTTTTTATCAAAATCCTTGCATTCTATGACTGACAGCCCTGGCATGTCAGACCCCATGGCTCACCTCCCCACAAGAGAAAATCACAGAATGTACTCACAGGCTCTGTAGGCATTGGGATGTTCCAGCTTTAGGAGATGGCTCCAGGAGCTGCAGCTGCATTGTCCTGCAGCCAGAGGTTCCTGTGCCAAGGGCTGGCAGTGATTCTGCCCCAGGCACTTCTCAGCACCTTCCCAGCCCTGACTGATTGAAGCTCTCTGTGCCTCTGTGCTGTGCCCAGGCTGGCTGCAGGCAGTGCCCCAGCCCTGCTGGGCTGGCAGAAGAGCTGCTCATCAAGAGAAATGTGCTTTTGAAGCTCTTCTTGGTTACCAGGAGCTGCCTCTGTGCCAGGAGCCCAGCCCAGCTCAGCAGCACAGACACAGCACAAGGACTTTAATGAGCCTCTGGGGCTTTGTGCTCAGGCCCTGAACATCAGTCCCTGAGAGGGAGCTGAAGAAACCTCTCCAGAACTCCAAGTCAGAATCCAACTCCAAAGTTTCTTGGACTTTTAATGGGTCCCACTGAGGGACACGACTGAGAAAGTGTCCCCAGGCCCCAGGCAGAGCAGAGAACTGCAGGCAGTGATGACAGGTGGGGACAAAGAGAAGCCAAGTCTTGGTGCCCTGGGGCACAGCAGGGGGTCTGTGCCACCAAGGGCTGGGAGGAGACACCTTGTCCTGAGGCCCTGGGGCCTCCTGGCACAGCCCCAGCCAGGCTGGGCACTGTCAGCCCCTTGTCCTGCCCTCAGCATCCCCCCAGCCCACACATCCCAGTGGCCTCAAGGATCTGCTGGAAGGAGTCCCTGGGGAGCCTTGCTCAGCAATGGCCCTGGGGGCTCCTTCATGCTCCCTGCAGGGACTGCAGGTTTTTCAAAGGACTTTGGGTTTGGCTTTTGCCTTGGAGTCTCTGAGAGGTTTGTGCAATCATGGCCTCCAATTATCTGCTGTAATTAGTCCCTGGAGAGGCTTTGTCAGTAACAACACTCAGTGGGGCTCATTAATACTTCAAGGTACTTCAGTTATTTTAAGGTACTTGGTGTTTCCTTTTTGATACAGACTCTGTGAGAGGTTTGTGCAATCATGGCCCCAATTATCTGCTTTAATGAGTCCCTTGAGAGCTTTGTACTGACACTCAGTGGGGCTCATTAATGCCTTGAGATACTCAAGGTTTTTAAGGTACTTTATGGATTTAAGAATACTTTTAGGTACTTTTAAGGATTTTCCTTTCCCACACTGAGTCTCTGAGAGGTTTTTGTGCCATCCTGGCCTCCAATTCTCTCCTCCAAGGAGTCCATGAGGAGCCTGTGTTGGGTATCTTCCCCTTTCTGTTTTACAACAAAGATGGAACTGAAAAAATTTTGTAAGACTTTCTAAAAGCATCCAAACAAACATGGGACAATTAACAATACAACAACAACCACTAAGAGAATTAATAGTCCTGTTTTATTGAGACCTCATCCAACCCTTTAGTTCCTTGGATTGGAAGAGTTTATTGAACCAGTCTTTGTCTTCCACTTGAAGCTTCTTGAACCCTTCCTTCAGTACCTGAATGCTCTTGTGGATTGACTCGCTGTGGCTGGAGAGGTTCATGCAACACATGCCCTCAGAGTCTACACAGCCATGCCCATGTGCCCAGAGTAAAAACTCTATCGCTGTTCTGCAAGGTGGCATGTCTGATGGTCTCTATGTCTGAGAGCAGGCCACTCAATGTGAGGGAGGTAGCATTGGTTTGCTTACTTAACAGGCACCCAAGATGGTCTAATTGTCCTAAAGCTTTAGCTGCAGCCACCCAAGGTAGTCCAAATTGGGGGTGCTACCATCCGATACCTGGATTAAAGCTTTCAAAGCCATCTCTTTGATATCATCCAATACTTCTCTGGGGATACCTGCTGCTTGATCATCTGGTAGGCTGTGTTGTCCTTCTCCAGCTAGATGGTTGATTGTCAATTCCACCCTTGCCTCATTATTAGCATAGTCTGCTATTAATTGATTTAGTAAACACTTCCATCCCCCTTCCCACAGGGTGTATTCTGTAGGTGACAACAACATGGTCATAATATATTTTAAATCATAGGGGGTTAAGACATGTGCTGTAAACATGGCCCTCATTAGGCCATTAAAACAAGGTAAGTCCTTCCTATGGTCTTTAGCTGCCCTACACAGATCCTTGATTTCCCCCTTCTTTCATAAACCAATGGCTGATACCTGGGATTCTGCCCCTTCTTTCATAACATCCAATGAGGAGTTTTGAGACTATTTGCCAGTCTCCTTCCTTAACTGCTTCTTTCCCCCTTTCCTTCTTCTGGGGTTGAGGGGGAGGTGGCTCTGGGGAATCCAAACTGTCTTCTGGGGAGGAAGAATTTGGAGCAGAAACATTTGGATTAGAAATAGTGTGACAGTTGGGCTTTATCTTTGACCATGGGGGTTATATTGTTGCCTGGAGGGTGAGGCAAAGGGCACTGCCATTTTGTCAGGTGTTGGGGAGGAAGGGCCTTGATTTAGGATGGCAGACTTCCAGGGTGGAGTTCTGGAGGCATGGCCCAGGGTGGAGGTGGAATGATTGACAGTGGGGCGTGACCCCTGGCCCAGACCCACAGTTGTGGTGTGGTGTCTGGAGGTTCATTCTGGAGGTTTGTTCAGGGCAGAAGAGAAGGTTGTGGTAGCAGGAAGTGGAGGAGCCAAGATGGAGGGAGGATGGTCGGGCTCCCAAGCCACATTTGGGCTCCTTCCATCTTGAGTCTCCAGGGCATGATGCTCCAAGACAGCATGGCCATTGCCATCTTGGACCATCGTGGAAGGTCTGAGAAAGGCAGGTTTGAGGGGAGGTCCTGAGTTAGGAGTGACCAATGGATTGAGTTTTCAACACACTGCTTGCTGGTGAAGGGTCTCAAGGATGGTGTGGAAGATGGGGAGCATGTGGGGTGCAATGGGGTCCCTTTTTGATCCCCAGAGGTTGTACAATTTAACTCCCACTGAGTCCCAAAATTCAGTGGTATGGATTTCATCAGCAGAGGCATCTGGAAAATTTTTAATGATCCACCTCATGATTGATTTTAATTTGTTCTTTGAAAATATTTTGTCATGATCAGTGAGAATTAACTTAAAGCATCCATATATGCTCCTTTCTACTTTGGACATCTGGCTGCCCATTTTTCTCTTTCTCTGCCTTATGGGGAAGAGCCACTGGAACACCCCAAATCAATTATGGGACATGGGTGCATATTGTAAAAACACAGTGGCAAAATGGGCAATAAATGTCTTGCATTTCCCCAAACCCACCTGCAATCCTATGCAGGTGAAACCGTTGTTGTCCCTGCCAATCCTGGCCAAGGTCCCTTGAAGCAACAATGAATCTGCCGGGCCTGGCACAATCCAAAATCCCAGGGAGCACTGGCCTATCCATCAGCTAACCCCAGCTGACGTGACTGACACAGGGAGCCCTGAATGTCATGGTCCCTGTTTGGGCACCAAATGTCACAATGAGGGTGGCTGTGACAAACCTCTCTGGTTCCCTGACTTCAGGGCGAGGGTGGCAAAAATGAAAAGGAGCAGGATCAATGGAGTTGCCCAAAAGAAAACTTTAGTAACAGGGTGAAAACAATAAACATGGAGAAGTCAAGAACAGTACAAGGGGCAGGATCCAAAGACCTGAGACAAAGGGGAAGCAACAACATGTACACTTGGGGATAGAACACTCTAGAACAATAACCATATAGGGGAAACAAGTAACCAATAAACCAATAGGGAATAGAACTTGGACAACTTAGCATAACAACACTAAAGGCTTATGGGGAACTCTCAAGCTCACCCTAAGTTAAACAAATGATTCCCAGGGCTTGAAACTCATGCCCAGTTCTTTTTTGGGGTAAAATCTGGCTGACTCTGAGTTACAGCTGGGCTAACTCCCACACCACTGCTTTGCACTGGCCCTTGGGACCATGTGGCCCAACAGAGCCACAATGATGTCCTTGGTTCCATGAGGCTCCACAGTGTCACAATGGTCCCTTGGATCCATGGTGCTCTGCAGTGTCACAATGGCCCCTTCATTTCACAAGGCTCCCAAATGTCACATTGGTCTCCATAGGAAGGAAACCACAGAGCCCCCCATGTTTCAGGAGCTGATGAACAGCAGCCACCAGAGGCCAAGGCAAGCCTGACCTGTCTGTCCTGGCAGGTTTGCTTGGAGCAACCCTTGGATATTTGAAATTATGAATGTGGAATCCTAATTTCAAACATTTGTGCCTGGAGAAGAGGGATGATTTTTTTTTTTTAATAAAAAAAAAAGCAGAGAGCCCTTTCCAGTGTTTGGAAAACAGGTGAGTTCTGCCCTCAGGAATTAAAGACCAGCCAGACCTGTCTGTCCTGGCAGCTTTTGTCTGGGAGCAATCCTTGAATACACAAACATTTGGAGGTGGAATCCTAATTTTGGCCATGGATGCCTGGAAAAGATGGACAGTTCTTTTCCATAAAAAGAAAAGCCCAGAGCCCCAGTGTTTCAGGGAGTGGCCTTCCACATTCCAAGGTCAGCCAGACCTGTCAGGTGACCCCTGGGAGGCCAAGGCAGCCACACCTATTTCATGTTCCCTTGCTTCCACAGGGCCCTGCAGTGTCACAATGGCTCCTTGCTTCCATGATGCTCTGTGGTGTCGTAATGGCCCCTTGGTTACACAAGTCTTTAAGGATCTAAATGGTCTCCATGATTCCACAGTGTCGTAATGGTCGTTGGGATCCATGAAGCCCCTCTGTGTCACCATGGCCCCTTGGTTCCATTAGGGCCCAGTACTGCAACAATGATCCCCTTGGTTCCACAACTTCCCATAGCGTCACAATGGCCCCTGTGCTTCCATGAGGCCCCACAGGGTCACAATGTTCCTTTGGTTCCATGGGGGCCCACAGTGTCACAATACTCTCCATCATTCCATGGGGCTTTGCAATGCCACAATGCTCTCCATGGATCCACGGTGCCCTGCAGATGACAATGGCCCTTTGGCTCCATGAGGCCCTGAAATGCAGCAATGGCCCCTTGGTTCCACAAAGCCCTGCTGCTACACACTGGCCCCCTGGGACCATGCAGCCCAACAGAACCACAAAGATATCCTTGGTTCCATGAGGCCCCACAGTGTCACAGTGGCCCCTTGGATCCATGGTACCCTGCAGTGTCACAATGTCCCCTGCATTTCACAAGGTGTCACAATGGTCTCCATGGTTCCTCAAGACCCCACAGGTTCCCCTACATCCATGGCCTGCAGTGTCACAATGATCCCCTTGGTTCCACAAGTTCCTGGTGTAACAATGCCCTTTGGCTCCACAACACCCCAAGTGTCAAAGTGGTCTCCATAGGAAGGAAACAAGTGAGCCCCAGGGGTGCAGGGGCAGATGAGAGGCAGTCACCAGAGGCCAAGGCTAGCCAGACTTGACTGTATGGGCAGATTTTGTCTGGGAGAAACCCTTGGATATAGAGAATTTTAGACACAGAATCCCAATTTTGGCCATGGGTGCCTAGACAAGAAAGACAGTTCTTTCCCATAGGAATAAAAGCACAGAGCCCCAGTGCTTCATGGTCAGATGGGAAGTGGCCCTTGACATGTCAAATTCAGTGGGACCTGTCAGACAGCCCCCCCAGGAGGCCAAACCAGGCAGACCTGTTCCATGTTCCCTTGATTTCATGGGTCCCCACACTGTCACAGTATTCTCCTTGATTCCATGAGGTCTTGCAATGTCACAATGGCTTCTTGGTTTCATGAGCCCCAACAGAGTCACAAGGGTCCCTTGGCTCCATGCAGCCCCTGCTGTGTCACAATGGCTCCTTGTTTCTATGTTTCTATGGGCCCCAAACCATTTGATTACTGACCCTTGCATCCATTGGGCCCCTGAGTTGCACAATGGTCTCCTTGATTCCATGAGGTTCCATAGTGTCCCTTGGATCCCCATTGTCACAACTGACCCATGGCTCCATGAGGTTCCATAGTGTCACCGTGGTCGCTGTCAGAGGCTGGATGAGATCGATGTCCCGAGAGACACCTTGGGATGCTCAGAATGCCCGTGTGGGGCCAGGGCCAGGTCAGGCCTTGGTTGTGGTGGGACAGAGCCCCACCCCCAGCCCTGGCCTGGCCTGGCAGAGCTGTCAATCACACAGCAGGGGCAGTGCTAACCCAGCTCTGATTGGCCCAGCTGTCAATCAATCACACACCAGCAGCTGGTGCCTACCCTGACTCTGATTGGACAAGCAACTGGCAGTCCCACCCCAGGGGCAGGGCCATGAAGGCCCAGGGGTTAAAAAGCCAGAGCACTGGGCCAGCCCATGGTCTGGATCCTGCCTTCTCCTGGGGTTCCTCTGTTGGTGATGGCTGGAACCTGAGCAGTTGGTACCTATGTGTGTGTTTCTTTCTATAGATCTTCTGTCTTTCTGTTGTTCTCTTTTTTCTTCTCCTTCTAATCCTACTTACCTGGAACATTTTTGGGTAACTTAATGTGTTAAGGGTTGAAGGTTTTTAGGTTAAATGGGCTAAGGCAGTGAAATTAATGCTATGATAAGAGTTTTATGTTGAAACGGATGTTGTATTAAAACCTTTGCCAAAGTTCCTTGACTGCCTGTATTTTGCCTGTAAAATTTTGTATCATTTTGAGCTCCAAGCTCAGTTGCTTAGAGCATGGTGCTGGTATCACCAAGGCTGTGGGTTCAGTCCCTGTGTGGGCCATTCACTTAAGAGCTGGACTTGATGATCCTTCTGGGTCCCTTGCTACCAAGAATATTCTTTGCATCTGTACATGTTGAGAATATTTGGTTGGTGTTTCTCCTGTGCACCAAACTCAAGGAAAGAAACCTTTGGTTGCCCCCAGCATTTCAGTGTTCTGGGGTGTTCCAGCCCTGCAGGCTCACAATGGCCTCTTGTTTCCATGAGGCCCCACAGTGTCACACTGGCCCCTTGGTTCCATGGGCCCCAACAGTGTCACAATGATCCCCTTGGTTCCACAACTTCCCACAGTGTCCCACTGGCCCCTTGGTTCCATGAGGATCTGCAGTGTCACACAGGTTTATGACATTTGTCCTTGCTGCCCCTCACATCCCAGTGCCCCACAAACAGCCCCGAGCCACCCGTGAGGGACAGGCCCTGCTGTCCCAGGCTGGGCTCAGGGCTTGGCCTTTCTGCTTCCCCCAGCCAGCCCAGGCCTTGCTCAGCATTGCAGTTCCCTGCTCAGAGCCTTTGGCTCCCTGCAATCCTGGCCTCAAGGATCTGCTCTCAGCAGTCCCTGGGGAGCCTTTGGCACTCCCTGCCCTCAGTGGGGCCCAGTGATGCTCCAAGGGACTTGGAGTTTTGCTTCTGACTCCTTGAGCAGCTTCTTCAGCCTTCTCTCAGTGCCTGAGGGTCCTGGACTCAGCCCCAAATCCACCATGGGGATCACAAAAATACAGAAAGCCTCAGGGAGGGCTCTTTCTCTTCCTTCAATTGTTATCAAGTCTTCAGGCCTTGTGCAGCTGACTGGAGTGGGTTTGGAGTTCTTGTAAGGACAAAGATTTCAAAGTACACCTCATGACTTTTCTTCTTTAATCAAGTGATTTTTTTTTTTTTTTTCCAGTTCAGAGAAGAGCTGATAGAAGCATTCCCCAGGTGATCTTGATGCTGAATGTCTCCCCAGGAGGTCTGGGCATGGAGAAGAATGAGCCCCTTGAGGGCTGACCCTGTTTGGACAAGCTGCTCCTCACCCCCAGCCTCACCATGTCTGACATGGCCCACCTGGGACTGACATCCCTGTGCCCTGCAGCAGAACCTTGTCCCCTGAGCTCTGCAGCTCCATGTCCCAGCCCATTGCACCATGTCCCACCTGCTCTCCTCAGGGCTCTGCCTGCACACAGGCCCAGGAGAAGTTTTCCTGTTGGGAAGGAAAGAATGGAAAAGCCTGAGCAGGTTTCCTGAACAACAAACCCCACTCAGGAACCACCTGCTCAGTCCAGGCTGCCTGGAATGGTGTCACCTTTCTCCAAGGGACAGTGTGAGCAGAAATGATCTCTGGAAGCAGAATTCTCTGAGTCTTGCAGCTGAATTCTCTGTCCCTGTCCTTTCCCTGGATCTCTGTTGCAGATGGAAGCTGCTGGTGCCATCCTCACCTTTAACCTCTCTCTTGAATGCAAACAGATGTTCCCAGGTGTGTTGAGCAGGATTTGCTCAATGTTTCTACAAAACTTTTGTGTTCCTCATGGAATGAAGGGGCCATTTTGGCACTGAGGGGGTGATGTGGAAGCAAGGAGTCAATTGTGACCCTGGGGTCCCATGGAACCAAGGGGCCATGGTGACACAGCAGGGCCACATGGATCCAGTGGTCCATTGTGACACTGTGGATCCAAGGAGACCATGGAGACACCCCCAGAACCTCATGGAACCAAGGAGTCCATGGTGACCCAGTGGGGCTGCATGGAGCCAATGGTCCATGGTGACACTGCCCATCCAAGGAGGCCATTTGACACTGTGGAAGCTCATGGAGCGAGGGAGGCCATTGTGACACTGAAGAACTTCATGGCACCAAATATCCATGGTGACACAGCAGGGCATCATGGGAACCAAGGAACCACTGTTGGCAGTAGGGAATCTCATGGAACCAGGGGCCGTTGTTGCACTGCAGAACCAACAGAGCTGCTGGACCTTGTCCCCTGGTCCTGCACAGCTCCTTGGGAGGCACAGCAGGAGCAGCACCCTGGCAGCCTCCGGAATGCCCCTCTGGGATCCATGGCACACACTCCCAGGGGCTGGAATTCCAGTTCCCAGCAAGGAAAAGATGTTCCTGCCCTGGAATGCAAAGCTCCAAAGAAGGAGCCAAAAGCCAAGTGGAGCAAGATCTTACAGTGACATTTCACTGCCAGCGTTCATAACTTCACCCATGGTTGTTGTAGCTCTCGGATTGGGAATTAAATCAGGGCAGGGTCTTTGGTGGGAGCTGCCCCGGGTCAAGGGAGACACTGAGAGAGAAGCAGAGCAGGCAAAGAGAGGCAGGGGAGAAAGGAGGACACAAACACAATCAGCTGAGAAGGTGGCATGCTGAAAATCAAACCGGAACTAATGGAAAACGAATGGGACAGAAAAAATAATTCTGAAAGTTTTATTTACTATCAAAATGGATCACAGACACCCAGACCTACACAATCCCAATCCCACACCCTCAAATTTGGATCCTGCTTCTCCCATTCTCCTTCCAACCCCATCTGACCCTGGAGGCTCTGGAACTGAGTAATTTTGACATGGGACTGAGTTTTTTTTTAGGTGGGAATAAGCTAATTTGAGGCGGTGTTGACCCCTTTTGGGGTAAGTTTGAGTTGTTTCGGTGGGACTGAGTCATTTTGAGGTTACAGATCAATCCATCTTTACTTGTGGAGTGCAAAGATATGGAGAACACTTCCTGAAATCCCCCAAGAACCCACAAATCTTCCAGAATATGTCCCAAAACCATATATTCCTGCTCAAGTACCTGTTAATTGATGGAACTTTGGACATCTTTGATCAATTTCTTTCTTTTTAGTCCTATTTCAGGTGTTTTTAAGTGATTTAAAAAAAATCAAGAGGAAATTAGGGTCAAACCAAAAGGATAACCAGCCAGGTGTCCTCCCAGTGCAGATCACTGGGAATGTGGGTCACCAGGGCTCTGCCCAATCGTGGATCCTCCCATGGGGGATGAAGCTGGAGCGGTGGACAAAGCTCTTCCTGCACTTGGGGCATTGGCAGGGCTCTCCTTACTGGTGACTCCTCTGGTGTTTGGTCAAGTGAGAGCTGCTGGAGAAGCTCTTCCCACATTGGGGACATTTGTAGGCCCTCTCCACAGTGTGGGTGTGCCGGTGGGTGATGAGGTGAGAGTTGTGCGTGAAGCATTTCCCACAGTCAGGGCAGCGGAAGGGCCTCTCCTCGGTGTGATTCTGCTGGTGGCGGAGCAGATGGGATCTGGTCTGAAACCTCTTCTGACACATGGGGCACTCACAGGGCCTCTCCCCAGTGTGGATGCTTTGGTGGATCACAAGGGTGGATCTGCAGCTGAAGCCCATCCCACACTCCCCACACTCATAGGGCCATTCACCGGTGTGGATCATCTGGTGGCAGATCAGGTATGAGTTCTTCCTGAAGCTCTTCCCACACTCCAAGCTCTTGTAGGGCTTCTCTTCCACAAGATTCTGCCACGGGGATTTGTGCTCCCTGGTCTCCATCCTCAGCTCTTCTTCTGGGGGAGGAAGGACAAGGAGAGGATGGGATTTGCCTCCATGCCAGAGGGAAGGGGAAGGAGATCCCCCCAGTGCATCCCCGGCAGGATGGTGTTGGCAGCGGGGTTGTCCTGCAGCCAGGGGCCGTGCTGGGCTGGGAGATGGAGCAGGAGAGAGGGGGAAAGAGACACTGACTTCCTTCTCACCTGCCTGGGTGTCCCAGGGCATTGTGTCAGTTTGAAAAGACAGGGGTCTGCTAAGGAAGGCAGGAGACTCCCTTGAAATGGAAAATGATAATCCCCTCCCTTGGAATTATAATTTTCAAATTAAGGGGCTGTCAAGCAAAATCTATGGGAATAGGAATAACAGTTCTTCAGTAGGAAAATAAAAATACAAATGCAATAATACTAAAAAACTATTTACAGAGTCAGAGTACAACCTGACACCTTGTGGGTCAGAGTGTTGGTAGAGCTCCCGTTAAATGGTGGCTGCAGTGCTCCTGGAGTGACAGGTGCGGTTCTGTTGGAGCAGGGATCCTGCAAAAGGGTGGAGTTTTCCTCTGAAGGTCCAGTGGTGGTGTCGATCAGCCTGGTCTTCCTCTGGGATCCAGTGGAGCTGAAAACTGCTCTTCTGGGAATCCTGTGGGAGAAGGCTGACTCTGTTGTTCGCATTCTCAGTATATACCAAGGAAGGAATGCTTGGCTCCTCCCTCTGGGTGGAGCTTCTCACAATGGGATGATGGAATTTTTATCAGTGACACTCAGTGACCCATTACCAGAAGATATCTTCCTGGAGGGAGGATTCCTTGTGGAAGAGATTTAAGTAAACTGCTCAATTAACAGATGATAACTGCCCCACCTTTAACAGATGATAATTGAATACACACCCAGCTAAACCTGAGACACTGTTCCAACCTTGGAAATCAGGTTTTGGTACCAGGATTTGTTAGGGAATGCAACCCTGACTGAAGGCAGAGATAGGATCTCCACAGCCTGCAGTCAGAAATGGAGAGTTGTGTGATAATCATTTCAACATCTCTTTTGGAATGATTTACTAATGATTATTTGCTTTGCCTATCTAATAGTTTTGTAATTTTTTGCAAATTTGCGTTATCTAAATTACACTGTACCTTAAGTTAAGTTGGTGTCTGTGTCTTTGGTGCTGGCCCTGCCCACCGGTGAAACAGGGCCCCATCCTGCCTAAGTGTTATCTGGAAAGACAAAAATCATCACTCCAAATGTCCCCCCTTCCTCCTTGTTCCCCCCACATTATACACAGATAATGATGTCCTATGGTCTGGGGTATCCCTGGGGTCAGCTGGGGTCACCTGTCCTGGCTGTGTCCCCTCCCAACCTCCCCCACACCCTCAGCCCCTCCCCAGCATGGCCGAATGAGGGGCAGGACAGGCCTTGGCTCAGTGCGAGCTCAGCAAGAACAAAACCATCTCTGTATGCTCAGCCCTGTGCTCAGCACCCGGCCCAGGCATTTCCTCCCCTCCCACCCGGGACCCCCCTTTCCCACCCCTCTGCCCCGCAGCTGCTGCAGCACCAGGCTGACAATAGAAGCAATTCTGTGGCAATTCCAAGTTTCATTGGTTCCTGCACAGCTCCAGCTCAGCTGCTGGCAGGTTCCAATAAAAGAAAAGTGCAATTTCAGCCCAATACAGATATTAAAAAGGAAGGGGAAGCTCTTAGTAGCTGTCACAAAGGTGGCAGGGATGAAGAGAATAATGATTCTCACATTTGGCAAAGAACCCAAGCCTGGGAATTCAGGAGTTATTCGGGAATTTAGCTGCTTGAGCTGGGCTTCTTGTAGGACTTTTAGCAGCCTTGTGTTCCTTCACCGTGGGGTGAATGAACCTTGTCAGTCTCGCTGGTAACATTTGCTCCCTTTCCTCCAGTGATTTTAACAAACTTTTCAAGGAAGGACAACAAAATATTTTCTTTACACTTTGGACCCACAACATCCATTTTCCTCATCAGTTCTCCCATAAGTCACTCAGAGGAAGCTGTGTGCAAGTTTCCAAGAGTTCCTCCACAGAGAACCACAACCTCCTCAGAGGAGGGAACCATGCTGTTGTCAAAGGCTCTTGGGGTCAAAGAACAGTGCCTAAACTCACTGTGCCAAAATAATGTCACAATCTGGTTAAGAAAATTGTTAGAGAGATGCCTCTGCCCCAATTAAGGTGCTAACAAGACCAAATCCTGCGCGTATTTTGTTGAACAGTAAATGTGAGGTAGAGAGAGAGATGGAAAGAAAGAGAAAAAGGGGGACAGCAAGGGAGTGACAGGGACAGAGACCTCCCCTGGGCAGGGGCAAATGTGACATTGTCCCCTGTGTGTGTGGGCCTTCCCAGGGTGGGGGTTTTACACCTGAGCCAGTTTGGGTAAGGGGGGGAACCACACCCCTGAGCAGGGATTACCCCACTGTTTCAGGTTGCAATGCAAGATGTAACCAAATGCATGTTTTCAATCCCCATCTTCATCAACTGCTATAAACAGGCGGGGCAGTGTTCTTTATCTCTTCCATGACTCACCCTGATAACGCCCTCCAGGGAGATATCTTCTGTGAATGGGCCATTGAGTGTCACTGCAGGACTGATACAATTCCATCATCCCATTGTGGGATTTGTGGGAATCCATAAAATCAGAGGGTTTTAGGAAAACTGCAGAAGACAGGCCTCAGATACAGCAGAATTGTGAACAGTGCTTAAGCAGCAGAAAATATTATTTAACCTGTAGAGAAGACATGGGAAGAAGAACAATAGAGCTGTGTATTAGTGTTTTTTTGGCTTTCTAAGGTGCAAAAAGTTTATCTAGCAAGATTCTAGGAAGGTTAAGCTTATGAATAGTGCTCTATGGGTTGTGCCTCACAAACGGGTATTGTATATGAAATTAGCACATATTGTTTTATCCAAAGCTACGTGTGCTTATGGTGATTGCGTAGAACTACTGTCAATATGCTTTTGCTTCATGTAATTGGGCTAGAAGGTTATAAAGTATGCTGTAACATTAAGTTTTCTGGCCTGCTTCCTGGATTTGTGAGCTGTTAGCATCTTTCCATTATCATAATCATGTGATGAGACTGATGCTGAAAAATAAATAGCTCAAGACAATTTTCATAACAGTCCCGTCCTGTTTGTGTCTGTAAATAAATTGCCAGCGTCAGAGCTGGGATAGGATCTCTGAGGATAGGGGGGATTTGTGGGGCTGGAATGGGAATCCAGGGAGCTCCAAGGGCCCCCTGGGGCTGGGACATGACTCCATGGGTCCGTTCTCTCCTCGTTCCCAGGTCTCCATGTGCTGCAGGTAGTTTCCAGCTGTGACCTCCTGTCCAACGGAGCATCCACGGATCCCACAGGTGCGGCTACGAGGGCTGGGATTTCATCTCCTTCCAGCTGGCATCCAGGAGCTTTGCAGGATCCAGCAGTGCCACCTGGATCAGCCAGAGGTGCTGGGAATGCAAAGGGATCATGGTGGAGCAGATGAAACATTACCTGGGACACATCTGTGTGGAAGGGCCCCTAAAATGTATCAGATATGGTCGGGAGGCTCTGGAGCACAAAGGTGGGTGTGGGAGGGGAAGGGCAAATCCTATGGGAATGGGGGATTCAGGAATGGGGGTCTTGGGAATGCAGGAATTGCCATGGAATTTCCATGCCCAGATCTCACTCTCATCCCAGTCAGGTGAGAATTCCATGGATGGATCTCCCCGCTAACCCACTGCCATGGAAATTCCATGGGGAAATTATTTGAATGGATGACCAATCCAATGAGAGCAGTGCAATGAGAAATAATCCCTGCTGGGATTCCATGGGACATCAATCCCAATCCAGGGGAGTGCCCTGTCCCTGCCCTGAGCCCAGCACGAGCCTTTCCTTGGCTGTTCTGTGCCCTGTCCCTGCCCTGAGCCCAGCACGAGCCTTTCCTTGGCTGTTCTGTGCCCTGTCCCTGCCCTGAGCCCAGCACGAGCCTTTCCTTGGCTGTTCTGTCCCTGTCCCTGCCCTGGGCCCAGCAAGAGCCTTTCCTTGGCTGTTTTGACCCTGCCCAAGGCAGGAGGGCACTGCTTTGACCCTGGCTTTTTCATGGCCCCCGGGCACCTGGCCGGGCTGCAGCCGCTGCAGGGGCTCCTGGGGAATGTTCCAGAGCAGAGCTCAAAGCAAAGAACAGTTCCTGGGGGGAATTCTGCCCCTGGGCCTGTGCTGGGAGCCCAAAGGAACAGCCCAAAGTGCTGGAGCTCAGTGTCCCTTGGCCAGGCCGTGTTCCCTGGCTGTGCCCTGTCCCTCAGCTGTCCCTCAGCTGTGCCCTGTCCTGCAGCTCTGTGGAGCAGCAGGACCCCAGGGCAGCCCTGGGGGAGAACAACCCTGAGCCCCAGCTGGGCCAGTTCCCCCAGTTCCCCCCAGGTCACTCCCAGCATGGGCCCTGTGGCTCCCAGTCACCCCCAGGATGGTCCCAGTCACTTCCAGTTACACTCAGTGTGTTCCCAGTATCACCCCAGTCACTCCCAGTATGATCCTTGTATGATCCCAGCATGGTTCCAGGTGTTGCCATTCACCCCTACTATAGTTCCAGGCACTCCCAGTATGGTTCCAGTCCTTCCCAGTACCATCCCAGTATGGTCCCAGTAACTCTCAGTACAGTGCCATTTGCCCCCAGTATGGTCCCAGTCACTCCAAGTCAACCCAGCATTATTCCAGTCACTCCCAGTAGGATTCCAGTCACTTCCAGATACTCCCAGTATTATTCCAGTAACTTCCTTTATGGTTCCTCATCGATCCCAGTCACTCCTGGTCTCTCCCAGTATATCCCAGTTGCCCCCAATGTGTTTCCACTCACTCCCAGTTGCTCCCAGTAGCTTCCAGTATGATTCCAGTTGCTCATAGCCACTCCCAGTCACCTCCAGCATGATTCCAGTCACTTCCTGTGTGATTCCACAATGACCCCAGTCACCCTCAGTGTGGTGCCAGTTGCTCCCAATATGATCCCATTTGTCCCCAGCATGGTCCCATTTCCTCCCAGTGTGATCCCAGTCACCCCCTGTTGCCTGTAGCACAGACCCAGTCACTCCCAGTAAGGTCCTAGGCTGACGCCATGATGATCCCATTTCTTCCATTATGGTTCTAGCTGCTCCCAGTTGCTCCCAGTCTGATCCCACTTGCTCTCAGTGGCCCCTAGCATAGACCCAGTCACTCCAATTATGATCCCAGTATGAATCCACTATGATCCCAGTTTCCCTCAGCATGGTTTCAGACAATCCCAGTTGCCCCCAGTGTAGAGTCAGTAACTGCCAGTTGCTCCAGGTGCCCACGGCCAAGATGGGTTTTTTCACCTCAAAAATTCCCTAGATCCGAAGTCTGCTTCCTGACAAAATCTCCCATTCCTGAAAAGTCTGGCTGGCCTTGACCTAGTGAGGCTCTCACCTGCCTTCCAAACACTGGGGCTTTCCTTCCAATGGAAAAAAACTGTCCTTCTCATCCGGGTGCCCATGGCCAAATTTGGGTCTCCAATATTCCCTGTTGTGACAAACTGGAGGAGATTGTCGGCTCAAAACATTTCATGTGTGGGGGGGAAGAGGCAGTGTAGAAGATTATAATTCCAATGTGTGCAGATGGGACGTGCCCAGGCTCGTCTGGCCACTGCTTCTTGGCCGGGAGCAACAGCTGTGGTTCTGGTACCACAGAGCTACTCCAGGCTGGCAGCTAGGCACTAGACATGCCTGGGCTAGAAGGAACCCAGTTCTATTACCTCAAAAGAGTCCTTAGACGAGGCGAAGAGAAAAGAGTGGATTCCATGGAGGGTTTAAATCCAGAGTTTAATTCCAAGGTGACACAGAGCTCTGAATTGTAGTAACTGCTCCTACAGAATGGAGACCTCGTGCTCTGAGTCTCCTTTTAAGCCCTAGGCCAGGGGGTGGGGAGGGACAGGTAAGCTACCAACCAGGTGAGGAGGGGGCGAGGCCCAGGGGACAGGACACTTGGCTAAGCCAATGACCCAGGGCTGAGGGGCATCTTTTGAACTTCTGCCAATCATACGATGGCTTTGATGGTATGTGGAATTTGATAGACAGGCCTTGGCAAGGGGACGAGGGGGTTGTGGGTAGGTGAGGCTGGAACACCTGGGTTAGTGGGCAGGAAAGGCCATCACACACCGCAACAACCGTTGGTGTCTGGTCAAGTTAGAGCTGGTGGTGAAGCTCTTCCCACACTGGGGACACTCGTAGGGCCTCTCCCCATTGTGGATGCGCCAGTGAGTTTTGAGGTGGGAGCTTTGCTTGAAGCCCTTCCCACAGTCAGGGCAGAGGAAGGGCCTCTTCTCTGAGTGAATGCGCTGGTGCTGGAGGAGACTGGAGCTGGTCTGAAACCTCTTCTGACACTGGGGACACTCATAGGGCCTCTCCCCGGTGTGGATGCGTTGGTGCCTGATGAGTTCTGAGCTGCAGCTGCAGCCCTTCCCACATTCCCCACACTCATAGGGCCATTCCCCAGTGTGGATCATCTGGTGGCGGATCAGGTGGGAGCCCAGCCTGAAGCCCTTCCCACACTCCAAGCACTTGTGGGGCTTCTCACCATCATGAAGTTGCTCATGGGCCACCAGCTCTGAGCTCTGATTGAAGCTCTGTCCACCTTCCTGGCCCAGGGTGGATCTTTTCTCCTCAGAGCACCCTGGCCTGGGTTTAAAGCCCCTCCTCATGTGGGATCTCTGTGGCTTTTCTTCTCTGTTGGATTCCTGTGCCATGGAGTCACTCAAAATGGCCTCTTGCATGAGGTTCTGCTGTGGGGATTTGTCCTCCCTGGTCTCCATCCTCAGCTTTTTGTCTGGGGGAGGAAGTACAAGGACAGGATGGGATTTGCCTCCGTGCCACAGGGAAGGGGAAGGAGATCCCCCCAGTGCATGGCATTGGCAGCAGGGTTGTCCTGCAGCCAGGGGCTGTGCTGGGCTGGGAGATGGAGCAGGAGAGAGGGGGAAAGCGAAACTGACTTCCTCCTCACCTGACTGGGTATCTCGGGGCATCTTCCTCTTCCATGCAGCCTCCTCCTCCATCTGGTGAAGTTTTGGAGATGGGAAATCCTGTTCTGGGAGAAAAACAAGGAATGAGTACATTGAGTTTTGTACTGGTTTGAAGGCAAACCTGGGGAGGGTCTAAACTAGAATTACAATTTAATAAGAAAATGAAGATCAAGGCAATGATACAGAAACACTGCCTTAAACTGACAGAGTCAGGATAGAACCTGACACCCTGTTGCTCAGGGTGGTGGCAGCAGTCCCATTAAATGGTGGCTGCAGTCCTGTTGGAGTGATGAATGTGATTCTGTCAAAGCAGTGGTCCTGTAGAAGGGTTTGGTCTTCCTCTGATGGTCCAGTGGTGGCTCTGGAGCTCTTGTCCTCTGGGAATCCAGTAGGCAAGGTGCTCCTGGTGTGGCAAGCCTCAGCTTATATCCAGGTAGGAATGCTTGGATCCTCCCTCTGGGCGGAGCATCCCACAATAGGATGATGGAATTTTATCAGTCCTGCAGTGACACTCAATGGCCCATTCACAGAAGATATCTCCCCTGGAGGGCGTTATCAGGGGTGAGTCATGGAAGAGATAAAGAACACTGCCCCACCTGTTTATAGCAGTTGATGAAGATGGGGATTGAAAACATGCATTTGGTTACATCTTGCATTGCAACCTGAAACAGTGGGGTAATCCCTGCTCAGGGGGTGAACACCACCCCCCTTACCCAAACTGGCTCAGGTGTAAAACCCCCACCCTGGGAAGGCCACACACACAGGGGACAATGTCACACTTGCCCTGCCCCAGGCCCGGTCTCTGTCCCTGTCACTCCCTTGCTCTCCCCCCTTTTGTCTTTCTTTCCATCTCTCTCACTACCTCACCTTTACTGTTCAATAAAATCCACTCTGGATTTGGTCTCATTAGCACCTTAACTGGGGCAGAGGCATCTCTCCAAAAATTTTCTTAACCAGACTGCAACATTATTTTGGCACAGTGAGTTTAGGGCACTGTTCTCTGACCCCAAGTGCCTTTGACAACTGCATGATTCCCTCCGCTGAGGAGGTTTTCTCTGGAGGAACGTCTTGGAAACTTGGACGCAGCTTCCTCTGAGTGACTCAGTGGAGAACTGATGAGAAAAATGGCCATTGTGGGTGGCCAGTGTAAAGAAAATATTTTGTAATCCGTCCTTAAAGCCTTTGTTAAAATCACTGGAGGAAAGGGAGCAAATGTTACCAGCGAGACTGACAAGGTTCATTCACTCCAAGGTGAGGAACAAAAGGCTGCTGTAAGTCCCACAAGAAGCCCAACTCAAGTAGCTAAATTCCTAAATAACTCCCAAATTCACAGGCTTGTGGGCTTTACCAAACGTGAGAATCATTATTCACTTCATCCCTGTAACCTTTGTGGCACCTACACAGACTTTTTCTTCCTTTTGATAATCTGTACTGGGCCAAACTTCCACTTTTCATTCATCAGAATGTGCCAGCAGCTGAGCTGGAGCTGTGCAGGAACCAATGAAACTTGGAATTGCCACAGAATTGCTTCTATTGTTAGTTTATTCATGTTTGGGATTTGTTTGTGTTTTCATCGCATGTGACTTGTGGAAAATTCAAATATTCATCAAAGTATTTTATGCAGAGTTAGGTTTGATTTCTGCCAAGTTTATTTGTCCAGTGCCCAGGGGATGCCCAAGGGGTCTCTGAGCCTCTCACCCTGGGGGATGCTTGGGAGGGGCTTGGGAGGGTTGTTCCTGTTCCTGTCACCCCAGGCCATTTCCCAGGGGTGTCCCTGTCCCTCTCATCCCAGCCCATTCCCCAGGGGCTGTCCCTGTCCCTGTCACCCCAGGCCATTCCCCAGGGGATCTCCATCATTCTCACCCCAGGGAATGCCTGGGGGGGTCTCCCTCCCTCTCACCCCTGTGCCAGGGGTGCTCAGGGCAGTCTCTGTCCCTCTCAGCCCAGGGGATGCTCGGGGGTCTCTGTCCCCTCACCCTGGGGGATGCTCGGGGGGTCTCCATCCCTCTGGCCTCAGGCAATGCCTGTGCAGGGCTGGGGACCAGGGGCTCTGTGTCCCTCTCACCGCTGAGGGTGCTCGGGGGCTGGGGGCTCTCCGACCTTCTCACCCCTGGGGAGGCCGGGGGTCTCTGTCCCTCTCAGCCCTGCTGTGACCCCACCCAAACATCATCGGGCTCAGAGGGACAGAGACACCCCAAACCCCCAGAAGGGCTGAACCTGGGATTTGGTTTGGGGCTGAGGATTTAGGAAGGGGCTGGAATTGGGGCTGGGGCTGGGAGTTGGGGCTGAGATTTGGATTAGAGCTGGGATTGGGGTTAAGGCTAGACATGGGATTGGCTTTAGGGCTGGGGTTGGGATTGGGTCTGGGGCTAGACAAGTCTGGGACTGGGATGGGATTAAATACAGAACTGTGAGTGTGTCTAAACATGGAGTGAGATTGAGACCAGGATCAGGGTCAGGTTTGGGACTGAGCTCACCCAGAGCAGGACAGGGGGATGTCACTGCAGGATGTCCCTGGCATCGTCCCAGCCCTCCTCAGGCACCTCCAACCATGGGGGACAGCTGGGTGCTCCAAGATCCAGGTGCTCCCACGCTGCCCCTCAATACCAGGTGAGCATTCCCTGAGGGCAGCCCTGACTGTGACCCTTGGGGCTCTGGGATCAGCCCTCACATCCCTGTGGGAGCAGCTGCAGACAGGATGAGAGATTTCCCCCCCCCCCTTCCCTGTGGGAGGATGAAGCCCAGCTGCCCTTTTCTTCTGGTGCCTCCTCCTCTCCTCAGCTGAGGATGTCAAACTCCCCAGGAGCAGGAAAATCCCCATTCCCTGTTTCCTTGTGGCTGCAGCCTGGAACATCCACCCAGAATGAAAACCTTTCTGACAGCCCTGCTGAATGACACTGGGAGGAGGTTTGTGAGAAAGGGAGGAAATTGCATTTTGATAGGAAATAAAAGTTGGAAAATTATTTCTTTCTGTCCCATTCATTTTCAGTCAGTTCCAGTTCTGTTTTCAGAGTGCCACCTTCTCAGCTGATTGTGTTTGTGTCCTCCTTTCTCTCCTGCCTCTCTTTCCCTGCTCTGTTTCTCTCTCAGTGTCTCCCTTGGCCCAGGGCAGCTCCCACCAAAGACCCTGCCCTGATTTAATTCCCAATCCATGAGCTACAACAACCATGGGTGAAGTTATGAAGGCTGGCAGTGAAATGTCACTGTAAGATCTTGCTCCACTTGGCCTTTGGCTCCTTCTTAAGAGCTTTGCCTTCCAGGGCAGGAACATCTTTTCCTGGCTGGGAACTGGAATTCCAGCCCCTGGGAGTGTGTGCCATGGATCCCAGAGGGGCATTCCCGAGGCCCCCAGGGTGCTGCTCCTGCCGTGCCTCCCAAGGAGCTGTGCAGGGCCAGGGGACAAGGTCCAGCAGCTCTGTGGGCTCCCAGAGCACACAGCAAAGGTGGCTTTGCCGGACATTTTCCAGCACATTTCCAGCTGGAACCAGAGGGAAGGAGGAAATGGAAGCGAGTCCCCGACAAAATCCCGGAAGGATTGGGCTGGGAAGGACCCTGCCCATGGGTTACGATCCCATGAGGGAGAGACGCCTCTGCCCCAGTGAAGGTGCAAATGAGACCCTGGGAGCGCAACCTGCGGATCTGCTCGAACTTGGATTGAACTGAACAAGAAATGGGGAGAGAAAGGGGAGAAAGAAATCGGGAAGAGGTCTCAGAGAGAAGAAGAAAGAGGAAAAAAGGTCTCAGAGGGAGAAAAGAAATAGGAAAAGGCTCCGGCCCGGACTCCGCAGCTCCCAGGGACACTCGCAGAGCGCAGCGCCTTTCACAATTCCAGCCAATCAGAGGACGCGCTGAACAATTTCCAGCCAACCAGCGCTTTTCTCGCCGATGACTCACCCGTTGCCAGGCGGGCCCGCAGAGCCCAGCGGCCCCCGAGCGGAATTTGGGGCTCGGGCCGGGGGACGGATCCGCCCTGGGGGTCCCAGCCCCCTGCCCAGCCCTGGGGCCGATCAGGGGCGCCCCACCCAGCAGCCGGTGCTGCGGGGCCGCGGGGCAGAGCGGTGGGAAAGGGGGTCCGGGCTGGGAGCGGAGGGAATGCGGGAGGAAGAGGAGGGAGAGGAGGAGCAGGAGCGGGAGAATCCCGGCGCTCGCAGCGCCCGCACGCTGAGCCTGCAGCACCCCCTGCCCCGGGAGCATCGCCCCCAGCCCCGAGCCGCAGGTGAGGGCGAGGCCGAGCTCGCCCCGGCTCCAGCCAGGGGTCTCCGGGAGGATTTTCTTGGAGAGCGTTCGGAGCCGGCAGATCCCGGACTCGAGCCCCGGATATCTCCGGGCTCCCCAAGAGGAGCTTGTTCGGGGGGAGAGGAGCCGCGATCGCCCCTCGGGAGGGTCCCGGGGGTCCACGTGGGGATGGCCCGGTACCGACGGGGCGGGACATTGGTTTTGGGGATCCCCGTGAGAGCCGGGGCTGTGGAACGGGGGAGCCCCGGGGCGGGGAGAGGGGAAGGGGCGATCCCGGGCTGGGGACCCCGGCAGCCCGGAGATGAGGCGGGGGACGGGACCCCTGACCCTGACAGGGCCGTGTCCTGGGGTGACTTCATGATGCTCGTACCCCATCGGTCCGTTTAGCCCAGAAATGAGTTCTGCACCTTTAAGGCTGGTTCTGAGAGCGAAGGGGAGGAGGAAGAAGCTGCAGTTTGTTTTCAGAAACTGCACTCACTCCTCCACATTCCGGCTCCTGGACTGCTGTGATGCCTTAAGGAGCTGGAACAGAGGCCAGACGGAGCTAAGAGGAATGAAGTGGATTTTTTTTGAAATGCCTTCAAAGGCCACACTCTGGCAGTACCAGAGCCACAGTTGTGGCTCTGCCTGGATGGCTCCAAGATGGGAGCAAAAGAGGGCTGGGTCACGAGATCTCACATTTTATAAGTTTTAGTCCATTTGCATAGAGGAGTTAACTGCCCAATTAATACCTTCAAATTATGAAGTTTCATCGTCCTTGCTTGCTTGCCTGCTCTCCTCTTTTCATGTTGTTTATGCTTTGGGCCTGAAGTTTGAAGTGACTGTCCTTGAGTCTCCAGCTGGAGCAGGATTGTTTTGTCTTCACCCCTCTGTGAAAAGATCCCAGTAACACTTAATATAAAGCTAAAGCTTCACACCAAAACAGAACAGAAAAACTTAAACCCTAAGGTATCAGTTGTCTGTAGTCGGACAGACAGCAGGACAGAGCTCTCCTTTGCTTTTAGTTAGTTTCTAGCTCACTGAGGCAGAGAAGTTCCCTGGACCGTGGTTTTTCTTTTTCTTTGGAGCTGTTTAAACCTGCTCTGGACTGAACACCCAGAACACCACCGGCAGCTCGCACCTGTGGCCCACCAGGCTGGGCCTGGGCTGCAGCATTTCCAGTGCTGGAGGGATTGATAAGAGACTGATAAGAGACTGAGTGAGCTGAGCTACAGCCCACAGAGGGACTTTCCGAGTTTGTTATCTCTTTTGGAGCAGCAAGAGTTTTATTGTTTAATATTGTTCATTTTTTGTGCTGGGGAATGCTTTGCCTGTTAAATAAACACGTTTTTTCCCCTTTTCTCCAAGGAAATATTTTCTCGATCCAGTTGGGGGAGGGGCTGCTTGAATCTGCTTTCTAGAAACTTTTTGGAGATTTTCTCCCAAATTTGCCCTAAAACAGGACAGGGCGGTGCGAAGAGGGGAGATCCCCAAGTGGCTGGTCTGGGGTGAGGTTGGAGAAGGGGACCCCAAAACCCCCCAGCATCTCTAAGCAGGACCCTGGAGAGGGGGGATCCCCAGGACCCATGGGATCCCCAGCAGCCCTGAGACGGGGACCACCAGAACCCCAGAGGGATGAGATTGGAAATGGGACATTCCTGGTGGCTTTTTTTTTATTCAGTCTTGATTTTTGAAGGTTTTCATGGACACCAGATGACTTCTAGAGATGGATTTGGGTGGGAGGAATCCCCAGCCCAAGGCATTCACACCTTGTTTTTCCCCAAACCAGGATTTCCCATCCCCAAACCTTGGCTGGATGGAGGAGAAGGCTGCAAGGAGGAGGAAGATGCCCCGGGACACCCAGGCAGGTGAGGAGGAAGTCAGTTTCCCTTTCCCCCTCTCTCCTGCTCCATCTCCCAGCCCAGCACAGCCCCCGGCTGCAGGACAACCCTGCTGCCAACGCCGTCCTGCTGGGGATGCACTGGGGGGATCTCCTTCCCCTTCCCTGTGGCACGGAGGCAAATCCCATCGTGTCCTTGTCCTTCCTCCCCAGACAAGGAGCTGAGGATGGAGACCAGGGAGGACAAATCCCCACAGCAGAACCTCATGGAAGAGGCCATTTTGGGCGGCTTCACAGCACAGGAATCCAATGGGGAGGAAAAGCCCCAGAGATCCCACAGAAGGAGGGGCTCCAAACCCAGGCCAGGGTGCCCAGAGGAGGAAAGACCCACCCTGTGCCAGGAAGGTGGACAGAGCTTCAGCCAGAGCTCAGAGCTGGTGGTCCATGAGCAGCTTCAGGACAGCAAGAGGCCCTATGAGTGCTTGGGTGTGGGAAGAGCTTCAGGAAGAGATTCAACCTGATCTGCCACCAGAGGATCCACACTGGGGAACAGGCCCTACAGTGTGGGAATGTGGGATGAGCTTCAGCCACAGGTCCGACCTGGTTGTCCACCAGAGGTTCCACACCAGGGAGAGGCCCTACGAGTGTCCCCAGTGTCAGAAGATGTTTCACACCAGCTCCCACCTCCTTGTACATAAACGAATTCACACAGAGGAGAGGCCCTTCTGCTGCCCCGACTGTGGGATGGGCTTCAGGCACAACTCCACCCTCATCACCCACCGGCGCATCCACACTGGGGAGAGGCCCTACGAGTGTCCCCAGTGTGGGAAGAGCTTCTCAGACCACTCGTTCTTTACCCGACACCAACGGAGGCACCAGTAAGGGAAGCCCTGCGAGAGCCCTGACTGCAGAAGAGCTTCATGCAGTGCTCCAATCTCCATCCCCATCGGAGGACCCACATTGGTCAGAGCCCTGGTGACCCACTTTCCCAGTGATACACAGTGGGAAGTGGTTTGTGTTCCTTTTATTTTGCCTCTCATTATCTTTTTGATTTATCTTCCTCCTTCAAAACACAGAAAATTGGGGTAAAATCAACAAATTCATCAAAGGCATTTAAAGCCTCACATTTTACTTGTGTTTTGGGGAATCTTGGATTCTGGGAGATATCTGGGAGGATATGGGGGGTTGGGGGTGTATTTGGTTTAATTGTTTTTACTTCTTGGCACTCCAAAAGACAAGAGGATTGATCTGTCAGCTCAGAACTGCTGAATGCGACTGAAAACTACTCAATCCCATCCCAAAATGACACAATTCCACAGCCCCAGGGTGAAATGGGGTTGGAAGGATATTGGATGAATGGGATGCAAATCAGGAGGGGTGAGATGGGCATTGGGGGAGCAGGATGGGTGGGATGGGGTTTGGGAGGTGGGAAATGGGGAAATATGGCTTGGGAAGGGGGTCTTGATGTCCAGCAGGGGTGGGATGGGTTGAGGTTGGGACTGGGGAGGTGGGCTGGGGTCTGGAATGAGACAGCCAAAGTTTGGGGATGATAAAGGGAGGGGGAGCCTGTTACTGTGTGAGTTTTTGGATATTCCATGTTCATGAAGAGATGTTGGGGTATCTCACGTTTCTGAGGCGGTTTTGGGGCACTCCCCAGCTCTTGGGGGATTTCCTGAGAGCAGCTCCATGGAGCCCCATTGCTGAGGTGGTTGCCATGGGCACAATCTCAGAGCTGCAGCTAGAGTCGATTTCCTTGGTGCTGGAGAGCAGAGAAATGATGAATGGCCCCAGACAACTCTTTAGTGTGTTTGGACACCTGTGAGCTTACTGGGGAGAGGTCAACAGCAATCCCCTAGAGAGATGCACCTTAGACTCAGGGTGTTCCTCACAGCTCAGGGTGAGAAAAGAAGCTTCCCCCATGGTGCTCTGCAGCACTATGTTAATTTGTCCCAGTTCTGTCCTCCTTATTGGCACGTTGGCTTTTCCTACCCCTTTTACTCTTATATGTTCATGTTCTCACAAGTTCTCCCTTCCCTGTCTTCTCATTGATTTATGTCTCTACCTATCCAAGCTACCGTTCCCTATTGGTCCCTTCCCTGCGTACGACCCCTGAGCCCTCAGACCATTGGATCCCTGATGCTCTTCTCTGCCCCCTCTTTTCCTGTATTTATACCATGGAGCCTCCTTTGTCTTTGTCTCTGGCCCCTGGACCTCTTCAGCATTGCCTAAAATAAAACACATTAGAACTCCGTGCCTGGATCCTCCCATGTCTCCACTGCTGAGCTGCTCTGTGTGTGTGTGTGTGTGTCTCTGTGTGTGTGTATGTGTGTCTGTGTGTGTCTGTGTGTGTGTGTGCTGGTGGTCTCGTGGCTCCTGCCTGTTGGTGCAAGATGCTCTCAGGGAAGGTTCGTCCCACCACCACCACAGACCACAACAGGTGGCACCCAAACAGGGACCTTTGTCTGGTACCCCTGAAGATCATCTCCACCATTGCTGGAATCTAAGTCGCCTTCAGGTGAGCCACTGCCCTAAGGCAACCTCTGAGTTTTATCTGGGCACGCTGAGGGGAGAGACCTGCAACCCCCCCAGAGTCACGGACTGGAGGATCGCTCTCCTCGACAGATCCCCACGAGATCCTTTCTTGACCCACCATTGGGTATGTTGGAGTTAGTATCCCCCTTTTCTTTTGTTTTCTCATTTTAAATCTTGAGGGTGAGAAGACTGCAGAATGGGTACAAAACTCACCGTTCTGCAGCAGGAGATTTATATCCAATTTACATTAACCCTTGATGTTCAGGGAATTCATTTTTCAAAGGGGAATTTGAAAGCTTTTGTTCATTCTATTTTCAAATATTATATGTTACAAAGGAATCAGTTTTATCGCTTGAGATTTGGGATATGGTTGGGATCAAGTTATTTGTTTTATAAATGAGGGAAGTTTTATCCTCTTTTTCGTTCCATTTATGGCAAAAGTTTTATCTTCTTTTTTTTCTATTTATGATTCAGTTAAAAAATCAGGGAAATTCAGGAAAAGTTTTGGGTCCCCAGTTCAAAAGCTCTTCCCTTCATCCTCTCCCCTTCATCCTCTCTTCCATGGGACCCCTCTTCCCCCCACCTGAGGAGCCATCAACAGGCGGATGTTGCTATTCAGCACAAGGTTTCTGCCATGTCCCTGATGCCTCCCAATCTCCTCTCCCCTTACCAGGACGGGACTGGCCATGCCGCTCTGGACCTTCCCACAACCTTCCTCCTATGCCTGCATACCCTCCTTCATCTCCCCAGTTGCTGTTACCCTGCAAAATGGTGCTGGCATCATTGCCAGCCCCACCATTTTATCCTCCCCTGATTGAAGTTTTCCCACCCTCTGTAATGGTCTGTCCGAAATTCCTCTCATCTGTCTCATGATTTTTCATCATGAAAGGGACAGAAACTGAGACCACCGAAAGATCCTGTTTAGTATCCTGGTTTGATGAAAGTCTGCCAAGCTTACAAGGCCGAGACGTGGCTCCCAGCCTGCCAGGTAATTGTGCAAAGGAGCACCTCGACCCGCTTCACAAGCCTTGGAATTTTCCTGCCTCTCAGACTTGGCTGGACTCTTTTCTGGAATAGTCTTTTGGTGGTCCCCACAAAAGACCCTTCATCTGTTCTACAGCCACTGTGCCTGACTGACTGAGATGGGAGAAGCCTCTTCCCCAAGGACTGAGACATGAAACCCTCACATAGAGAAAACTCCTTTTCTTCCCGAGGATTGAGACTGGAACCTGGGGGGCGAACTGGCAGGGGGAACAGAACAGACTGTGATGTTTGCTTGCAGGTAGTGATTATTGGGACTATTGGACCAAGAAGACAATGGCTTCAGCCTGCAACTGATTAGAAACTATTGCATTATTTTCCACCCCTCTTTCACAATTCACCATAGGATATAAACCCCCAGGTTAGCTAGTCCAATTCGAAGATCTTCCCCGCGCTTGGAACGACCCCTCGACTGACGGAACCTCTGCTGGACTCCGAAGGACCCCGTCGCTTCCACGTGCGGTAGCTATAGCCTCCTCTTTTCTCTTTGCCCCCTCTGCCTTTCCATATGCTTTCCCCGCTTTCTCTCTTCTCCCTCACACACATTTTGCTGTAATTATTCAATAAAGTACACTGTTTTGATTTTTGCTGCAAACCCCCTTTGCCATGTTGGTGTTTTGTACCTTGAGGTCCTTGTGATCGAATCATCACGAAATCCGTCTATAAGGACGGATCGTGACAGACGTCCGTAATTCTTTGGCTTTATTGTCTCATATTGTCCTAATTCAATTTTTCCAAATTATTATTACTCTAATTGTATTACTATTTTTTATTACCATTTTATTACGATTAAACTTTTAAAATTTTAAAAACAAGTGATTGGCGTTTTTCACAATGTCTAAGCTTAATTACCAACAGAAATAAAAAATGAATCTTTATAACCAAATTATTTTAACACCATCCATATAGAATCCCTGTTAATATTTGCACAAAGCCAATATTGCAATATGTGTCTATAGCAGGGCCGAGGGCCGGGCGCCCGGCGGCTCCGCCCGCAGAATTTTGGGGTCCCGGTGTTGGTGCCGGCAGAGCCCGGCGCTGGGCCGGGGCGTGGGGCCCTCCTGGGGGGCTGGGCTGCCCGGGCAGGCGCTGCATCGTCAGCCCGAGCCACGGGGGATCGCCCGGGACCGGGCGGGCTGGGGCTGCGGGAGCGGAGAGGGCGGCACCGGAGCTGGGGAGCCTCTGCAGCCAACGGGGTCGGACACCCCGATAAGGGGGACCCCTGGGAGCCGGAATGGGAGCCCGGATAGGGGAACCCCGGCAGCCTGGAGATGGTGGGACCATGGACAAGGGAGACCCTTGGGTACCCCCGGGCCTGAAATGGGGACCACGCACAGGGGGCACCCCATGGGC
>JALJVW010000151.1:0-17159 GCA_024865655.1 Emberiza elegans | reverse complement strand
TCTGCTCCTTTTCATTTTTACCACCCTTGCCCTGAAGTCACGGAACAAGAAAGGCTTGTCACAGCCACCTTCATTGCAACATTTGGCGCCCAAACAGGGACCTTGACATTCGGTCATGTCAGCTGGGGTTAGCTGATGGATAGGTCAGCACTCCTCAGGATTGTGGATTGTGCCGGGCTGGTGGATTCATCATAGCTTCAAGGGACCTCAGCCAGAATCTGCACAGACAGCAATGGTTTCCCCCGCATAGGATTGCAGGTGGATTTGGGGAAACGCAGGACAATTACTGCCCATTTTGCCGCTGTGTTTTTACAATATGCATCCACATCCCATAATTGATTTGAGGTGTTCCAGTGGCTGGTTTCTCTCCCAAGGCGGAGAAAAAGAAAAATGGGCAGCCAGATGTTCAAAGTAGAAAGGTGCATATATGAATGCTTTAAGTTAATTCTCACTGTTCATGACCAAATATCTTCAAGGAACAAATTAAAATCAATAATTAAGAGGATCATTAAAAATCTTCCAGATGCCCCTGAGCCTGACCGTCCTCCCTCCATCTTGGCTCCTCCACTTCCTGCTACCACAACCTTCTCTTCCACTCTGGAAATACCTCCAGACTCCACCCCCACAACTGCAGGCCACACCCCCACTTCCACTCATTCCACCTCCACCCTGGGCCATGCCTCCAGAAGGCCAGCCTGGAACTCTGCCATCCTAGATCAAGGCCCTTCCTCCCGAACACCTGAAAAAATGGCAGTGCCCTTTGCCTCACCCCCCAGCAACAATATAACCCCATGATCAAAGATACTAAGCCAAACTGTGACACTATTTCTAATCCAAATGTTTCTGTTCCAAATTATTCTTCCTCCCCAGAATACAGTTTGGATTCCCCAGAGCCACCTCGCCGCTCAACCCCAGAAGATCCCTAGGAAAGGATCCGGAAAGAAGCAGTTAAGGAAGGAGACTGGCAAATAGCCTCAAAAATCCTCGTTTCCCTGGAATGTTATGAAAGAAGGGGTCAGAATCCCAGCTATCAGCCATTGGTTTATAGGGAAATCAAAGATCTGTGTAGGGCAGCTAAAGACCATAGGAAGGACTTACTTGGTTTTAATGGCCTAATGAGGGCCATGTTTACAGCACATGTCTTAACTCCCTATGATTTAAAATGTATTATGACCATGTTGTCACCTACAGAATACAGCCTGTGGGAAGGGGGATGGAAGGGTTTACTAAATCAATTAATAGCAGACTATGCTAATAATGAGGCAAGGGTGGAATTGACAATCAACCATCTAGCTGGAGAAGGACAACACAACCTACCAGATGATCAAGCAGCAGGTATCCCCAGAGAAGTATTGGATGATATCAAAGAGATGGCTTTGAAAGCTTTAATCCAGGTATCAGATGGTAGCATCCCCAGTTTGGACTACCTTGGCTGGCTGCAGCTAAAGCTTTAGGACAATTAGACCATCTTGGGTGCCTGTTAAGTAAGCAAACCAATGCTACCTCCCTCTCATTGAGTGGCCTGCTCTCAGACACAGAGACCATCAGACATGCCATCTTGCAGAACAGCGATAGAGTTTTTACTCTGGGCATATGGGTATGGCTGTGTAGACTCTGAGGGCATGTGTTGCATGAACCTCTCCAGCCACAGTGAGTCAATCCACAAGAGCATTCAGGTACTGAAGGAAGGGTTCAAGAACCTTCAGGTGGAAAACAAAGACTGGTTCAATCAACTCTTCCAATCCAAGGAGTTAAAGGGTTGGATGATGTCTAGGTGGAACAGGACTATTAAATCTCTTAGTGGTTGTTGTTGTATTTTTAATTGCCCCATGTTTGTTTGGATGCTTTTAGAAAGTCTTATAAAATTCTTACAGTTCCATCTTTGTTGTAAAATGGAAAGGGGGAAGATACCCAAGACAGGCTCCTCATGGACTCCTTCGAGGAGAGAGTTGGAGGTCAGGATGGCACAAAAACGTCTAAGAGACTCAGTGTGAGAAAAAAAATCCTTAAAAGAACCTTAAAGTATTCTTAAATCCATAAAGTACCTTAAAAACCTTGAGTACCTCAAAGCATTAATGAGCCCCACTGAGTGTCAGTACAGAGCTCTCAAGGGACTCGTTAAAGCAGATAATTGGGGCCATGATTGCACAAACCTCTCAGAGACTCCAAGGCAAAAGCCAAACCCAAAGTCCTTTGAAAAACCTGCAGTCCCTGCAAGGAGCATGAAGGAGCCCCCAGAGCAATTCCTGACCAAGCTCCCCAGGGACTCCTTCCAGCAGATCCTTGAGGCCACTGGGATGTGGGCTAGGGGGGGATGCTGAGGGCAGGACAAGGGGCTGACAGTGCCCAGCCTGGCTGGGGCTGTGCCAGGAGGCCCCAGGGCCTCAGGACAAGGTGTCTCCTCCCAGCCCTTGGTGGCACAGACCCTGCTGTGCCCCAGGGCACCAAGACTTGGCTTCTCTTTGTCCCCACCTGTCATCACTGCCTGCAGTTCTCTGCTCTGCTTGGGGCCTGGGGACACTTTCTCAGTCGTGTCCCTCAGTGGGAGCCATTAAAAGTCCAAGAAATTTTGGAGTTGGATTCTGACTTGGAGTTCTGGAGAGGATTCTTCAGCTCCCTCTCAGGGACCGATGTTCAGGGCCTGAGCACAAAGCCCCAGAGGCTCATTAAAGTCCTTGTGCTGTTTCTGTGCTGCTGAGCTGGGCTGGGCTCCTGGCACAGAGGCAGCTCCTGGTAACCAAGAAGAGCTTCAAAAGCACATTTCTCTTACTGAGCAGCTCTTCTGCCAGCCCAGCAGGGCTGGGGCACTGCCTGCAGCCACCCTGGGCACAGTACAGAGGCACAGAGAGCTTCAATCAGTCAGGGCTGGGAAGGGGCTGAGAAGTGCCTGGGGCACAATCACTGCCAGCCCTTGGCACAGGAACCTCTGGCTGCAGGACAATGCAGCTGCAGCTCCTGGAGCCATCTCCTGAAGCTGGAACATCCCAATAGCTACATATCCTGTGAGTAAAACTCTGAGTATTTCTGGTGCAGGGGAGGTGAAAAGCTCATGAAGCTCTGACATGCTGAGGGGTTGTGGACAGTCATTGAATATTTCCAAGAGAGGAATTTTGATAAAAATGAGGAACTTTCCTAAGACTTTGTATTCAGTTTCCTACTACAGAATAGTGGCAGGGAGAGGGGGATAAATACTAACGGTTGATTATGAGTTATTAATTAGGAATTCTGACAAGAGCTTGAGAAATCTGAACTGTTACTTTTAGTGATCAGTAGGTTCACAGGAGATCCCTAATGTGCTTGCAGCCACTCTGCCCATGGACAGCACCAGCCTCACCTTTGCTGGAGCCATCAGGCTCAGTCTGAACTGTCCTTTCTCTGAGCTGCAAACAGAACCTGCCCCCAGCAAGTGCCCTGCAAACAGGCAGGGTTCTGTCAGGCCAAGGAGAGTGCACAGAGATTTGGGGTCTGTGAGTGCTGGCAGGGAGAGCTCAGGCACAGGGAAACACCTGCATCAGGGAAATCTCCAGGAAGCAGAGAGAAGATCAGGCAATGAGAGGAAACAAAACCCAGCAATGCTGTGGCAGGGAGAGTTTAGAGATGCCCACAGGATCCCCTCCAGTGCAGCCCCTCCCTCTGAACAAGCCCCCTCCCTCCTGTGCCCCAGCCCAGCCTCTGCCCTCAGGGCCGGGGCTCCAAGGCGTGCAGCCCCTCCTGTGCAGGCAGAGCTGCAGCAGAGCCGTGGGGCAGCTCTGCAGCCCCGGGCCCAGTTCCCTCTGCAGAGCACAGGGCTGGGAGCAACTGCCTGGCCCTGGGGGCTCTGGCAGGGGGCACAGCTGGCTCAGGGTGACGCTGTCCCCAGTGCCCAGCTCTGGGCAATGCTGTCAGTGCAGCCAGGGAAGGAGCTGCATCTCCCTTCATCCAGTGCCATCATAAGGACACTTGGAAGTCTCCCTGAGATTTCAGTCCAAGCTTGGAGCTCCAATCCCGGATGCAAACCTGTCCTAGAGCATCTCTGAGTTATAAGATTGATGGGGAAAGGCAGAGATGTTCTGAGACTGAAAATGCTGCTGGGTTGGTGAAATGAGCAACGTGAGTCCTTGGCTGAAAATGTGGAGTTGGTCTGTGGTGGATCCATTTGCTCTCAGCAGTACCCGGTGACATTTTAGGGGAAACATGGGAAGGTGATCACCCTGCATATGAGGAAGGTTAAGGTCGAGATAAATCTGAATAGGTCAGAATGACAGACCATCTCCCCTCACTGTCCACTCATCGCTTTGACTCCCAATATGTGCTGTATTTACCCTGAGTGCAGACAGAATGCTGTGAGATTCTGGTATCCAAGAATACCAGGAGAGACATGGGCGGAGCTTTTAAAGAAAACCCCAGAACTCGAAAATACTAAAGATCATCACCCGGGGGAGGGTGTGTGGGAAATGGCTTTGTGTTTCAGATATCTCCTCTAAATCTTGACTGTCCATTCTCCATTAATAGATCCCCGTGCCCAGCCCTAGCAATGTCCAACAGCAGCTCCATCAGGCACTTCCTCCTGCTGGCATTGGCAGACACACGGCACCTGCAGCTCCTGCACTTCTGCCTCTTGCTGGGCATCTCCCTGGCTGCCCTCCTGGGCAACGGCCTCATCATCAGCACCGTAGCCTGCAGTCACCACCTGCACACACCCATGTTCTTCTTCCTGCTCAACCTGGCCCTTGTTGACCTGGGCTCCATCTGCACCACTGTCCCCAAAGCTATGCACAATTCCCTCTGGGACACCAGGAACATCTCCTACACAGGATGTGCTGCACAGATGTTTTTCTTTGTGTTCGTCATTTCAGCAGAGATTTCCCTCCTGACCATTATGTGCTATGACCGCTACGTGTCCATCTGCAAACCGCTGCACTACAGGACCCTCCTGGGCAGCAGAGCTTGTGCCCACATGGCAGCAGCTGCCTGGGCCAGTGCCTTTCTCAATGCTCTCATGCACACAGCCAATACATTTTCCCTGCCCCTGTGCCATGGCAATGCCCTGGGTCAGTTCTTCTGTGAAATCCCACAGATCCTCAAGCTCTCCTGCTCCAAATCCTACCTCAGGGAACTGGGACTTCTTGTGTTTTCCATCACTTTAGCACTTAGCTGTTTTGTGTTCATTGTTTTCTCCTATGTGCAGATCTTCAGGGCTGTGCTGAGGATCCCCTCTGAGCAGGGGCAGCACAAAGCCTTTTCCACCTGCCTCCCTCACCTGACTGTGCTCTCTCTGTTCCTCAGCACTGCCGTATTTGCCTATCTCAAGCCCCCCTCCATGTCCTCCCCATCCCTGGATCTGGCCCTGTCAGTTCTGTACTCAGTGATGCCTCCAGCCCTGAACCCCCTCATCTACAGCCTGAGGAACCACGAGCTCAAGGCTGCAGTGTGGACACTGATGACTGGATGGTTTCAGAAACATTAAACTGATGGCCAGTTCCTGCAAATCATTTGTAATAAAAGTCATCTTTTATACTTCTTGTTTGTTTGGTTGTGGTGGTATTTTTTCCTTCATTTTAGGTATTCATTTTGTCCATAAAAGAGTCACTGTTTGTACTGATTCTCATTTTGTTTTTCTCCATTTTCCCTGTGGCCACAGCCTGTGTCAATGAGGACCTGCACTCTTGGTGGCTTTAAATGAAAGAAAGGATCACCCAGGAGAATTTTCTGCAGAGATGCCCTTTTGTTGCCTTCTCTGGAGCTGCAGCAGCAATGTCTGTGTGCAGAGCTGTGTGGGAAAACCATTTGTAGGATCAGCGGGAGAAAAGTGGCACGCCAATATGGGTGATCAGCAGATCTCAGTTTATTGATCGGTAGTCACATACATTTATATTAGACTTAATGAAGTTCATGCATATTGCAAAGCTGAGCTCAGGATTGGTTGGTTTACTTATCATACAGTAACACCTACTTCTACATTCTTTTAGGTTTTTCATTGCAACTATTGAAACTATTCTTCCTATTCTGGCAGGGCCCTACTCTCCCACATCTTCATGTTGCAGCAAGGTTATAATGGCCTAGTTTTGTCATTGGACACTGACTGCTGACTCTTAGGCCTGTGTCCTTCTCAGTTTGTTAATGGTACAGCGTCTCGTGCCCTCTCTCAGCTAGCCAAATATCTACAAAGCTCTCTGCATTTCCCCGTTTTTCTGTTGAACAAGCATGGTCTGATTAAACGCAGCAGACACCATCCTTTGCACCATATTCTGCAAGCATATGCAAAAAACACGGCAGGATGAATATTATCAACAGGGCTACAATGCATACTACAATGGCAACCTTAACAATAGAGCGTATCCATGATCCCAGGCCAAAAGATTTGAGCCATCCATCAATACCAAGGCCTGATTCTATTTGCAATTTCCCAGCTAACTTTCGCAATTCAGAGAGCTGAGCGTGTACAGACTTTGCATGGTCAGAAAGGTTCATACAGCACATGCCCTCGAACTCCTCACAGCCATGGCCTTGTGCAAGCAACAGAAAATCAATTGCAGCCCTATTTTGAAGCGTGGTATGATGAATAGAATCAACATCTAGCAGAAGGCCAGAAATTGCCAAAGACGTGATATTGGCTTGCTTGGCAAGCCAACATGCCATTCTGTTTAAGGTGACATGAGCATTTGCTACTGATACACCAGGGGCCAAGACTGATGCTGCAACTATGGCTGCTGGGGACCAAAATTTTACATTATCTCTGCAGTCTGCAGAAAATGCATGGATCATTTGTTTACTCCGATGACGGCGGTGGGTCATGTTAAATATCATGGATGTATTGGGTGTAAGGAGAGACAACCGCCCAATTGTACATGGCCCCCCTCTTAGCATTGATGGGATTCCGGGCCAAGCACGGTCCCCACATATCAAGAAATAACCTTGTGGCAGTTGAATAGGGTTAACTGATGAGATTGACACAGTCTTTGTGGTATAATTGCACCAGGCTGTTGCATTACGGTAGACAGCCATGCTAGAAGTTACAATAGTGGCATGATTCTTAGTTGACAGCCGGTTCTTATAGAAAAAATTAAGACATGCATCTGCCATAACTGAACCTAACAGTTCCAATTCTTGAGGTTCCTGAGGTGCTACAGGAAAACGAGAAACCCACTGGTCCCAATGATCTACACTCGCCCTAGCATTGTTAGTCTTGCAGGTGGGTGCATGTGAAGGGCATGGCCAGGGATCTGCAGGCAATCCAACTAAACAAGTTGAAAATGGATTACCGGGAGAAGATAATGACAGACAAATAGCATCCTGATTAGTTAACTTTGCCAAAGTAACCCAAATGTTAGTCTTAGGCTGAGCTAAGGCCATGCGGGGGATTCTTGCCCCTTTTTCTCCTGTTGCACCTTCTACGTGGATCATTGTCTCTACTAGGAGGAGGAAGAATGCTAAAACAATGGCATAGCTCTTCCATCTGTGCTGGCTGAACCATCCACTGCCCTGGTAGATTGACATGTTTGCTACAACTTTCCTGCACGGCTCCTGACTTGACTTGGCTCTTAATCCTCTTAGCTTGCCGCTGTATTTTCCACCTTGATCCAACAATCTCCCTTCCCTGTCGGCTGTTGGATCCGGGGTGGCCCAGATTTAGCCTCTCTAGGACTGTAAGACAATCGTCCCACACTTTGTTAGGGTCTTGATCTACTGAAATTGGACCTATCACATCAAACCGTGACAGGGGAATACCCCAACCACACTTAGATTGTAAAATACAAGATAGAGATTGCCCTAAAACACGTTCCACTATATGCTGAGTTTCCCACCTAAACCATGCAATAATTTTCTGTTCTGGAGATTCATATAACTCCAACCCCTGAAAACCAGGTAAACCTGTAAAGCACTTGAGTTCTCTTTGCCAGGAGGCGAAATCGCCAACAAAATGCACAACGCTCACACCACAACTCAGGTAACTTGGCCTGATGTACCCACTTAGTTGTCTGACACTTCCCGCAATAGAATAATATCCATGCACCACAGCGACTATCTTGACACTTAATACAAGCTAAATCTCTAGGTCCTTTAGCTTTAAATGCAGAAAGCAATGAATGCAAGCTTAATATGTTGTTTACAGATTTGCACTGATCAATTGCTCGGTCAATAGCATAACTACACTGTCCCTTTAGCTTAAGAAATATCGGTCGAAGGATGATCAGCAGCTTCGTCTCCACTCGTCGACGATCTTCTCTGCTCAGTCGATTGAGTTGTTCCATCCAACACAGCTGCTCGGGTCCATTTAGCAGGCACCCACAGAGATCCTGTAGGGGTAGAAACACAAAGATATCCGTGGCCCCAATACAACACTTTAGCAGGCCCTTGCTATTGCCTTGTCTTAGGATCTCTATAGTTGACCCACACATCTTTCTTCTCATTATCTTTTTCCCGTACATAATGGCGAACTACAGGAGGAACCTTGCTTTCCCCAAAAACACACAAACGATTTAAAACAAACAAACACTTCAACAATCTTTCTTGTGGCTCTCTAATATCTGAGTATTTACCCAGATATCTTTTCAAGGTACCATTAGCTCTCTCCACAATTGCTTGCCCTGTTGGGGAATTAGGGATGCCTGTTATGTGTTCTATTCCCCACATTTGCATGAACTCCTTTATCCTCCTGCTGCAATAAGCAGACCCATTATCAGTCTTGATACGCTGTGGCACTCCCATCACTGCAAAGCAGCTACTGAGATGCCTTTCTACCTGCTTTGCTCTCTCACCAGTCTGTGCTGTAGCTCATATAAAATGACTGTAAGTGTCAATAGTAACATGCACATACTTCATCCTTCCAAATTCAGCAACATGTGTTACATCCATTTGCCAGGTATCATTTGTTTTCAGTCCTCTTGGATTAACTCCCAAACCTAACCCACAACCCCCATTATGGTGACTGCATATAGGACAGGCTTTGACTATTGCCCGTGCCTCTTCCATTGATATCTGAAATTCTATATGGAGGCCTTTTGCATTTTGATGAAACATAGAATGTGCCTCTCTGGCTATAGTCAGCTTGGGGATTGGGGTTACCTGTGTAACTGAGACCAACTCATCAGCTCGTGCGTTACCCTCTCCTAAACCAATATCCCACTTGTGACTTCTGATATGAATAACAGAGAAAGGATGTTCCCTCAGCTTAATCGCTTTTTGCAACTGTATAAACAACTCATGTAACCTCTTGTTCTGAACTTCCTTTATAGAGGCATCCTCGATTCGCTCACAAACTCCAGCAACATACAAAGAGTCTGTTACTATGTTAAGGGGCTCAGAAAAGTACATCATGGCCCATACAACAGCCAACAATTCCATAGTTTGTAAGGTATCCATCTCAGAAGCCCTGATAATTTGATAATGCCATTGTCCCTCTTTTTGCCAGGTCACTGCAGCAGTTCGGGATTTTCTCCCTGCATCTGTGTAGGCTGTTGTAGCATCCGACAGAGGCATCTGTGATCTTTTCGGGCATTGAATCCAACCCCACTGTCCTATCCAATTCAGTGGCATATTGGGGATATTATCAGTAGCAACCACGCTCCCAGCTCCCAGCAGTGCTTCTTCTAATTCCGTACTGTTCTCTAAGTACCAAGTCAGAGTATCTTTTTTCATTGGTATCCATATCTGATCAGGTTCTTTTCTTGTAACCTGCAACGCCTGTTCACGACCTTTCTTAAGCAAAGCAGCCAAAATTTCGATTTTTTGAAGAAGGGTTTTGTGCTGCTGGAGTGGAGGAGATATCCATTCCAGAGCCCATATCTCCCCCCGTTTTCTGTCTTGTTGAGTAAGTGCCCCCAGCAAGTATTTTCTCCAGCCCAAACTGTTAACTGTATGGGGAGGTTGAGATCACGTCTGTGAACACTGCCCCGTGTAACACAGTCCGATATCTGCTGGAGTGTCTTAGCCTGTTCAGAAGTTATATGGACAGGCTGTGTTGGATCAGTTCCTTTTAATAAAGGTTGGAGTTCATCTAATAACTCATTTGGGATACCTACAATAGGACGCAGCCATTGCAAATCTCCAAGTAACTTTTGAGCATCATGCAATATTTGTATTTTAGTATTCAATCGCAGTTTCTGGGGTGTAACAATTTGATTAGTAAGTGTCCATCCCAGATATTTCCAGGGTGCAGACAGTTGAATTTTTTCAGGAGCTACAGTCAATCCATGTAATTTCAAAGCATTATGTATTTCTTGAATCTGCTGGCCTGTAAAAGGTTGCAGCTGTGCAA
Organism: Emberiza elegans; assembly: GCA_024865655.1. Taxonomy (NCBI): domain Eukaryota; kingdom Metazoa; phylum Chordata; class Aves; order Passeriformes; family Fringillidae; genus Emberiza; species Emberiza elegans. The sequence continues at coordinate 6,922 of JALJVW010000151.1, read as the reverse complement.
ATAAAATATCATCCATATAGTGATATATCATGGTTTCAGGCCAGATTTTTCTGAGCGGTTGTAAGGCATTGTCTACATACAGCTGACACAAAGTAGGGCTGTCCCTTCTCAATTCGTATTGGTGGAAAGGGAGTATAAACCATAACACAAAGTTTCCCTGTAAAATCAGCATCTATTACTCCAGGTAAAACAAATAACCCCATCATAGTCTCTGAAGATCTTCCCAGTAATAACGCTCCCATAAGGTGTCCATCAATAATTATAGGTCCTTTTATTCCAGTGGAAACCGTTTCCGGCTGAGTAGTCAACAGTGTTATTGTTACTGCTGCTGCCAGGTCCAGTCCGAGACTCCCTGCTGTGGCTGGTTGCAGGCTGCAGGCTGTAACTACTGAAAACAGAGCTTTTCTAGCAGCATCTTTAATGTCTGCTAATACAGGCCAGGGTAATTCTGCTGCTTGAATTTTTGCTCTGTAATAAGGTGAATCACCTGGCCATTGAACAACATCTAAATCTCTATAAACAGTATTTGCATATTTTTCAATCAACTTATTAAGAAGTTTTTTCCATTGTAATTCCCAGAGCAGGTATTGTGAATAAGTTAAAATTCAGAGATGCCAGATTTCTGCAATCAGCCCGGCACTAAATCACAAGAATTAAAAAGTACTTTTCAACACACTGTTAAAGTAAGGAGAAGAGAATCCACTTTCTTTCAAAGCCTGACGTAGTTCTTTTATATAATGATGAGTAGGCTTTTCCTATGTTGAGTTTCAATCATTACAACCATAGGTTACAGGTAATGCAAGGAGTTGTTTCTTGGAACCCAGATCTCTTTCGAGACCCTGATTTATCTGAGACCAATTAGGCAATGCTAAGGGAGGTTCTGCTGTGTTAGATGCAGCAGAATTAAAGTTCTCACTGACCGCAGCTGATTCGGGAACTCTGCCAATGTCCGAATTCCTAACAGGGACATTGTGTTGGCAACAAGTCTTTCTGGGAACCCTGCTAGTGTCCAAGTTTCTGGCAGGGATGTCACTGTGGCAACAGAATTCCCCAGGAGCTTTGCCAGAACAGGCGGAGAAACCAGTATCCAAACTTTTAACAGACACACCAGAACAACACGCCCTCCTGGAGCCCCTGCCACAGGGGACAGGGGCAGGGTCTGCTTAGGACCCTGCCCCTAAAACAGCTGCCCCCATAGCTTCTTTGCCCCCCCACAACCATGATGTCTTTAGACACAACTGCCCACGCCTCCTTTCGCTTGCAGCAATGGCTCCTGGGGCTGTGACCCAGGGTTAGGCTCATTTTAGGGAGAAGGGGGAGGTGGCCATGAGACAGGCTGTAAATCAGCTGCAGGGAGGGAGCCGTCATTTACAGAGGAAGATGACGGTGGTGGAAGAGTTACTGCAGATGTCGCAGGGGCAGGGGAAATTCTGGCCCTTCTTCATAACTCTTATTCTTATCATACTCTATGTTAGCTTGCTGTGCTGCTTTTTCTCTGCCTGATATTGTAACAATTCATTATAAACAATTCTACAGCTTTCCCAACCTTCTAGCAGTCTTATTATCATCAATAGATAGCTGCCATAAACGGTCCCCGAAATTTCGCCATTCAGCTATGGTGTGTACTGTATGGGGATTTTGTAAAACCCCTGGAACTCCCCAAAATCTAATAAGACAGGAGATCTGACGGTAAGTCTATGCCCTTAATATTATGCTTTTGTAAAATGCTAACAAAATCTGATATGCCGCTTGCCTCGTTTTCCATAGTGTTATCAGCGCGCTGTAGCAGCCTTTTAGAGGTGTTCGGCGGCACGTATCGGCTGGCCCCTTCTGTAAGGTCGGCCAGGGCTCCGGCACCTTTCCCCTTTTCCTTTTTCCAGTGGTGCTTATTAGCCGTCCCGGCTGCGATAGGACCCGAACTAAAACACCGATCTACCGTGGTTTCCTAGTCCCGAATAGAGGTAATCCAAGAATAATTCCAAGAATAGCCCAAAAGTAATCCCAAAATGTAGTCCGGAAGCAAAGCAGAAATAATCCAAGGGTAAATCCAGGAATAGTCCGGGAGTAATCCAAAAAGGTAGTCCAGGAGCAAAGCAGAAATAATCTAGGAGCAAATAGAAAATAATCCAAGGATACCTCAATAGTCCATAATAGATCACATCACGTCAGGGTCACCAATATGTAGGAAAACCATTTGTAGGATCGGCGGGAGAAAAGCACGCCGCCAATATGGGTGATCAGCAGATCTCAGTTTATTGATCGGTAGTCACATACATTTATATTAGATTTAATGAAGTTCATACATATTGCAAAGCTGAGCTCAGGATTGGTTGGTTTCACTTATCATACAGTTACACCTACTTCTACATTCTTTTAGGTTTTTTTGTTGCAACTATTGAAACTATTCTTCCTATTCTGGCAGGGCCCTACTCTCCCACATCCTCATGTTGCAGCAAGGTTATAATGGCCTAGTTTTGTCATTGGACACTGACTGCTGACTCTTTAGGCCTGTGTCCTTCTCCAGTTTGTTAATGGTGCTTTCGTCTCGTGCCCTCTCTCAGCTAGCCAAATATCCACAAAGCTCTCTGCACGGCTAAGCAAATGACAGTAACAGGTGAAAAACCCCAAAATTCTCATCTTTGCAGCAAAAAAACACATTCTCTCTCCTGTGAAAATTTTAGAAGTTTAATAAAGGACAATAGGAACAAGGACCATAGAGCAAAGGTTGTTATGGGGGTGCATCTTGGCACTCAGCCAAGAGCATAATTCTCTTAGTGGATACCCCTTAGATACCTTTTCCCTTAGATCAGCCTGTTGCATATTCATATACCCTTATGCATATAAACTTTTTCACAAAACTAATTTATGTTCCAAGAATTGTTTAGCATGGCTCCTCCTTGGATCCACCTTTTTAGAGCATTATTCCTTGGTTGTGCTTTTAGTCCTTTCTTATCGTCATCATCTTCATTTCTGGGCCTTGATCCACACTGTCTTCATGCGGTGAGTGCTGAGAGTTGGCATATCTGTAGCAGGTGTCCTCATCCTGTGTTCATTGGATGTTATCCCATCCCAGCAGTCATTGTAACACAAGCATCCTTATATCAGCTATTTCACAAAGCTTAATTAACAACAGAAATAAAAACTATATATTTGAAACAAAGTTATTTTAACATTACATATATAAATTCCATTTTAATATTTGTGAAAATCCAGTAATTTATCTATGCATCTATAACATTTGGTGAGAGGGACAAAGTGATCAATTGCTGCATTTCTGGACTGGTTCCCTCACAGCTGCCCTGCAAAATTTTCCAGCCAGCCTGCTCAGAAAACTATCAAAGACTCTCAGGCCACTGCTTGGGCTCCCTTTGGGGTTTGTGCTTCTTGCAGAGCTGAGCAAACCACAGGCAGGCCTTTTTCCACCCACAGAATTCTCACCTCTGCAGCAGCTCTAAAGCTGCCAGAATCAAAGCCAAGGGGGCAGGGGGGACCCTCAGGTGCTGGCTGCCCCCTGGGGCCAAACAAACAGGGGGGGCCAGGCCATGGCTGGGCCCCACCCTTGGATGGCCACTGGCTTCAGGAGCAGGGTTTGGGAGCTCCTTCCTGCAGGGGCTCCATTCCCCCAACTGCTCTTGCTGGCTCAGATCATGCAGGGGATGAGCAAGAATGGAGAATCTGGACCCCAGAGCTGCCCAGCCCCCAGGACAGGACCCCTTGTCCAGCATGTGTCCCCCTGGGACAGGACTACAAGGACAGGAGCCCCTGGATGTGCCCCCCAGGACAGAACCCTCCCCCCCATGACACTCAGCACAAATGGCCTCTTCCTTCTGCTGCCGGATAGAGAAAGTGAAAAGTGTTTGGGGGCACAGCCAGACACCCCATCCCCACAGCCTCCCCAGCCCTCCCTGCAGACCCCTCACCCCTGCTTCCCCCACCCTGGGCTTCCCCCAGCCCGTTCCCTGCTCCAGAGCTCCCCAGGATCATCAAGGCATTAACTGGGAGGTTGGGAATTTGACGGATAAAAGGAAGGAAATGGAAATGAAGAGACGAAAATGCCCTGGAGGTTGCGGGGCAGAGACTCAGAGCACCTCTGAATCCCCCCTTGTTGCCCCCCAAAATCACGGGCAACCCAGCCGGCAGCGCTAGACCCTGGGTCACCCCAAAATCTGAGGCACCCAGGGAAGGAGCTGAGACCCACATGCACATCCCGTCACTGTCCATCCCTGGCAAACTCATTCCCCTGGGAAGCTCCCCCATTTCCTTCCTGTTTCCCCTCCCTGGGACCCCATCCCCCATTGCCTGGATCTCCATTGCCCAGGACCTCATTCCCAAGGAACCCACTCCCATTCATTCCATCCCCTGAAATCCCCCTTTCCCCTGGGACCTTAATTCTCCCAGATCCCCCCCTTCCCCCTGCACCCCATCCCTGTCACACCCATCCCCTGATGAGGGATTTATTACTATTACAATTTATTGCAATTAATAAATTTTTCTATAAACCCTTTTAAAGTTTTAAATCTACTTTACCTTTCTCCTGTTCTCATCTCAAAACAAAAAAGAAATAAATACATTCTGATAAATGCACTAATAATTAACCAATACTAAACCCACTACACTATTTAATACATTAACCAAAATATCTCAAATTAGCAAACCAAAACCATGACACCAAATCCCTGGAGCCCACATTGTTCAGGGACTCCCATCCCTGAGTCCCCCCAGCCCTGGGGACCCACATTCTCATGGCACCTCCATCCCCTGTGACTCCACCTCCTCAGGAACCCCATTCCCCAGGGACCCCATCCCTGGGACCCCCAAGGACACCCTTCCCGCTCCCCAAACCCCTGAGGCCCCCGTGCTCCTGGGAAGCCGATGTCCCACCGACCCAGAGACAGCCTTGTCCCCAGCCTGTCCCCACCCTGCCCACAGCCTGTGCCCAGTTTGTAGTCACCCTGCCCCCACTAAGGGCCACCTACACATGGGGACAAAATGTCACCTCGCTTCCTTCCCCTTCATCTGAAGAGCCGCCAGCCAGGGGAGCGGTGGCCACAGCAGCGAGTGACAGCCAGTGCACATGGCTGGGGACACCGGGATGGCCGGGAAGGTGGCGCTGCTCCTGTGGGGTGAGTGCCCCGGGCACGGGCCTGACACCCCGGGGATGGGGAGGGGAGGGGGCACAGGGGGGCTGTGGGGTCCCCTGAGGTCCCCAATGGCAGCAGAGCCAGAGCAGGGCATGGAGCCCAGTGTGACCAGAGTTGTGGGGTGGCTTCAGGGACAGAAACAGGGACCTGGGATGTGGGGACAGTAACAGGGGGATGGAGATGTGAGGACAAGGATGCGGCAGAAGAAGCCTTGGGGCTAGGGTAGCTGTGGGGACAAGGACAGGGGAACAGGGATGCACAGACAGAGACAAGGGCCACATAGCATGGGGATGGCCTGGGACGACAGGTGCCATTGGAATGGGATCATGGGCACAGGGCCATGGGTATGGCCGTGGGCACAGGTGCTGTAGGGCTGGTGGAGATGGCCAACATAGGGTGTCCACAGTGTCCCCATGACCCTCACTGAGCCCTGACCCTCCCTTGTCCCTTCCAGCCCAGACCCTCGGCCTCGCTGGTGAGTCCTCGGGGATGCCATGGCCCCACCCCGCTGTCCCCAGCCCCACACTGGCCATGGCAGGCTGGTGTCCCCTGTCACCCACAGGTGCCCAGACCACCCAGCTCCTGGTGGAGCCCCCTGGAGGCCGGTGGTGCTGTGGGACCGGGTGACACTGACCTGCCAGGGCTCAGGGACCGCTGGTGCCACCACCTGGTACAAGGATGGGCAGCGCTGGAGGCAGAAGGGAAACGAGCACCTCACTGTCACTGAGAGTGGCACCTACGAGTGTGACAGACCCGGCAGTGGGCTCAGCCACCCCGTGAACGTCTCAGATGGTGAGGGAGGTTTGTGTCCCGAGCCTGGCAACCACAGGAACCCCGAGGTCTGTGGTGGGCTCCACTCCATGGGTCACCCTCTGGTGTGACCAGACCCCATGCCCTACACACAGGGACTTCCCAGAGCATCCCAGTGTGGTGGGACCCTTGTGTTGAAATTTGGCAAGCCTGGTGTGCTGGCTGTGACCCAATATGGGGGTGCCGGTGACATCAGGACCCTCCAGATCCCTGTGATGTGACGGCACCCCTCTGCCCCACAGACCAGGTGGTGCTGCAGGTGCCGGCACGGGCACTGCTGGAAGGGGAAATGCTGACACTGCGCTGCTGGTACAGGCAGGACAAGTCAGTCACTTGGGTGTTCTTCTACCGCGAGGAGATGGAACTGGGGAGACTCCACAATGGGGCCGAGCTGTCCCTGTCCCCTCTGCAGCTGAACCACAGTGGCCGCTACCGCTGCAAGGGCTGGGCGAACCACGGGGTATCACAGGGATGGGAGGAGTCAGCGCCGGTGACAGTGACAGTGCATGGTGAGCACCTCACAGCTGCCACCCCGACACCCCCAAGCCCCTTCACCAAGGACTCGGGGTCACCGTTCCCACAGTTCCCCCATCTCCTGCCCTGAGCTTGTCTGGGTGCTGGTGCTGGAGGGTCCCCCCGAGCCCACCCTGGGGTCCCCCCTGACTCTCAGCTGCCTCAGCACCCCCAGCCCCCTGCGGCCCCGAGCCCCCCTCCTGCACGTGTTCTACCGGGACGGGCAGGTGGTGGGGGGCCCCGGGGTCCCCTGCAGATGCTGGTGCCCGTCGTGGGGGTCTCCCACTCGGGGAATTACAGCTGCCAGGTGCGCTACGAGTGTGGGGCCGTGCAGAAGAGCAGCGCCCGGTTGTGCGTCACGGTGTGCAGTGAGTGCAGGGATGGGCACAGGGAGCCCCCAAAGCCTCCTCGGGTCCCCTGGTTGGGCACCTCCATGTCCCCATGACACATTTTCTTGG
>JALJVW010000015.1:31599-58294 GCA_024865655.1 Emberiza elegans | reverse complement strand
GGTCAGGACTCCTCAGAGCAGACAGAGAAATATTCCCTGTGCCTTGGATTCCTACACATTTAACCTAAAAACCTTTAACCTCTAACATGTTAAGTTATCTAAAAATGTTACAGGTAAGTAGAATAAGAAGGAGAAGAAATAGAGAACAACAGAAAGACAGAAGATCCATAGAAAGACACGCATATAGGTACCAACTTCTCAGGTTCCAGCATCACTAAGACAGGAACCCCAGGAGAAGGCAGGATCCAGACCATGGGCTGGTCTTGCGCTCCGGCTTTTAACCCTCTGGGGTGGGACTGCCAGTTGCTTGTCCAATCAGAGTCAGGGAAAGCACCAACTGCTGGTGTGGGATTGATTGACAGCCCAGCCAATCAGAGCTGGCTTAACACTGCCTGTTGTGTGATTGATTGACAGCTCAGCCAATCAGACCTGGGTTAACATCTCCCCTGCTGTGTGACTGACAGCTCTGCCAGGCCAGGGCTGGGGGCGGGGCTCTGTCCCACCACAAACCAAGGCCTGACCCGGCCCTGGCCCCACACGGGCATTCCAAACATCCCAAGGTGTCTCGGGACATTGATCTCATCCAGGCTCTGACAGCGACCACAGTGACACTATGGAACCTCATGGACCCATGGGTTAGATGTGACAATGCGGGTCCAAGGACACCATGGTGACACTACAGAACCTCATGGAACAGTGGCCCAGTTGTGACAATGGAGATCCAAGGAAACCATGGTGAGACTATGGAACCTCATGGAATCAAGGAGACGATTGTGCAACTCAGGGGCCCTATAGAAGCAAGGGTCAATGGTTAAACTGTGGGGCCCGTAGAAACAAGAAGCCATTGTGACACAGCGGGGCCACGTGAAGTCAAAGGACCCTTGTGACTCTGCTGGGGCTCATTAAACCAAGAAAACTTTGTGACATTGCAAGACTTAATGGAATAAAGGGAACCATTGTGACAGTATGGGTAACCATTAAAAAAAGGGAACATGGAACAGGTTTGCCTGATTTGGCATCCTGGGGGCTGTCTGACACGTCCCACTGAATTAGACATGCCAAGGGCCACTCCCATCTGACCGTGAAGCGCTGGGACTCTGCTTTTCTTCCTATGGGAAAGAACTATCTTTCTTGTCTAAGCTCCCATGGCTGAAAGTATGATTCCACTGTTGTTGCTTGGGGAAGGAAGGGTTTTGAGGATGAAGAGGAGACGAGAAGGTTGACTCCATAATTAGAAGGCTTGATTTATTATATTATATATATATTACATTATAACTATACTACAAAGAGATAGAAGGAAGAAGTTCTCAGAAGGCTAGCTAAGAATAGAATAGAAAGAATGATAACAAAGCATCTGGCCCTGACAGAGAGCGAGAGCCAGCTCTGCCATGACTGGTCAATAAATCCAAACACCCATAGAAGGCCAATCACAGATGCACCTGTTGCATTCCACAGCAGCAGATAATCATTGTTTACATTTTGTTGCTGAAACTGCAGCTCTCAGAAGAAAGAAATCCTAAGAAAGGATTTTTCACCAAAGATGTCTGTGACATTCCACCTCTAAAATTCTGTTTATTAAGTGTTACTCTCCAAAAAACCTGCCAATACAGTCAAGTCTGGCCAGCGTTGGCCTTTGGTTACTGCCTCTCATCTGACCCTGCACCACTGGGGCTCACTTGTTTCCTTCCTAAGGAGACCATTGTGACACTGCGGGGTATTGCAGAGCCAAAGGGCATTGTTACACTGTAGGAACTTGTGGAACCAAGAGGATCATTGTGACACTGTGGGTACCATGGATCCAAGGGGCCATTGTGACACTGTGGAGTCTTGAGGAACCATGGAGACCATTGTGAAACTTTGGGGCCTTGTGAAATGCAGGGGACATTGTGACACTGCAGAGTACCATGGATCCAAGGGACCATTGTGACACTATGGAGCCTTGTGGAACCAAGGACATCATTGTGGCACTGCTGGGCCACATGGTCCCAAGGGGCCAGTGTGAAGCAGCGGGGCTTTGTGGAACCAAGAGGCCATTGCTGCATTTCAGGGCCTTGTGCAGCCAAAGGGCCGTTGTGACCCTGCAGGGCACTGTGGATCCATGGAGAGCATTGTGGCATTGCAAGGCCCCATGGAATCATGGAGACCATTGTGACACTGTGGGGCCCCATGGAGCCAAAGTGCCATTGTGACCCTGCAGGGCCTCATGGAAGGAAGGGGCCATTGTGACACGATGGGAAGTTGTGGAAACAAGGGGATCATTGTTACACTACTGGACCCCAATGGAACCAAGAGGCCATGGTGACACAGCGAGGCTTCATGGAACCCAAAGACCATTAGGACATTGTGGGGCCTTGTGGAACCATGGAGACCATGAAGATCCTTAAAGACTTGTGGTATCAATGGGCCATTATGACAGCTTAGGGCATCATGGAAGCAAGGAGAAATTGTGACACTGCAGGGCCCTGTGGAAGCAAGAGAACATGAAATAGGTGTGGCTGTCTTGGCCTCCCAGGGCTCACCTGACAGGTCTGGCTGACATTGGAATGTAGAAGGTGTCCAGGTTTAGGGCAAATTTGGGAGAGAATCCTTCAAAGGATCTCCGGTAGTACAACAGATCCAATCAGCCCCTCCCCCCAACTGGTCCGGGAGAAAATATCTCCTTGGAGAAAGGTGGAGAAAAACTGTTTATTAAACAGTCAAATCTACACAATCTCAAACAGTAAGATCCCTTGCCACTCCAAAGGAGATGACAAACTGAGAAAGTCCCTTCCCCGGGGTGCAGCTTGGCTCACTCAGTCTCTGATCAGTCCCTCCGGTGCTGGGAATGTCGTGAGGCCAGGCCCGGCCCGGTGGGCCACAGGTGCAGCTGCCGGTGCCCCTGGGTGTTCAGTCCAGAGCAGGTTTTTAAGAGGTCCAAAAGAGAAGGGAGAAAAAGAAAACAAAGGTCCAGGGAACTTCTTTGCCCTAGCTAGCTAACTAAAAGCAAAGGAGAGCACTGTCCCGTTGCCAGTGCAGCCACAGACAACACAGCTCGCAGCAGGAATGTGTAGGAGTGAGTACAGTTCTGAAAAAAAAAACCTGCCGCTTCTTTCTCCCCCCTTCACTCTCTGGAACACTCTTAAAGGTGCAAACTTATTATTCAGCATGAACAGAAGAAGACGATTGGGGATAAAAGCATCATATAGTCAACCCAGGACATTCCACTCCCCTTATCCCCATATCGTCTGCTTACTACTAAAATTTACTACTAAAAAAAAAAAAAAAAAAAAAAAAAATTCTAACTCTACAAACACATACATTATACATCCAATATACAGCTATACACAGACAATGGTAATAACGTTCAGCAAACAGTGATATTTACACATAGGTTTCACCTAACAATCAAATCTCCCTGAGGTACACATCGTGTTCTTCCATCTTTTTGCATTATCCACCATGTGCAACCTGGTCCCTGAGCAAAAACAATCCCACGAATGGGTGTGTCTGTATTCGAGGCAGGATTAATCCAAACTGTCTTTCCTAACAAACCTCTGACATGTACCACTGGGACTTTGTCTCCATCTACTCTATGCAAAGGCTCAGATTGGGCAGGGCCCACTCGGTTAGTAGGGCCTCGGGTGTTAACTAACCAGGTGGCTCTTGCCAGATGCTGCTCCCAGTTCTTGAAAGATCCCCCACCTAATGCTTTCAATGTGGTTTTTCACAGTCCGTTGTACCTCTCCACTTTGCCTGCAGCTGGTGCATGGTAGGGGATATGGTACACCCACTCAATGCCATGTTCCCTAGCCCAGGTGTTGATAAGGCTGTTCTTGAAACGAGTCCCGTTGTCTGACTCTATCCTCTCAGGGGTACCATGTCTCAACAGGACTTGCTTTTCAAGGCCCAGGATGGTGTTCCGGGCAGTAGCATGAGGCACAGGGTAGGTTTCCAACCATCCAGTGGTGGCTTCCACCATGGTCAGCACGTAGCGCTTGCCCTGGTGTGTCTGGGGCAGTGTGATGGAGTCAATCTGCCAGGCCTCCCCACACTTGTACTTGGACCACCGCCCACCGTACCAGAGTGGCTTCACTCGCTTGGCCTGCTTGATGGCAGCACACGTCTCACAGTCATGGATGACCTGAGAAATACTGTCCATGGTTAGGTCCATCCCTCGGTCTTGTGCCCACTTATAGGTGGCATCCCTGCCCTGATGGCCTGAGGCATTGTGGGCCCATCGAGCTAGGAATAACTCTCTTTTATGTTGCCAATCTAAGTCTATCTTTGACACCTCTATCTTTGCAGCCTGGTCTACCTGCTCATTGTTTTGGTGCTCCTCATTAGCTCTACTCTTCGGGACATGGGCGTCCACATGGCGGACCTTGACAGACAGCTTCCCTACCCTGGTAGCAATGTCTTTCCACTCATCAGTAGCCCAAATTGGTTTTCCTCTACACTGCCAATTAGCCCCTTTCCACCTCTCCAGCCATCCCCACAGGGCATTGGCTACCATCCATGAATCAGTATAAAGGTAGAGCTTTGGCCACTTCTCTCTCTCAGCAATGTCCAGGGCCAGTTGAACAGCTTTGAGTTCTGCAAGTTGGCTTGATCCACCTTCTCCTTCAGTGGCCTCTGCGACCTGTCATGTTGGGCTCCATACGGCTGCTTTCCACTTCCGGTTCATTCCCACAATGCGGCAAAAACCATCAGTAAAAAGAGCATATCGTGCATCTTCTGCTGGCAGTTGGTTGTATGGTGGAGCTTCTTCAGCACGTGTCACTTCTTGTTCCCCTTCATCAGCGAGACTAAAGCTTTCACCTTCCGGCCAGTTCGTAATTATTTCCAGAATCCCAGGGCGATTCAGTTTTCCAATGCGGGCGCGCTGTGTGATAACATCAATCCATTTGCTCCATGTAGCACTGGTGGCATGGTGCGTAGAGGGAACCTTTGCTTTGAACATCCACCCCAGTACTGGTAGTCGGGGTGCCAGGAGGAGTTGTGCTTCAGTGCCTATTACCTCTGAGGCAGCCTGGACTCCTTCACAGGCAGCCAAGATTTCTTTCTCTGTTGGAGTATAGTTGGCTTCAGAGCCTCTGTAGCTTTGACTCCAAAATCCCAGTGGTCGGCCTCCAGTCTCCCCAGGCACCTTCTGCCAAAGGCTCCAGGACAGACCATGGTTCCCGGCTGCAGAGTAGAGCACGTTCTTCACCTCTGGTCCTGTCCTGACTGGGCCAAGGGCTACTGCATGAGCAATCTCCTGCTTGATCTGGGCAAAGGCTTGCTGCTGCTCAGGGCCCCAGTGGAAAGTGTTCTTCTTACGGGTGACCAGGTAGAGAGGGCTCACGATCTGACTGTATTCAGGAATGTGCATCCTCCAAAAACCTATGGCTCCTAGGAAAGCTTGTGTTTCTTTCTTGCTGGATGGTGGAGACATTGCTGTGATCTTGTTGATGACGTCAGTGGGAATCTGACGCCGTCCATCTTGCCACTTCACTCCCAGGAACTGGATCTCTTGAGCAGGTCCCTTGACTTTTTTCTTCTTGATGGCAAAGCCAGCTTTTAGGAGAATCTGGATGATTTTCTCCCTTTCTCGAACACTTCTGCAGCTGTGTTCCCCACACAATGATGTCATCAATATATTGCAGATGTTCTGGAGCCTCACCCTTTCTAGTGCAGCCTGGATCAGTCCATGGCAGATGGTGGGGCTGTGCTTCCACCCCTGGGGCAGCCGGTTCCAGGTGTACTGCACACCCCTCCAGGTGAAAGCAAACTGAGGCCTGCATTCTGCTGCCAGAGGAATGGAGAAAATGCATTGGCAATGTCTATAGTGGCATACCACTTTGCTGCCTTGGACTCAAGCTCATACTGGAGTTCCAGCATGTCTGGCACAGCAGCAGCTCAGTGGTGGAGTCACTTCATTCAATGCATGGTAGTCCACAGTCAATCTCCATTCTCCTTCAGATTTACGCACAGGCCAAATGGGGCTGTTGAAGGGTGAGTGGGTCTTGCTGACCACCCTTGGCTCTCCAGCTCTCGGATCATCTTATGGATGGGGATCACAGCATCTCGATTTGTTCGGTACTGTCGTCAATGCACTGTTGAGGTGGCAATTGGTACCTGTTGCTCTTCCACCTTCAGGAGACTGTCACTGCAGATGGGTTTTCTGACAGTCCAGGCAAGCTGTTCAGCTGCTTTACACCCTCTGTCTCTACAGCAGCTATTCCAAATGCCCATCTGAGTCCCTTTGGGTCTTTGAAATAAAAACTTGAAGGAAGTCTATACCTACAAATGAAAGAAAGGCCTCTGGGCCACACACAATAGGGAAAATCCTCCACTTTTCCAGTCAGGCTTACCTCCTTCCACCAAAGTAAAATCCTGGGATCCCCTGTCACACCAGCTTTAGAAACAGACTCTGTCCCCACATGTCTCGATGGGATTAATGTGTGCCATGCACCAGTGTCAACCAAAGCTTTGTATTCTTGTGGTTCAGATGTGCCAGGCCAATGAATCCACACAGTCCAGAAAACACGGTTTTCCCCAGCCTCTACCTTAGAGGCAGGGCCCCTCTAAGCCTGATTATCCTTCTTTCCTGGGCATATGAGCTTGGAGGTTCCTTCAGTGGGGATCAAAAATATTGTCATATCATCATATATGACAGTGCCTAGTTACTGGCCACTGGAGCTGCTTCCTTTTGGAACTTCCTCTCTGAGTCTTCAATTCACACACCCATTGTGCCAGAGCAGCAGTCGGTTTTTTATGCCATCTCCCATGTTTTCTCCACAATCACGCAGGTAGAACCACAGCTCAGCTCGTGGGGTGTACCTTCTCTCGCCATCCAGGGAACGTCTGCCTTGGGTACCAGAACCTCTGATCTGTATTCGAGATTTGGAGAAGGTCTTCTTTAATCTGCTCTCTGAGCTTCTTATGATTCTCCTCTATCTTGTCCTTAATGTCTGCAGACGTGTTTCCATGCTGCAATTCTGGCATGTGTTGGACCATGCACAGCATCTGAATATGCTCGGAGCTTCTTTGCCATATCAAGCACAGTCTCCTCACCATCATCTCGCTTCATTATTGCTAAAGCAGAAGCATATTCTCGTGGCCCAAGTCAGGACAAGTTTCCTCCACATCACAGATGTGCATAGTACCAAGTCTGGATTTACAGTGTTTGCATCATCTGAGAAGGCAATCTCTGCCACTGCCATTTCCCTCAAGCGTTGAATCCTTTTGTTCTATGGTTTTCCACTGGGTTTGTTGCATGTAGAGATGCGTCATTGTCCAACAGGTATCTTAGTGCTACACTTCTTAGGACCCGTGCCCAGAGGCTGAGAGGGTTAGCCCCCTCATCATTTCTTGGTCAATGACAGGATCCTGTGACAGGGATCCCAAATGCCTTGCTTCAGTGCCGTCCAGAATTGTAGCCTCGCCTGCAGCATCCCAGAGACGGACTAACCAACTAATTATGGATTCATCAGGTCGTCGGGTGTAATCCTTCCTTAGGCCACGAAAGGTCCTTCAAGGAATAAGACTCAATATTGGCCCCTTGTGCTGTGTCAGTTGCGTTAACTTTGGCTTTTATATCAGTTGGTGCTGAGGGTCCTTCGCCTGGATCATCATCATCAGTCACTGGCCAATTGGTTTTGCTTTGTGTGCTTTCTCCCTGCAGCAACTGCCAGTGGTTCTTAGGCTCTCTATCTGGTTTAGCTGCTGGCTTCGAGCCTGGGATGACTGTGGTAGGCAGCTGCTTTGTCTCCCCACCCCCCTGCCTCTGTCTGCTGCCCTCACACTATCTAACAGAGTCCGACTCCAAGAGGCCAGGGCCCAGCTTTTTGACAATTAGCCTTTCTCCTTAGAATCAGCATGGCACTTCTCTTTCAGGTATTTCCCCACCTCAGCTGGGTTCTGAATTTGTTCCTGTGGAAAATCCCAGTCCACAGGATCAAAAAAATTCCTTCAGGGTTTGGCCTATATTTTCCCATTCTCCACACCACTCAGGATTTTTCACACCTGCATCTGCTTCTGGGTCAGGGGTCTCACCAACTCTTCTGGATATCTCAGCCCTCATTCTAGAGAAGCTGCGAACCATATAGAGGAAGCTTACCAGATTAAATACCAGAAAGATGGTCTCCTTAACATTCAGGGGAAACTGAACATTCTCAAAAAGTGACGTAACAGATCCAAAGGAGAAGAAGGAAAGGAAAGGCTGGAAAGCCTTATTCCCGGCTCCTCCTCTAACAGACTGGGTGTAATTACTAATAAATTCCCAAAACATACTACTGGAATTGAGATGCAGGGTGGGACGAAGAAACCATAAACCATACATATCGTAAACAGATGCCAGCATTTTTGTAAATGCCTTATAAATCATTATCACCAAGGCCAGCACAACAGCTATTCCAATCCGAGACCCCTCTACCATAGAAATTGCGTGTTACAGACAATAATCCTAGTGACCAGAAAGGTATTGTAACCTCAAAAATGTCAGAGCCCAGAGCCACACGAAGGCCTCTACCCCCAAGAGACATTATGAATTGAAGCAGCATGGAAACTGACTCCTGAACACAACCAACACACAATCAAAAGAGAAAGGCTTTTCTCCACCTTTTCCAGGGGGTTGGGCGCCAATAGATGTATTTGTCCAGGTTTAGGGCAAATTTGGGAGAGAATCCTCAAAGGATCTCCGGTAGTACAACAGATCCAATCAGCCCTCCCCCAACTGGTCCGGGAGAAAATATCTCCTTGGAGAAAGGATGGAGAAAAGTTGTTTATTAAACAGTCAAATCTACTCAATCTCAAACAGTAAGATCCCTGCCACCCAAAGGAGATGACAAACTGAGAAAGTCCCTTCCCCAGGGTGCAGCTCTGCTCATCAGTCTCTGATCAGTCCCCTCTGGTGCTGGAATCATGTGCTCAGGCCCAGCCCGGTGGGCAGAAGGTGCAGCTGCTTTATTCCCCTGGGTGTTCAGTCCAGAGCAGGTTTAAAAAGATCCAAAAAGAAGGGAGAAAAGAAAAAACAAAGACTGTCTGGAGACAGGAACAACTTTGCTTTTACCTAGCTAACCAATCAGTCCAAAGGAGAGCACTGTCCCAATTAACGGTGCAGTAAACAGACAACACAGCCCGCAGCAGGAATGTGTAGGGAGTGAGTACAGTTCTGAAAAAAAAAAAAAAACCTGCTGCTTCTTCTCTCCCCCCTTCACTCTCTGGAACACTCTTAAAGGTGCAAACTTATTATTCAGCATGAACAGAACAAGACGATTGGGATAAAAGCATCATACAGTCAACCCAGGACACCCAGAACATGGATCTGGATGCTACCCTCCCGTGATCTCCAAGCTGAAGCTGAAAGTGGTGTTGTGTTCCCTGGAGATTTTCCCCTCCTCCCAGTTCACAGGTTCCCTGGGTGTTGAGCTCCTGCCCTCTGCCAGGTGTCTCTCCCTCTGCCGGGATGTCCGCCCGTTCCTAGTGAAGAGCCAGATCCCCCGCCCTGAGACACCTGTTTCATCCAGGCCAGGTTGTTTTCTTCCAGGCTTCTGAGGCTCAGTTCCTTCTCTTCCAGAGGGAAACCTGGCCTGTGGAACAAGGCAGGAGATGGCCATGAGAGACATTTCTGTCCCTTGGTTCATCAGAGGGGAACATTGTTTAGATCAGAAATCGTGGGTTTAACAGATTGTTGTTCCCAGAGCAAATGAATCAGGATGCCAGGTGATCCAGCTCCCAAGGGGTAAGAAGTTCAGACCCAAGATTCAGCTGATGGGTGTATCCACAGAGTCACTGCAGCTTGGCAGTGGTTAAGTCCAACCTAGCAACAGAACATGTAACTAGGGGAAAAACAATCCAAAAGCTTTGTCTTCAGAAAAAATGGTAACTGTAGGCTCAAAAGAGATGAAGTGCAACATCCAGAGAATGAAACACATCTGCATGGACAGTTCAGAATTCCGCCATTAGGAAATGGTGGCAGATAAAAGATCAGAAATAGGGAATCCATTCACACAATGCAGGGTCCCACAGGCTTTCATTTACCTGGCTTTTTCCCCTCTAGGGCCTAAAAAACTCCCATCCTGCTGAGCTTTTTGGACAGTCAGTTCCTGGCACTTTCTGAGGCCTGCTTTGCCAGCCGAGATCCTAAAACCCTCCCACCCCAAGTCAAACAGAACAAAACAGTCAGAGAAAGCCTGTCCCTTCATGCCACAGCAGGCACTGTGAGGAAAGGCAAAGGACAACTTTCCATTTGTCTCTGTTCTGAAAGGGCCATATTAACAATGGATATGGACAACTTGTTTCCAGCTCTCATTGGGTCACCAGGGTATGTGGAAAAGCACAGTCAAAAGCAAGTTCTTGCAGGAAGAGGCCAGCAGAAATCCATGTTGATGGTTGCTGGTTAGGAGCCCAGAGGACTAACCCTGCTGTCCAGGGCAGCATCCTGAGATTCAGCAGAGGCTGTGTTTCAGAGCAGCTGCCATGGAGCCCCAGCATGAGGCAGCCAAAGGGGACAGAAATGCTGCTGCTCTGCAGAGGGAAAAAAAAGCATGAAAACACCTGGTGGATGAGGGGCAGTGCCACTGCTGTTTTCCCCTGCTTTTGCACACCCTCCCTCTGCTCAAGGAGGAGATTAATCTCCTCTTTGATGCCTACTAGCAGGAAATTGTTTGAGTCCTTTGTGGAGAAAGCTCTTCTCTCAGGGACTGCAGGAACAGGCAGGAAAAGAGCACAAATGACCCAATAAGGAGCAGGGAAGATGGCTCCATGGAGCTGGGAAAATCAGAAGGGAGAGAGACAGCTTCCCTGAAGGCAGAAGCTGTGCTGAGGGGGTGGACATGAAGGACACAAAAGCAGTAGAAGACAGAGCTGGGGACACCAGCAAGGCAGTGCAGGACCACAAGTGCCAAGGGGAGAAAGGAAGGACTTCAAGTGGCTGAGTGAATGGAAAGGTGTCGAGCTGAGTGAGGCCTCAGTTGCTGAGCCTGTGGCCAGCGGGGAGGACAAGCAGAAGTTCTCACCTGAGTTGCCCCTTGTCTCCTTGCCAGTGCTTCCCAAGCCAATCCAAAGGAATGCTGTGCATCAGTGGATCTTGGGGTTGGGGGGATGTTCCCAGAGTCTGCATGCTGGGAACTGGCCATGCTGTCCCTGCTGTCTAAGGGCACCCGAAAGCCCACAGCCAGCTGTTAGTCAGGAATTCTCTTCCTATTCCAAAGAACCCCTGAGACATCTCTTCTGATCCCAACAAGAATGAGTGTCCATTCATGGAGAACCAGTTCCAAAATTCAGCTAAATGTACAAAACCTGCTTCTGCATTGAGCATGGTTTGTGCTTGGTGCATTTATTCCTGGGGTTACAGTGAAATTAAATAGGGCCCTCTGAGGTCAGCTTCCTACTCCATTCTGCAGAGTCGCTGTCACAGACCTTGTGGAGCCGATGGAGGAGAGAAGTCTCCTCTGGGCAAAAACAGGGCACAGAGACACAAGTACCTCTTCCGAGCAGACAGGAGACCCATGGCAGGGCAACTTCTCCCTTTCAGGCTTCCTGCACTTGCCTACCCTCAATGCCATTGCAAAATGGTTCTGAGCCAGCTCAGCACAGTTATACTCACCTCAGGGGCTCTTGGGGAGAGTAACTGGTGAGAAGGTGTTTGGGAAGTGAACTGCTGGCTCATTCTGAGCCCTCGAGCTTCCTGGAGGAGCACGGGTGAGAGCCCACTCAGAGTGCAGGGTGGGGCTGGCCCTGAGGGAGTCGCCCTTCCAAGCCAGGAGCGCCCCCCGCTCCCTCCCAGGCTTGTCCCCAGAGCCAGGACCAAAGCTGCCACCAGCTCTGGAGCAGCCAACTGTGAATCCCTTGTTATTTCCCCAAGGAAACCTTCCCTGTGGGACAGTCCAGGCCCACACAGCCCCCACTGGGCTTGGCACACAGGGAGAGCAGCAGCTTTCTCACCTGCTGGGTCTCCATCTGCCTGTTGGCATGAGCAACGTGGGCCATGGCAAATGCCAGTATCTGGGGATGTTGGCAGTAGCAAGGCTAAAAGTCAATATCCAAAGGCCATTGGCCTTTGCTGGGTCTAAACCGTGATGTCCAAGGGTTGTTGGCCTTTGCTGGTCCAAACCCTGATGTCCAAGGGCTGTTGGCCTTTGCAGGGCCAATAGCACAATATCAAAGTGCCATTGGCCTCTGCAAGGTCCAAACCCCAAGGCCAAAGAGCCGTTGACAGCTGCAGAGTCCAAATCCCAAACATTCCATGGGCTGTTGACAGTTGCTAGGGTCCAAACCCCAACATTCCAGGGGCTGTGGGAGAGCCCTTCCCTGGCTCTGCCCCATCCCAGCTCCCTGCTGGCCTTGGCACTTGCTCTGCCCCCCATGTCCCCACAGCCCTGCTGGGCAGCTGGGCAGGCGCATGGCTCGTAACAGGAGCTCAATGTTTTGGGTCCAGACAGCATCATTTTTATAGATCAGCATTCCCAAGACAGCAGGGTTTGACCCACATGCTTTTACAGATGCACTCAGTTCCTGAGTGACAGGAATTCTTCTGTCTTCCTGACAAAGGGAGATGTAAGAAAAAGCCTAAAAAGGCTCTTACTGGTTAAAAATACTCATGGAAAGGAAAACTTTGGGTTTAGAACAGAAACAGGAGGAAAAAAATGTTGTTTCAGCATCTTTTGAAATTTCCATGATGCAAAGAGCTCTAGTGTTTAAGGCTCATAAAATAGATTAAGAATCCAAGAGACATCCAAGAGTGGATTTTTTTTCTCTGCTCTCTCTTTGGTGATATATCAATAGGCTATCTAGGCAGAAGAAAGGTCTTGCTGAGTACATGTTTTGGTTTTGGGCAAATTTAGGGAGGAAATTTCTGAAGGTCTCCTTTTAGAAAGCAGATTCAAATGGCCCCTCCCCTACCTGGTTTGGGAGATAAAATTTTTTTTTGAGAAAAGTGGAAAAAACAGTTTATTCAATAAGCAAAGCATTCAGAAAAATGAATAATATTAAACAATGGAGCATCTCATTGTTCTGAAGAGATGGCAAGTTCAGAGAGAGAGAGTCCTTTTCAGCTTGGTTCCAATCAGTCCTTCCCTGGCTAGAAAATGTGTCATGGGCCTCAGTGGGCCACAGCCGTGAGCTCCTGGTGGTTTTCTGGGTTTTTGCTCCAGAGCAGGTTTGAACAGTTCCAGGAAAAAAGACACCATTTCGGGAAATCTTTCCTTGCCATATCTAATGAGGAAAACCTGCAAAAATGCAAAGCAAATTCCCTGTCTCTCTCTCTCTCACTGTCTGTGTTGCAGACAACAGTCTGTGAGAAGGAATGTGAGGGAGCAAGAGCAGTTCCTGCAAACAAACTGCGTGCTTTTTCTGCTTTTTTCTGCCTTTTTTCTTTTTTTCTGCTTCTTTCTTCACTTTCAGAACCCATCCTTGAGGTGCAGAACTTAATATTCAGCGTGAACAGAACAGACCACTGGGGATACAAGTATCATAAAGTCACCCTTACATTAAAGATTCTTTGCTAGGAACAGAGCTTCAAGACCAAAATAGACCTACTTGAAAAAGCTTTACCAGGTCTTTGAGAGTGTTCCTGTGAGCCCTAGGGAGGATTTTTGCCCCTCATTTGATGGCAATTGTTTTCTGAGCAGTGCACAAACCCTCTGGGAAGAGAAGAGCTGCCCCTGCTTTCTCCAGGGCCCCCCTCTTGGTCAGGGCTCAGCGGCTCAGGGCTGCACAGGCACACAGGTTCCCAGAGTCCCAGAGCTGTCAGCAGGGAGCAAAGGACACACCTGCTTTTTCCCAGAGACCCCTGAGCAGGTGATGCTCAGCTGGCAGCTCCAGCTCATGGGCCCTGCTGAGGCTGTGCTGCCCTTTGGCTGCTGTGCTCGCTTGTCAAGAAATTAAAATCAGTGCTCTGTTCATGGGCTTCTCTGATTCAAGGGGGATTTTCAAACAAAAATATAGAAAGAAATGAAGAATCCAGCCCCAGTCCTAGAACTCAACAAAAAATCCAGGACTTTGTCTTAGGCTGGAAATGGGTGTGTGTATTCTATTCCTATCTGTTAGTAGTGGGGCAGTTATCTTGTGTTAATTGGGCAGTTTTCTTTATCTCTTCCACAACAATTCTCCCTCAGGGGAGATATCTTCTGTTAATGGGCCATTGAGTCTCACTGATGAAAATTACATCATCCCATTCTGAGAAGCTCCGCCCAGAGGGAGGAGCCAAGCATTCCTACCTGGATATAATCTGAGATTTGAAGACCACAGGCAGCCTTTTTCCCACTGGATTCCCAGAGGAGCAGCTGTCTTCTCCACTGGATTCCCAGAGGAAGACCAGGCCCATCTACACCACTGTAGCAGCCACAGACCCTGCAAGGCCTCCCTGGCAGTCAGTTGCCTAAAATAAGAAATGCCTAGTCACAATGACTGGACCAAGAGACCCCTCTTCTGCCTTCAGACCCTCATTATCTCCCTGTAAGACCATAGATCATATTTACCTTGACCCTTACTATTGGACTGTTTGCCCAAAACTCACATACCCTATATACATGAACCCCTATTTCTGTGCTATTCAGCAGAAGAGCTGTCACTGTGACCTTTCACAGAAGCTGCCAATAAAGACACTTCTGTAGAACCTCATACAGCTCTTCTCATCTCTCTCCCTGCATCTGCCAAAGGCACTTAGCAAGCAAAGAGCTGAAATCACTATAGAGCTGAATTCAACACAGAGCTGGTCTCACTTAAGAGCTGAGCTGCTTGCTAAGTTCGCCTGTGGCTGGGAGCCTGCCTGAGGGACCCAAACAGGCTGTGCTTAGCAGGACTTCGCTATCCCGACACCTACAGCAGCCGGGGTCGGAGAGACACCAAAACCCCGCCGTAATAAAACACCACCAGTGGACCTTCAGAGGAAAACTACACCCTTCTACAGGATCACTGCTCCAACAGAACCGTATCTGTCACTGCAGGAGGACTGCAGCCACCATTTAATAGGACTGCTACCAACACCCTGACCACAGGGTGTCAGGTCATATTCTGACTCTGTCAGTGGGTTTGTTTGTACTATTGCATTTGTATTTTTAGTTTTCCTGGTAAAGAACTGTTATTCCTATTCCCATATCTTTGTCTGAGAGCCAGGGTTTTTTAAAATTATAACAATTCAAAGGGAGGGGGTTTACATTTTCCATTTCAGGGGAGGTTCCTGCCTTTCTTAAACAGACACCTGTCTTTTCAAACCAAGATAGATTTTAGCACCCACTGTGGGGCTTGAGGGCATCGAGAGAAAAAGGGAATAACAGTTTTTGAGGAATTTAGATTTTGTGTGCTGATATAGAAACCTTGTTAAGTGTCACCATGTGGTCTAGCTTACCCGTAGCTCACCCTAGCTCACGTTTGGGTGGCACGTGGTCGTGGCTGTATTTCTCCCACTTGCAGGCCCTTATCTAAACATGAGTCCTATAATTAAGGCTACTGTGGCCATTTTTCCAGTTTGTTTTATGGGTCAGTAAGGTGAGGAATTAATGGATCTTTAACTTCCGCTGGAAGGCAGGCACACAGATTCAGAGCTATCACACACTAACTGTATGTTTTTGGGGTTACTTTAATAATGATACTTACTGTGAGGAAATGACACCAGGGAAAAATTTTCACCCAATCCTTCAACCAGCTCTTTGGGTCCACCCCAACAGTTTTTGAAGGGTTCAGATCCACTCTAAATGTTGATGATATCATACAGTGGTTAGTGTTGCTGATAGGCCTGTTCTATTTAGCATTCAGAGATAAGGAAGATTAACCTAGATAACCACCCTGACCCTGACAACTACCCCAGAAACTAGGGAGCTACCACAGAACCTGACACAGCACCAGAGTCTAGGGATGCTGCTGCCCTAGAGCCTGACCCTGCCCCACAGCCCACCTCAGATATGAACTACCCAGATTGGGTGGTGGTTCTGGTGAAGGAGATGGGCCAGATATTGAAGGAGTACATTTCCCCAGCTGGTAAGAAACCCTCCACCTGCCTCAAAGAGGGAGAGTCTAATAGTGCAGCAGTGGAACCCACAGATGTTACAACTGTCCAGGTTCCAGCTGAACCGCAAGCGCAGCCACATCCAGCAGGAGTCGCCCCTGTGGAAACAAGGAGATCTAAAATGAAATCAGAGCACCCAGACAAGGATAAGAAAGGAGGGCCCTCACAACCCACAGGGGAGCCAGAGGTTGCAATCATCACTGAGTCCCTGACATACAAAAGCCTCCGTAATCTGCACAAAGACATTGTATGACAGGGATGTGAGGCTTATACAACCTGGCTACTTTGGGTCTGGGATCTTATGGGTACAGGCGTCCAGCTGGATGGTGGTGAGGCAAGGAATTTGGGACCCTTGACCCAGGACTCAGGTATCAATCAGATTTTTGTAAGGAAGCCAGGGTCCCTTTCCCTCTGGGAGTGGCTTTTAATAAGTGTCAGAGAGAGGTTTGTCCACAGGAAAGAATGCAGGACCAGCACCATAGAATGCGCTGGAAGACTCTTGAGGAAGGGATCCAACAGCTGAGAGAAGTGGCAGTATTGGAGGTAACTCTTTGGGAGGGATGGACAGCATGATAATGACCCTGACAAGGTCAGGTGCACAGGGCAAATGTTGTGGAGCCTGGCAAATCTGGGGCCATCCCAATACACCACCTTTATTGCAACAATTAATGCTGACACCAACTGAGAGACAGTGGGTTCTGTGGCCAACAAGCTTAGGAATTATGAAAGTATGATCAATGGCCCCATGCAGGCTCATGTCTCTGCCGTGGTCCAAGAACTCAGAGAGGAGATGAGGGAGATGAGGGAGGAGGTGAGGAGGAACAGTTCCCACACTGCACCAGTGCGAGTCACAGGCCCCAGAGTCAGAGCCCAACGTTCCCCAGCTAGAGAGAGGAGGTGCACTCCACAGGCTGACCTGTGTTTTTTTCTGCATGACCATGGGGAAGACATGGGAAAGTGGGATGGGAAACCCACTTCTGTCTTGGCAGCATGGGTGCATGCACTCAAGGAGGGAAACACTAATTGAGGGAACTCCAGTAAAGTGAGGGTAGCTTCAACCTCCCATGACTGAGCTGCTGAGTATGATCTGCCAGATTCCCTGGAAGGTACCTCTACCATGTATACCCCGGATTAAAGGGGCCCTGCCTCTAGCCAGGGAGAGGCACGGGAAAACTGGATTTTCTGGATAGTGTGGATCCGATGGCCTGGCACATCAGAACCACAAAAGTATGATGCCTTAGTTGATACTGGTGTGCAGTGTACCCTGATACCATCGGGACATGTGGGGGCAGAACCTGTTTTCATTGCCGGGGTGACAGGGGATCCCAGCAACTGACCCTGTTGGAATCAGAGGTGAGCCTGACTGGGAAAGAGTGGAAAAAGCATCCTATTGTGACTGGCCCAGAGGCCCCGTGTTTTCTGGGCATAGATTTCCTCTGGAATGGCTATTACAAAGACCCAAAGGGACTCAGATGGGCTTTTGGCATAGCTGCTGTGGAGGCAGAAAACATCAAGCAGTTGAACACTTTGCCTGGACTATCAGAAAGCCCATCTGCAGTAGGTCTCCTGAAGGTGGAAGAGCAAGGAATGCCAATTGCCACCTTGACAGTGCACCACCAGCAGTATCGGACAAATCGAGATGCTGTGATCCCCATCCACAAAATGATCCGTGAGCTGGACACCTGAAAAACCTTTTCCCACTGGATTTCCAGAGGTGCACCTGCCCCTTCCACGGAATTTCCAGAGGAGCAGCTGCCTTTTCCGCTGGATTCCCAGAGGATGACCAGGCCCATCTATACCACCACTGGATCTTCAGAGCTAGACTACAGCCTTCTACAGGATCACTGCTGCAAAAGAACCACACCTGTCTGCAGGAAGACTGCAGGAGCACTACAGCCTTCATTTTCATTGCACTGCTACCAAGACTCTGACCCACAGGGTGTCAGGTTGTATTCTGACTCTGTCAGTGCTGTTTTGTTTTACTGCATTGTTTCTTTTATTTTTATTTTCTTCCCTAATAAAGAACTGTTATTCCTGCTCCCATATCTGAGTCCCCTTAATTTCAAAATGATAACAATTCAGAAGGAGGGGGTTTACATTTTCCATTTCAGGGGCAGCTCCTCCCTTCATTAACAGACACCTCTCTTCTCAAACCTTTACAAGGGGAAGGTTTCAAAGCCTCAGTTATAAAGCAAATAAAGTTTGAAGGAACAAATAAAATAGGAATTGGAAATGTTCTGTTAGTTCCAAATGCAGGGTGAAATTTATTAGGATGGGATTTACAGGTCCAGTTTGACATTGGAGAGCTTCCAGAGGAAAGGAAAATGGTAGTTAAGCTTCTTCAATTAAGGGAAGAAGATGAGGACAAAATTTATGAGATGGTGTGGGCAAAACTGAGGTAAATTGAACATCAAACCTATAGTAATGAAAATAGTTAATGAGAACCATCCAGTTTGGGTACGACAATGTCCATTCTCCCTGGAAGGGAGATGAGGGAGGACTGTTGCCACAGATCCAGGACCTACTTGAGGACAGGACCTCAGAACCGTGTATGTTCCCCCCATAATACACCCATATTACCAGTAAAGAAGTCAGATGGGACTTACAGGCTTGTCCAAGATTTGAGAAAAGTGAACAAAAGAACAGTGAATCTGTACCCAGTAATGCCTAAACCCTATACACTACTGAGTAATATCCCCCCTTTGCACAAGTGCTTTAGCGTGATAGACCTAAAAGATGCTTTTTGGGCATGTCCACTGGCAGAGGAAAGGGGATATATTTACCTTTGAATGGGAAGACCCTAATTCTGGGAGGATGCAACAACTTTGGTGGACTGGGTTACCTCAAGGGTTTTCTCAATCCCCAAACTTGTTTGGTCAAACCCTAGGAGGAGAAGTAATACAGCTCTTCTCCATTAAACCTGAGATAAAGCTCATCCAATGTGTAAATTATTTACTTCTCTCAGGATGGGAAGAAAAAGAAGTTTGGGAATCTACCAATGCATTGTTAAACTTTCTGGGAAACCAAGGACTTTGGGTATCAAAAGGGAAACTCCAATTTGTAGAGATGGAAGTAAAATACCTAGGACATGTGATTTGTCAAGGGAGCTGGTGGCTGAAACCCAAGAGAATTATGGGGATAGTCTCATTCCCACGGCCAAAAACTAAGAGAGAAGTTAGAAGGTTTTCAGACCTGTTGGGATATTGTAGGCTATGGACTGAAGGCTACATGCAGGCCATCAAGTTCTTGTATGAAAAGTTAGTAGAAAAAGAGATTAGGCGGGAAAAAGATGAGCAAAAGTTTGAAGCTTTGAAGCAAAAATTAGTCAGTGCACTGGCACTGAGTCTCCCTGCCTTAGATAAACGTTTTTATCTGTTTGTAGATGTAGAAAGAGGGGTAGCACATGGAGTACTAGCACAGGACTTGGGAGGATCCAGGAAACCAGTGGCCTATTTATCAAAGCTGCTAGACCCTGTCAGCCAGGGGTGGCCAACCTGCATTCAGGCTGTAGCAATGACTGCCCGATTCATAGCAGAAAGCAAATAATTAACCTTTTGGAGAAAATTGAAGATATATATCCCAAACTCACTAAGGAGTATCCTAAGCCAAAAGGCTGAGAAATGGCTCACTGATTCCTGAGTGCTAAAGTATGAAGCCATCTTAATAGATAATGGTTTAGAGCTAATCGTGAGTAACCAACTCAACCCTGCCCAGATTTTGTATGGAGAACCAGATGAGGCACCAATACATAATTGCCTAGAGGTTATAAACCATCAAACTAAAGTAAGAGAGGACCTAACAGATCAACCACTCCAAGGTGGAAAACAATTGTACATTGATGGATCTTCACGGGTAATAAACTACACAGGGTATCGGGGTACACTATAGTGGATGAAGGGTTGGTGGCCATAGAAAAGGGAAAGTTACCTTCCAGCTGGTCCGCGTGTGAGTTGTATGCCCTAAAGTAAGCTCTGGAAATATTAGCACAGAAAAGGGCAACAAAATATACAGAATGAAAATAGACTTTTGGAATAGTGCATACCTTTGGAAAAATTTTGGGAAGAGAGGAGGATTATTAAATTCAAAGGGAAAGGGACTGATTCATGAAAAATTTTTTTAGAAGAGTTATAAACCTTACAATTACCAGAGGAAGTAGTGGTGGTGTATGTTAAAGGACATCAAAAAAGAGGAGACTCAGGAGGTGTGAGGGAACAATTTAGCCAATTTAGAAGCTAAAAATGCAACTGAATCAGAGACAGAAAAACTAACAATAGTCTTAACCCCCCATGAGAGAAATGCAAAAAGTCCCCATATTCAGTGGGACAGAAGAGGAAGAAATCTTTAAAATAGGAGCCAAGAAAGATAACGAAGAGAAGTGGAGATTAGCAGATGGGAGGCAAATGTTGAATAAACCCCCCATTTTGAAAATGCTAGAAGGCATACATGGAACAACACATTAGGGTACACAAGTGCAAAGTGATCAATTTCTAAGGGACTGGGGATGCAAAGGAATTTTCAGAATAGCTAAGCCAGGAACTGAATGGTGTGTGATATGTCAACAAGTGAATAAGAAAAAAATTAGGAAAAGACCCAGAGGAGGGTGAGAACTAGCCTTATGGCCCTTCCAAAACATCCAAGTAGACTTTACTGAGCTTCCCCAGGTACAATGGTGGAACTTTTTTGCCAGTGATAGTAGATCATTGACTCATTGGGTTTAGAGGTGGTACCCACTAAAGAAAGCCAATGCCAGTGTTGTGAGTAAAACACTTCTAGAATCAATCATTCCCCAATATGGGGTGGCAAACAGGATTGATTCAGACCAGAGAACTCATTTCACATTGAAGATATTGCAGAAAGTTGTTCAGGCCCTGGCAGTAAAATGGGAATTACACACTCCATGGCATCCACAGAGTTCTGGTCGGGTTGAAAGAATGAATCAAACTCTTAAAAGAGCTCTAGTTAAGGTAATGATTGAAACCCAAATGTCATGGATAAAATGTCTCCCTTCGGTCTTATTAAAAATTAGAACCCATCCCCAGTCAGATCTGGGGGTCTCACCCTATGAAATGATGTTTGGGTTACCCTTCCTGACCTCACCCCAGAAGGTTGCCACCTATGAGGAAGGGGAAGCCAATGCCAAGAAATAAGTGATGTCTATAGCACAAACCTTAGAAGGGCTAAGACATAAAGGGGCAATTCCTCAAACTACCACCCTGGATTTCAGAATCCATAATATTAATCCCAGGAATTGGGTGATGATTAAGTCATGGAGAGATCAGCCTCTAACTCCCCAGTGGGAAGGTCCCTTTCAGGTACTGCTCACCACTGAATCCACCTTGAACTGCCCCAAGGGGATGGACTCATGGCAACAGAGTCAAAGGCCCAGTAGAAGAACCCAAAGAGTGGACTGTAACATCCAGGCTGGGTGAAAGAAGATGGACTCTCAAGCAGACACTGAAAGACAACCAGAAAAACACCAAGATGTCCAAAAAGTAGAGTCAAGCTTCCACCAACCAGCTCAAGAACTGTCTTCCTCTTTTCATGGGTGAGAATTACCAGCATCTGTTGAGGGGAAGTACACAAGGGACTGTAAAAGGTAATGGGACAGCTTCTTTAAGAAGTAAGACAAGGAATAGAGGTCAAGACTGGGTTGGCCCCTTCGTTTGCTGCCAAGAAGGCTCCATAGCCCTGCTGTGGGTAACAACCCTTGTAGGCATGGGGACAAAAGGCCATACCAGACCTCTATCATTCCTCAGTTGACTTTAATTACAGGGAGTGGAGGGCAGGACCGAGTTGCCCTCTGTACTCACCCCTAAGATACACTGGCTATGGGTAGCAGCCACATAGGCACGGTAGATGGGAGTCAAAGCCATATTGGACCTCTGTGATGCCCTTTTGTCCATTCCAAATAAGTGTGTCTAAGGAAAACCTGAGATTTTTCTCTTGTTCCCACTGTCCTTGCCCACATCAACAGATGCTGGTATGACTCATTCAAGAGAGAGGTAATTTTTTTTACTTAATTCTTTGAGCAAAATGACTTCTAGAAAAAGAAAAGGGGGGCTTGTAATAGATGAGTAATCCTATGGCTGACTCTCACAATTAAGGGGTGAATATTAAATATATGTTAAGAGAAGTTTTGTAGATGTATAGTTATCCTTCCCCTCCCCCTTGCATTGTTATCACAGGATGGCCTCAGTAGTTGGGGCATTTGGGAGGGTTGGCTTGTTACTATGGCAGCACCTGACCTCCAATCAAGGTGTAAGACAGTGATCTCCACCACTGGACAGTGAAGAAGGAGTCGATTGACAAGACTTTGGGAGGGGCTAGAGGTGTAAAAGGCAGAACATCAATTTTGTAGATAAGCACACGGTGGCTGAATTATTTGCTTCTGGTTCTGTATTCTTTATTCAGTCTTCTCTTGTATTTTGATAAGGTCTTAATAAAGCATTTAAATTTTTGAAAGTAATTTTTTTTTCTCACATGGCGTTGGGGAATGTGGGACAAGGTTGTCCACACTGGGTCAGCTCCAAGGTACAACATCACTGACCTGGCCAGACCTCCTTAGAAGAGACCCTGGATCAAATCAATCACAGAATGCTGCTATCACCTCTTGTATAATAGGAAGAGCAAAAAAGGACACCCTTTAAGATAGGATTACAGAGAAGATCTTTGAAATATTTCTCCATAACTGTAAAAGGAAACCTTCCTGATGAACTGCATTAGACCAGAGGGAAATCAAGCAAACCAAGCCATGGTTTGTCAGGACTTGCCTGATCCTACTGAGACCCTGTGGTGCATTTGGAGCTGAAGCCTGGAACCTCTGGGCCTGAGGCATGGAGATTGCACTGAAAATGTTTCCAGGAATCCTCTCCAAGAAAAACTCAAAGTGTCTCAAAGCATGAATGGGTCCCACTGAGGTCCATCCCCAACACAGGCTCCTCATGGACTCCTTGGAGGAGAGAACTGGAGGCCAGGATTGCAGACAAAAACCTCTCAGAGATTCAGTGTGGGAAAGGAAAATCCAAAAGTTTCTAAAAGTATTCTTAAATCCATAAAGTATCTTAAAAACCTTGAGTATCTCAAAGTATTAATGAGCCCCACTGAGTGTCAGTACAAAGCTCTCCAGGGACTCATTAAAGCAGATAATTGGGGCCATGATTGCACAAACCTCTCACAGAGTCTGTATCAAAGGGAAACACCAAGTACCTTAAAATAACTGAAGTAGTTGAAGTATTAATGAGCCCCACTGAGTGTTGTTACTGACAAAGCCTCTCAGGGACTAATTAAAGCAGATAATTGGAGGCCATGATTGCACAAACCTCTCAGAGACTCCAAGGCAAAAGCCAAACCCAAAGTCCTTTGAAAAACCTGCAGTCCCTGCAGGGAGCATGAAGGAGCCCCCGGGGCCATTGCTGAGCAAGGCTCCCCAGGGACTCCTTCCAGCAGATCCTTGAGGCCACTGGGATGTGGGCTGGGGGGGATGCTGAGGGCAGGACAAGGGGCTGACAGTGCCCAGCCTGGCTGGGGCTGTGCCAGGAGGCCCCAGGGCCTCAGGACAAGGTGTCTCCTCCCAGCCCTTGGTGGCACAGACCCTGCTGCTGTGCCCCAGGGCACCAAGACTTGGCTTCTCTTTGTCCCCACCTGTCATCACTGCCTGCAGTTCTCTGCTCTGCCTGGGGCCTGGGGACACTTTCTCAGTCGTGTCCCTCAGTGGGACCCATTAAAAGTCCAAGAAACTTTGGAGTTGGATTCTGACTTGGAGTTCTGGAGAGGTTTCTTCAGCTCCCTCTCAGGGACTGATGTTCAGGGCCTGAGCACAAAGCCCCAGAGGCTCATTAAAGTCCTTGTGCTGTGTCTGTGCTGCTGAGCTGGGCTGGGCTCCTGGCACAGAGGCAGCTCCTGGTAACCAAGAAGAGCTTCAAAAGCACATTTCTCTTGATGAGCAGCTCTTCTGCCAGCCCAGCAGGGCTGGGGCACTGCCTGCAGCCAGCCCAGGCACAGCACAGAGGCACAGAGAGCTTCAATCAGTCAGGGCTGGGGAAGGTGCTGAGAAGTGCCTGGGGCAGAATCACTGCCAGCCCTTGGCACAGGAACCTCTGGCTGCAGGACAATGCAGCTGCAGCTCCTGGAGCCATCTCCTAAAGCTGGAACATCCCAATGCCTACAGAGCCTGTGAGTACATTCTCTGATTGTCTCTTGTGCAGAGCAGCCAGGGGTGCCCAGGGCTGTCCTGCAGAGCAGGGTCCTGCAGCCCAGGGCGCTGTGCTGGGGCAGGGACTCTGCTGCCTGCCAGGGACAGCTCTCAGCCAGCCCTGGCAGCTGCTCCCAGCACTGGGGAGAAGCTCTGGGGGGAAGAAGCCACCCTGAGCAGGGCAGGGGCTGCTGCTGAGAGGGGCTGGGTGGGGCAGGGCTGCTCCCAGCTCCAGACCAGCTTGGGCACAGCTCTGAAGGACACTTCATAAAGAAGGTAAGCCTGGCATTGCTGTAAAGATCGTGAGCTTTCCTGAGAGTGTTTTCCATTTCCTTCTTGGAGAGGGATGGGAAAGTTGGGGTGATGACAAAAAGATTTTTGCTTTTTATACATTTTTATATATTCATACCTCTGTAAATTACTATTATATAGGTTTAAAACTATAATCCTTATTTAACTCTATTAAACTCCTAATTAACTCTCTTAAACTCTTAAGTAAGTCTATTTAACCACTATTATATACTTATATAACTATAATCCTTAATTAACTCTAGTATGTTTCCTAACCTTTCTCTTAGATTTTAGAGCAATAAGGTGACTGTCTAAATACATTCCTGAAATACTGTATAGTCTTATTATCACGAAGAGGACCTACAAGAACATTTTATTTTTTCACCAGAATGTGAGCAGTCATAACAAAAAATTTTGGTAAAGAAGCCTTTGGACCTATTCCAACGGGTTGAGCCAGGGGTGAGTAACTGGGGCAACTGAATCTCCTATTGGATGCTCCTGTTAAATATGCTAATTATTCAACCTTAATAAATTGTTGAAATCAGGGGCCGGGTATGCCCCATCCTCACTGGAACACCTGGAATCTTCCAATTAATGTCTGGTTTTTACTTTACTGTTGTAACACTGTGGAAAGGGTTTTTTTTTCTCATTGGGTTATAGACAACAGGGGCATGAGAGAGACAGAACAGGAATTGTAATCCCAGAATTGCAGAACATTCTGAGTTGAAAGGGACACACAGGATCATCCAAGGAATGTTTGAGCATTTACAGAGACTCCAGAACTGTAACTTTGGGTGCTCAGTCTCTGCTGGGAGCCTCCCAAAGGGCCCTCAGCCACTCCTCAGCCCTGGACAGCAGCAGCATCACCTCTGCAGGGCCCAGCAGGGCTCTCCTGAGCTGCCCTTGCCCAGCTGCACACAGAGCCTGCCCCAGCCAGGGCCCTGCACACAGGCAGGTTTCTGTAGGGCCAGGGCCAGGGCACACAGGCTGGGATGGGCTCTGTGAGCGCTGGCAGGGACAAGGCTCCTCTCAGGAGGGAATGTCCAGGCCCAGGGAGATGCTCAGGGAAGGAGAGGGGGCTGAAGAGAGCAGTGCTGGGGCAGGAGGGCACTGTTGGTGTGTGGGAGGTGCCGGGCACAGCTGGGCATGGGAACACTGTCCTGAGTGCCCGGCTGTCTCTGCCCTGCCCTCCCAGGCACAGCACCACAACATCTTCTCTTGGTTCTGCACTGCCCTGATATTGTCACTGTTATCTGCTGCTCTCAGGGAGGCTCTGGCATTTGCAGCAGCTGAGTCAGGCACTGCCCTTGGCATTCCTGCCAGGCAGGGGTGTCCATGGGAATGGGGTGTCCAAGCTTCCCTGGCACCTGTGGGGCTGTGGGCAAAGCAGTCCCTGGGAAAGGGGAATGAGCTGAGCCCCCTCCCTGAGATCCCATCATGGGCACAGCCAGGGATCTCCTTGCTGTGCCCTTCCAAGCTCTGAGCTGCCCTCCTGGGTGCAAATCTGTGCCAGAG
This sequence comes from Emberiza elegans, assembly GCA_024865655.1. Classification (NCBI taxonomy): domain Eukaryota; kingdom Metazoa; phylum Chordata; class Aves; order Passeriformes; family Fringillidae; genus Emberiza; species Emberiza elegans. The sequence continues at coordinate 32,330 of JALJVW010000015.1, read as the reverse complement.
CCTCTGGGAGTCCCCTTAATGTCCCATGGGGAAGGGCAGAGCTGCCACAGCTGAGGAAATGCTGCTGGCTTTGCCAAGGGAACTGTGAGTGTCCTTGGCACTGGGGGTGCTGAGACCTTGCCCAGAGGAGAGGGTGAGACATTCAGGGATCCCTCTGCTCTGGGCAGGGTCTGGTTTATCCCAGAGTGATCCAGGAGTGTGATTGTGCTCTGATTGCAGCCAAGGTGCAAAGCCAGGGCAGTTGGGAAAAAGCCCATCCAGCCCCTCACCTTCCCTCACCCACAGGGGAATCCTTTGCCTCTCCCAACTCTCAGTGGCAAAATCTGAGTGCAGCAGGAATGCTGGGGATTTCTGACCTCAGAGAGCCAGGAATGATGTGTGGGAGGAAAAATTCCTTAAACCAGCTCCTGCCATCCATGTCTTATAGAACTAGGAGTGCAGATGCTACCAAGCCTCTCTGCATTAGGGTGATGCCCCTGACAAATCCTGAATATCCAGCCTTGTCCCTCTGCCACATGGCCACAAACCCAGGGCAGTGGGGCAGGGATGGCTCCTGAGGAGCCTGCACACACAGGCCTGGCTGCTCCTGGCACACTCCAGCCAGCACAACTGGAGCTCAGGCAGGGACATGGGTGGGTTTTCCCAGAGCAGGAACAAGGTTGGGTGAGTCCCAGCGGGACAGTCTGCAGGAATGGCCCAGGTTTGGCTCAAAGCAGGCCTCTCCTGACTTG
>JALJVW010000015.1:0-24131 GCA_024865655.1 Emberiza elegans | reverse complement strand
AAAAAATTGAGCAATATTAAGCAATAAAACCGCCTGCTGCTGTAAAATAGATGACAAACTCCATAAGTCCAGGTCCTGGGCAGTAGCTCCAGCTCATTCAGTGTTTTCAGTATCTTACCCAGTCTCTCGGCTTTCTTTTATCGGTTCCTCGGTGACCTGGCAAATGCAGGGTTCACTGAATGGCCAGGAAAGTCCAGGGTAAAGAGGTGAAGAGGTGGTGTTCATGGTGTTCACAGAGCAGGGTTTAGAAAACAGCTCCAAATGGTAACATAGTCAGGAACCCCAGGCACACATGGAGGGTAAAAGGTTTCTCTCCCCAGGCTCTGGGGCCTCACTCCTGGTCCTGGAACAGAGCAGTGAGTAAGTTTCCAATCAAACTGCGGCTTCCTCTCCCCTTCACTGTAGAACCAGCCTTAGAACAGGGAAGGATTTCTGGACTAATGGGGTCTTATCGGGCATAATGAGGGACTTGGGACACGCCCTGTCTCAAGGCAGGTCATGGATCCCAAAACCAATGTCCCGCCCCCGTCGGTACCGGGCCTTCCCACGTGGGCCCCCGGGACCCTCCCCGAGGGCGATCGCGGCCTCTCCCCGAACAAGCTCCTCTTAGGAGCCCGGAGATATCCGGGGCTCGAGTCGGGATCTGCCGGCTGGGAACACTCCCAAGAAAATCCTCCCGGAGACCCCTGGCTGGAGAGGGGCGAGCTCGGTTTCGCCCTCCCCGCAGCTCAGGGCTGGGGGCGATGCTCCCTGGGCAGGGGATGCTGCAGGCTCAGCGTGCGGGCGCTGCCAGCGCCGGGATTCTCCGCTCCCTGCTCCCTCCTCCTCTCCCTCCTCTTCCGCCCGCATTCCCTCCGCTCCCAGCCCGGACCCCTTAGGGCCTCTCCCCTCTGCCCGTTGGCCCCGCAGCTTTCGGCTGCTGGGTGGGGCGCCCCCGATCGGCCCCAGGGCTGGGCAGGGGCTCGGACCCCCCGGGCGGATCCGTCCCCCAGGCCGAGCCCCAAATTCCGCTCTCAGGGCCGCTGGGCTCTGCGGGCCCGCCTGGCAACCGGTGAGTCATCGGCGAGAAAAGCGCTGGTTGGCTGGAAATTGTTCAGCGCGTCCTCTGATTGGCTGGAATTGTGAAAAGCACTGCACCCTGCGGGTGTGTGACCCTGGGAGCTGCCGAGTCCGGGAGGAGCCTTTTCCTCTTTCTTTCTCTCCCTCTGAGACCTCTTTCCTCTTTCTTTCTTTCCCCCCCGAGACCTCTTCCCGATTTCTTTCTCCCCTTCACTCGTCCCCTTTTCTTGTTCAGTTCAATCCAGGTTCGAGCAGATCCGCAGGTTGCTCCCACGCTCTCATTCCGCACCTTCTCTGGGGCAGAGGCGTCTCTCCCTCTTGAAATCCTAACCCCATGGGCAGGGTCCCTTCCCATCCCAATCGTTCCGGGATTTTCTGGGGACTCACTTCCTTCCCTTCTTCCCTCTGGTTCCAGCTGGAAATGTGCTGGAAAATGCCCATCAAAGCCACCTTTGCTGTGTGCTCTGGGAGCCCACAGGCTGCTGGACCTTGTCCCCTGGCCCTGCACAGCTCCTTGGGAGGCACGGCAGGAGCAGCACCCTGGGAGCCTCAGGAATGCCCCTCTGGGATCCATGGCACACATTCCCAGGGGCTGGAATTCAGTTCCCAGCCAGGAAAAGATGTTCCTGCCCTGGAAGGCAAAGCCCTTAAAGAAGGAGCCAAAGGCCAAGTGGAGCAAGATCTTACAGTGACATTTCACTGCCAGCCTTCATAACTTCACCCATGGTTGTTGTAGGTCGTGGATTGGGAATGAAATCAGGGCAGGGTCTTTGGTGGGAGCTGCCCTGGGTCAAGGGAGACACTGAGAGAGAAACAGAGCAGGGAAAGAAAGGCAGGAGAGAAAGGAGGACACAAACACAATCAGCTGAGAAGGTGGCACTCTGAAAAACAAACTGGAACTGACTGAAAATGAATGGGACAGAAAGAAATAATTTGCCACCTTTTATTTCCTATCAAAATACAATTTCCTCCCTTTCTCACAAACCTCTTCAAGTGTCATTCAGCAGGGCTGTCAGACAGTTCTTCATTCTGGGTGGATGTTCCAGGCTGCAGCCATAGGGAAACAGGGAATGGGGATTTTCCTGCTCCTGGGGAGTTTGACATCCTCAGCTGAGGAGCGGAGGAGGCACCAGAAGAAAAGGGCAGCCCGGCTTCACCCTTCCACAGGGGGGGGGGTGGAAATCTCTCATCCTGTCTGCAGCTGCTCCCACAGGGATGTGAGGGCTGATCCCAGAGCCCCAAGGGTCACAGTCAGGGCTGCCCTCAGGGAATGCTCGCCTGGTATTGAGGGGCAGCGTGGGAGCACCTGGATCTTGGAGCACCCAGCTGCCCCCATGTTTGGAGGTGCCTGAGGAGGGCTGGGACGATGCCAGGGACATCCTGCAGTGACATCCCCCTGTCCTGCTCTGGGTGAGCTCAGTCCCAAACCTGACCCTGATCCTGGTCTCAATCTCACTCCATGTTTAGACACACTCACAGTTCTGTATTTAATCTCATCCCAGTCCCAGACTCGTCTAGCCCCAGACCCAATCCCAACCCCAGCCCTAAAGCCAATCCCATGTCTAGCCTTAACCCCAATCCCAGCTCTAATCCAAATCTCAGCCCCAACTCCAAGCCCAGCCCCAATTCCAGCCCTTCCTAAATCCTCAGCCCCAAACCAAATCCCAGGTTCAGCCCTTCTGGGGTTTGGGGGTGTCTCTGTCCCTCTGAGCCTGATGATGTTTGGGTGGGGTCACACCAGGGCTGAGAGGACAGAGACCCCCTGGCCTCCCCAGGGGTGAGAAGGTCGGAGAGCCCCCCAGCCTGAGCACCCTCAGCGGTGAGGGAGGGACACAGACCCCCCTGGTCCCCAGCCCTGCACAGGCATTCCCTGAGGCCAGAGGGATGGAGACTGAGCATCCCCAGGGTGAGGGGACAGAGACCCCTGGAGCATCCCCTGGGCTGGGAGGGACAGAGGTGAGCACCCCCTGGCACAGGGGGTGAGAGGGAGGAGACCCCCAGGCATTCCCTGGGGTGAGAATGATGGAGACCCCTGGGGAATGGCCTGGGGTGACAGGGACAGGGACACCCCCAGGGGGGAATGGCCTGGGGTGACAGGGACAGAGACAACCCCCCCCTGGTCCCCCCTCCCAAAATGCCCAGGGGTGAGAGGCACAGAGACCCCCAACCCCCAGGCAAGCATCCTTGAGCATCCCTGGGGCACTGGAGAAAATAAACTTGGCAGAAATCAAACTTACTCTGCATAAATCACTTTGATGAATATTTGATTTTCCCACAAGTAACATGTGATGGGGCACAAACAAATCCCAAACATGAATAAACTGACAATCCAAGCAATTTTGTGGCAATTCCAAGTTTCATTGGTTCCTGCACAGCTCCAGTTCAGCTGCTGACAGGTTCCAATAAAAGAAAAGTGAAATTGGGCCCAATACAGATTATTAAAAGGAAGGAAAACTCTGTGTAGCTGTCACAAAGGTGACAGGGATGAAGAAAAATGATTCTCACAACCTCCCCCAAGCCTGGGCATTCAGGAGTTGCTCGGGAATTTAGCTACTTGAGCTTGGCTTCTTGTGGGACTTTTAGCAGCCTTGTGTTCCTCGCTGTGGGGTGAATGAACCTTGTCAGTCTTGCTGGCAACATTTGCTCCCTTTCCTCCAGTGATTTTAACAAACTTTTCAAGGAAGGACAACAAAATATTTTCTTTACACTGGCCACCCACAACAGCCATTTTCCTCATCAGTTCTCCTCTAAGTCGCTCAGAGGAAGCTGTGTGCAAGTTTCCAAGAGTTCCTCCAGAGAGAACCACAACCTCCTCAGAGGAGGGAGCCATGCTGTTGTCAAAGGCACTTGGGGTCAGAGAAGAGTGCCCTCAACTCACTGTGCAAAAATAATGACCTGATCTAGTAAGGAAAATTGTTAGAGAGATGCCTCTGCCCCAGTTAAGGTGCTAATGAGACCAAATCCAAAGTGGATTTTATTGAACAGTAAATGTGAGGTAGTGAGAGAGAGGGAAAGAAAAAAGGGGGGAGAGCAAGGGAGTGACAGGGACAGAGACGTCCCCTGGGTCAGGAAAGTGTGACATTGTCCCCTGTGCATGGGACCTTCCCAGAGTAGGGGTTTTACACCTGAGCCAGTTTGGGTAAGGGGGGTGGTGTTCACCCCCTGAGCAGGGATTGCCCCACTGTTTCAGGTTGCAATGCAAGATGTAACCAAATGCATGTTTTCAATCCCCATCTTCATCAACTGCTATAAACAGGCGGGGCAGTGTTCTTTATCTCTTCCATGACTCACCCCTGATAACGCCCTCCAGGGGAGATATCTGCTGTGAATGGGCCATTGAGTGTCACTGCAGGACTGATCAAATTCCATCATCCCACTGTGGGATGGTCTGCCCAGGAGGAGGATCCAAGCATTCCTACCTGGATATAAGCTGAGGCTTTCAACACCAGGAGCAGCTTGCCTACTGGATTCCCAGAGGACAAGAGCTCCAGAACCACCACTGGACCTTCAGAGGAAGACCAGACCCTTCTACAGGATCACTGCTTTGACAGAATCACGTTCATCACTCCAACAGGACTGCAGCCACCATTTAATGGGACTGCTGCCACCACCCTGAGCAACAGGGTGTCAGGTTATATCCTGACTCTGTCAGTTTAAGGCAGTGTTTCTGTATCATTGCCTTGATCTTCATTTTCTTATTAAATTGTAGTTATGGTTTAGACCCTCCGCAGATTTGCGTTCAAACCAGTACAAAACTCAATGTACTCATCCCTTGTTTTCCTCCCAAAACAGGATTTCCCATCCCCAAAACTGTGCCAGATGGAGGAGGAGGCTGTGAGGAAGAGGAAGATGCCCTGGGACACCCAGGCAGGTGAGGAGGAAGTCAGTTTCCCTTTCCCCCTCTCTCCTGCTCCATCTCCCAGCCCAGCATGGCCCCTGGCTGCAGGACAACCCTGCTGCCAACACCGTCCTGCTGGGGATGCACTGGGGGGATCTCCTTCCCCTTTCCTCTGGCACGGAGGCAAATCCCATCCTCTCCTTGTCCTTCCTCCCCCAGAGAAGGAGCTGAGGAGGGAAACCAGGGAGGAAAAATCCCCACAGCAGAACCTTGTGGAAGAGGCCGTTTTGAGTGGCTCCACAGCACAGAATTCCAATGGGGAAGAAAATCCCCAGAGATCCCACAGGAGGAGGGGCTCCAAACCCAGCCCAGGATGCTCTGAGGAGGAAAGACCCACCCTGAGCCAGGAAGGTGGACAGAGCTTCAGCCAGAACTCAGAGCTGGTGGCCCATGAGCAGCTTCATGATGGGGAGAAGCCCCACAAGTGTTTTGCATTTAGGAAGAGCTTCAGGCAGAGCAGCACCCTGATCAGCCACCAGATGATCCACACCGGGGAATGGCCCAACGAGTGTGGGGAGTCTGGGAAGGGCTTCAGCTGCAGCTCCCACCTCATCACCCACCAGCGCATCCACACTGGGGAGAGGCCCTACGAGTGTCCCGAGTGTCAGAAGAGGTTTCAGAGCAGCTCCCATCTCCTCAAGCACCAGCAGAGTCACACTGAGGAGAGGCCCTTCTGCTGCCCTGACTGTGGGAAGGGCTTCAAGCGCAACTCCCACCTCATCATCAGGTTGGCGCATCCACACTGGGGAGAGGCCCTGAGTGTCCCCAGTGTGGGAAGAGGTTTCAGACCAGCTCAAATCTCCTCCTGCATGAGCGGATTCACACAGAGGAGAGGCCCTTCCACTGCCCTGACTGAGGGAAGGGCTTCCACAACTCCACCCCCTCATCAGGCACCAGAGGATCCACACTGGGAGAGGCCCTATGAGTGTCACCAGTGTGGGAAGAGCTTCGCCTGGAGGTCTCGCTTGACCAGACACCAACGGAGGCAACAGTAAGGGAAGGCCTGCCAATGCCCCCACTGAAGGAACAGCTTCATGCACCACTCCAGTTTCATCCCCATTGGAGATCCCCACATTGGGAAGAGCCCTGGTGATCCATGTTCCTGTGATCCATGGCGGGAAGACACCTGTACCTTTTCCTGCCCCTGCCAATGACATGATGTGGGATTGAAGAACATGAGGGTCTGGCCATGGCCCTGTCATTACATTCACTCCCACCTCAGGTCATTGCCAGGGGCAGGAAAGGGACTCTCTCTCTCTCCCTGAGGAGAAGGGTGTCCTTTCCAGGCAGGGGAAATTGTGGCCAGGAAGACCCAGTGAGTTGATGTTTTAGTTTTCCTGTAAATAGTTTATTTATCCCTTCTGTTATCAATATTGTTTCTGTTCTGTTTGTTCCTTATCTCGTTGCTGTTCCCAATAAATTGTTCTTATCCCAGCCTGGGATCTTTGCCTTTTGTGCTTTCCATGGGATGGGGGGAGGGCAATTTGAGGGCAGAAGGGTTTTAGTGGGAGCAGGAAATTGGGGAATCCCATTCCTGAACCCTATTTTGTCCCCCATGGAAACCGAGCATCCCAGCTGGTCCCAGCCCTGGTGGCCATGGCAACAGCCTTGGGAGCGGGTCCCTGGCTGGGGCTGTGGGAACCTCTTCCCTCTGGTGCCCAGGGACAGGAGTGGAGGGAACGGCTGCAGCTGAGTCGGGGGGGCAGGCTCAGGTTGGATGTCAGGAAAAGGTTTTTGCCCAGAGGCTGCTGGGGCCCTGCCCAGGCTCCCCAGGGAAGGGTCCCAGCTCCAGGGCTCTCTGAGCTCCAGCAGCATTTGACAGTGCTGCCAGGCCCAGGCTGGCATTGTTGGGGTGTCCTGTGCAGGGCCAGCAGTTGGACTCGAGGATCCTGATGGGTCCCTCCCAGCTCAGCCAATTCTGTGGTTCTGGGATCCCATGAGCCTGGGGATGGGGCTGCCAATGGTTGCCATGGCAACGGGCTCTGGCTGCAGGCCTGAGCTGGTGTCCATGGCAACCACCCGCATGGGGTCTCCATGGAGCTGCCAAGGGACTGACCATAGCAACAGGGGCTGGTGATGGTTGCCATGGAAACTGACCATAGCAACAGGGTCCTGGTGATGGTTGCCTGCTAAGAATCAGATTTGTCACAGGCCCTCAGAGGGGTTCCATGGGGACTTTCCAAGAGTCTCAAGACTCATTCAGGAGCTGGAATGTCACAGGCAGAGACAGGGCCTCCATGGAGACCTCCCAGGGGTTTCTGGGGATGGTAAAGAGCCCTGTGGTCAGAGGCAGTCACAGCCATTCCATGGTGACATCCCAGGGCACCTTGGGCTGCAAAGGCACCGATCTGTCACAGGCACTCATGGGGGCTCCACCATGATATCACAGGAGTCCCCAGGCTGCCAAAGAGCCAGGATGTCCCCGACACTCACAGAGGTTCCTGTCATGGGCACAGTGGGAGCTTCAGGAAAAGTTTATTAGAGAAGCTCCTGTTGGGTCACGAGGTGCAGAAAGGATCCCCAACGGCCCCCACAGATCCCCAAAATCACTGCCGAGTCAGAGATGACACAGACTCAGATTAGAAGGCTAAGGGTTAAAAGCCACCCTTTTATTCAGTCCTCTTCTTTTATATCTTGGTTTGCTACAGGTGGACCTCACTGCTCATTTAATCAACACATTTCACATTACTGGCCAATTTAGACAGCACCCTTCAGTAAACAATTTTATGGAATAAAGCCAACCTAATTCAGGCATTGTCAGGGCACCAGTTATTGATGTTTGTTTTATGTTGGGCCTTTCTGGGGGCTCCCTGGATGGGGGAAACCCTCCTGTAGCAGTTGTGTGCCAGGTAAATGGAGATGCACAGGACTTTTTAAGTCTGCAGCTTCCTGTTGATTGTTACCTTATCTAAAGGTTTGCATTGTTGTCCACACCAGGCTCAGCACGCTGGGAAAGCACCTCAAAATGGCTCTAAAATTTCAGGTTTCAAGGTCTTTTAAAGTTGTCCCATCCAATTAACGTTTAAAATGTACATTATTTCTACTTATCTACCACTAACTCATCCCTTGACTGTCCATACAACCTCTGCACTGTGCTTTCCTTGACCAATCACCCTGTACCACCAACACTGCAGGAAATGGAGTAGATGAAGAAGAAGACAGGGACTACACCCCAATTCCTCCATTTTGCTTCCTATCTACACCATACTAAAAATCTCAGAACCTAAATTTCTCACCCAAAGGACATAGTATACTCCCCTCTAATCTATTCACACTTTGGTAAATTCTGGAATCTGTCTCAAAGTCCTTGGAAGTCCTCTCCATGGGCCCTTCTGAAGCAGTGTTTCTCTGGGGTCAGGACCCCTGAGGACAGACAGAGAAATATGACCCCTGACCTAGGCCTGGATTGCAGGATATAAAATATCTTATCCCTAAAACCTTTAACATGGATTATCCTAAAAATGCCCTAAGGGCTTTATAATAAGAGAGAACAACAGAAAGACAGAAGACAAGATGGAAACCAATCAGTGGAACCAGCCAAAGTCAACTTCTGTAGAAGAATATAATCCAATAGAATGGTCCTTCCTTCTTCTTCTTCTTCATCCATCTTCTGGGCATCACTGGAGTGAGGAACCCCAGCAGGAGGCAGGATTGGGGTGAAGGGTGCAATTCAGGATGAAAAGTCTTGGGAAATTTAACCCTCTGGGGTGGGACTTTTTAATTTGTGACACAGAGCTCTGATCATTGAAAGCACCAACTGTGGGCCTTATTTGTGGGATTGATTGACAGGTGAGGCACCAATCCTGGGGGCCTTGTTTTGACAGATATAGCTAAATCCCCTGAGTTGAGGCACTCTGCTGCTGGACGAACCCTGACCAAGACATTTTAACATGGGCTGCAGAATGGAAAGCTTGGGAAGAAGAAGGTCAGGAACTGAAAACCAATCCTTCCTCTTATCTTCTGGCCCTATCCACAACCATACTAAAAATCCCAAAACCTAAATTTCTTACCCAAGGACATACTACCAAGCTACCCTCAATCTATTTCACAATTTGGTAAATTCTAATCTGGCATCTCAAAGTCTTGGAAGTCCTCTCCATGGACAAAGGTTGAAAGGCAGTGTTCCTCTGGGGGTCAGGACTCCTCAGAGCAGACAGAGAAATATTCCCTGTGCCTTGGATTCCCACATATTTAACCTAAAATCCATCAACCCTTAACATGTGAAGTTACCCTAAAATGTTCCAGGTGAGTAGGATTAGAAGGAGAAGAAATAGAGAACAACAGAAAGACAGAAGATCCATAGAAAGACATGCACATAGGTACCAATTGCTGGGGTTCCAGCATCGCTAACAGACAAACCCCAGGAGAAGGCAGGATCCAGACCGTGGGCTGGCCTCGTGCTCTGGCTTTTAAACCCCTGGGCCTTCTGCCCTGCCTGGGGGGTGGGACTGCCAATTGCTTGTCCAACCAATCAGAGCCAGGGTAGGCACCAGCTGCTGTGTGTGTGATTGATTGATTGACAGCTGGGCTGGGCCAATCAGAGCTGGGTTAACATCACCCCTGCTGTGTGATTGACAGCTCTGCCAGGCCAGGGCTGGGGGCGGGGCTCTGTCCCACCACAAACCAAGGCCTGACCCTGCCCCTGGCCCCACTGGGCATTCTGAGCATCCCAAGGTGTCTCGGGACATCGATCTCATCCAGCCTCTGACAGCGACCATGGTGACACTGGAGGACCTCATGGAACCATGGGTCAGTTGTGACAATGGGGATCCAAGGAAACAATGGTGAGACTGTGGAATCCAGGAATCATGGAATCAAGGAGACCATAATTAGAAAATCATGGGCCCTATGGAAGCAAGGATCAATGATCAAACTGTGGTTTGATTGTGATTGATTTAAAATAGAAACAAGGAGCCATTGTTTCACAGTGGGGCTGCATGGGGCCAATGGACCCTTGTGACTCTGTTGGGGCTCATGAAACCAAGAAGCCATTGTGACATTGCCAGACCTCATGGAATCAAGGAGACCATTGTGACAGTGTGGGACCCATGAAATCAATGGAACATGGAACAGGTCTGCCTGGTTTGGCCTCCTGGGGGCTGTCTGACAGGTCCCACTGAATTTGACATGTCAAGGGCCACTCCCATCTGACCATGAAGCACTGGGGCTCTGTGCTTTTATTCCTATGGAAAAGAACTGTCTTTTCTTGTCAAGGCACCCATGGCCAAAATTGGGATTCCACCTCTAAAATTCTGTATATCCAAGGGTTACTCCCAGACAAAATCTGCCAATACAGTCAAGTCTGGCTAGCCTTGGCCTCTGGTGACTGCCTCTCATCTGCCCCTGCACCACTGGGGCTCACTTGTTTCCTTCCTGGAGACCATGGAGACCATTGTGACACATTGTTACACTGGAGGAATTGTGGAACCAATGGGCCATGGTGACACTGCAGGCCCCATGGGAACCTGTTACCATTGTAGGACACTTGTCTTGGAACCACCATTGGGAACATTGTGAACAGGGGCAGGTGACACCATGGATCCAAGGGGCCATTGTGACACTGTGGAGCCTCATGGAACCAAGGACATCTTTGTGGTTCTGTTGGGCCACATGGTCCCAAGGGGCCAGTGTGAAGCAGCAGGGCTTTGTGGAACCAAGAGGCCATTGCTGCATTTCAGGGCCTCGTGGAGCCAAAGGGCCGTTGTGATCCTGCAGGGCACCGTGGATCCATGGAGACCATTGTGGCATTGCAAGGCCCCATGGAATCATGGAGACCCTTGTGACACTGTGGGGCCACATGGAACCAAGGGGCCATTGTGACCCTGCAGGGCCTCATGGAAGGAAGGGGCCGTTGTGACACTATGGGAAGTTGCCCAATGAACCAAGGGATCATTGTTGCACTACTGGGCCCCAATGGAACCAAGGGGCCATTGGACACAGCAAGGCTTCATGGAACCAATAGACCATTAGGACACTGTGGGGCCTTGTGGAACCATGGAGACCATTAAGATCCTTAAGGACTTGTGTAATCAAGGGGCCATTATGACACCAGAGGGCATCATGGAAGCAAGAGAACCATTGTGACACTGCAGGGCCCTGTGGAACCAAGGGAACATGAAATAGGTGTGGCTGCCTTGGCCTCCCAGGGGTCACCTGACAGGTCTGGCTGACCTTGGAATGTGGAAGACTGCTCCCATCTGCCCCTGAAACACTGGGGCTCTGGGCTTTCCTTTGTATAGAAAAGAACTGTCCATCTTTTCCAGGCATCCATGGCCAAAATTAAGATTCCGCCTCCAAATTTTTGTGTATTAAAAGATTGCTCCCAGACAAAAGTTGCCAGGGCAGACAGGTCTGGCTGGTCTTTGAGTCCTGAGGGACAGCACTCACCTGTTTTCCAAACACTGGAAAGGGCTCTCTGGTTTTCTTTTTATGAAAAAAATAAACCATCCCTCTACTCCAGGAACAATTGTTTTAAGTTAGGACTCCGCATTCATAATTTCAAATATCCAAGGGTTTCTCCAAGCAAACCTGCCAGGACAGACAGGTCAGGCTTGCCTTGGCCTCTGGTGGTTGCTGTTCATCAGCTCCTGAAACATGGGGCTCCTGTGCTTTTTCCTTCCTATGGAGACCAATGTGACATTTGGGAGCTTTGTGAAATGAAGGGGCCATTGTGACACTGCAGAGCACCATGGATCCAAGGGACCATTGTGACACTGTGGAGCCTCGTGGAACCAAGGACATCATTGTGGCTCTGTTGGAACCCACATGGTCCCAAGGGGCCAATGCAAAGCAGTGGTGTGGGAGTTAGCCTGGCTGTAACTCAGAGTCATCCAGATTTTACCCCAAAAGAACTGGGCATGAGTTTCAAGCCCTGGGAATCATTTGTTTAACTTAGGGTGAGCTTGAGAGTTCCCCATAAGCCTTTAGTGTTGTTATGCTAAGTTGTCCAAGTTCTCCTCCCCCTATTGGTTTATTGGTTACTTGTTTCCCCTATATGGTTATTGTTCTAGAGTGTTCTACCCCCAAGTGTCTATGTTGTTGCTTCCCCTTTGTCTCAGGTCTTAGGATCCTGCCCCTTGTACTGTTCTTGACTTCTCCATGTTTATTGTTTTTTCACCCTGTTATTAAAGTTCTTTTTTGGGCAACTCCATTGATCCTGCTCCTTTTCATTTTCGCCACCCTTGCCCTGAAGTCAGGGAACCAGAGAAGTTTGTCGCAGACACCTTCATTGTGACATTTGGTGCCCAAACAGTGACCATGACATTCAGGGCTCCCTGTGTCAGTCACGTCAGCTGGGGTTAGCTGATGGATAGGCCAGCGCTCCCCGGGATTTTGGATTGTGCTGCGCCCAGTGGATTCATTGTTGCTTCAAGGGACCTTGCCCAGGATTCGCAGGGATAATGACAGTTTCACCTGCAAAGGATTGCAGGTGGGTTTGGGAAAAGGCAAGATATTTATTGCCCATTTTGCCACTGTATTTTTACAATATGCACCCACGTCCCATAATTGATTTGGGGAGTTTAGGTGGCTCTTCCCCATAAGGCAGAGAAAGAGAAAAATGGGCAGCCGGATGTCCAAAGTAGAAAGGAGCATGTATGGATGCTTTAATTCTCACTGATCATGACATAATATTTTCAAAGAACGAATTAAAATCAATCATGAGGTGGATCATTTAAAAATTTTCCAGATGCCCCTGCTGTTTGTAAAATCCATACCACTGAATTTTGGGACTCAGTGGGAGTTAAATTGTACAACCTTTCAAATGGACCAAAGGGACCCCATTGCATTGTGCCCCAGCATGATTCCCCATCTTCCACACCATCCTTGAGACCCTTCACCAGCAAGCAGTGTGTTGAAAACTCAATCCATTTGTCACTCCTAACTCAGGACCTCCCTTTCAAACCTGCCTTTCTCAGACCTTCCCATGATGGTCCAAGATGGCAATGGCCAGGCGTATATGGTCTTGGAGCATCATGCCCTGGAGACTCAAGATGGAAGGAGCCTAAAATCAAATGTGGGCTCAGGAGCCCTGACCATCCTCCCTCCATCTTGGCTCCTCCACTTCCTGCTACCACAACCTTCTCTTCCTGCCCTGAATGAACCTCCAGACTCCACCCCAAAACAACTGGGTCATGCCCCACTGTCAATCATTCCACCTTCACCCTGGGCCATGCCTCCAGAACTCCACCCCGGAAGTCCGCCATCCTAAATCAAGGCTCTTCCTCCCCAACAACTGACAAAATGGCAATGCCCTTTGCCTCACCCTCCAGCAACAATACAACCCCAGTGGTCAAAGATGCAAAGCCCAACTGTCACACTATTTCTAATCCAATGTTTCTGTTTCAACTTATTCTTCCTACCCAGAAGACAGTTTGGATTTCCCAGAGCCACCTCGCCCCTCAACCCCAGAAGATCCCTAGGAAAGGATCCGGAAAGAAGCAGTTCAGGAAGGAGACTGGCAAATAGTCCCAAAACTCCTCGTTGCCCCGGGATGTTATGAAAGAAGGGGGCAGAATCCCAGGTATCAGCCATTGGTTTATGGGGAAATCAAGGATCTGTGTAGGGCAGCTAAAGACCATAGGAAGGACTTACCTTGTTTTAATGGCCTAATGAGGGCCATGTTTACAGAACATATCTTAACCCCCTATGATTTAAAATATATTATGACCATGTTGTTGTCACCTACAGAATACACCCTGTGGGAAGGGGGATGGAAGTGTTTACTAAATCAATTAATAGCAGACTATGCTAATAATGAGGCAAGGGCAGAATTGACATTCAACCATCTAGCTGGAGAAGGACAACACAGCCAACCAGATGATCAAGCAGCAGGTATCCCCAGAGAAGTATTGGATGATATCAAAGAGATGGCTTTGAAAGTTTTAATCCAGGTATCGGATGGTAGCATCCCCAATTTGGACTACCTTGGGTGGCTGCAGCTGAAGCTTCAGGACAATTAGACCATCCTGGGTGCCTGTTAAGTAAGCAAACCAATGCTACCTCCCTCACTGTGAGTGACCTGCTCTCAGACATGGAGACCATCAGACATGCCACCTTGCAGAACAGCGATAGAGTTTTTACTCTGGGCACATGGGCATGGCTGTGTAGACTCTGAGGGCATGTGTTGCATGAACCTCTCCAGCCACAGCGAGTCAATCCACAAGAGCATTCAGGTACTGAAGGAAGGGTTCAAGAAGCTTCAAGTGGAAAACAAAGACTGGTTCAATAAACTCTTCCAATCCAAGGGACTAAAGGGTTGGATGATGTCTAGCTAAAACAGGACTATTAATTCTCTTAGTGGTTGTTGTTGTATTGTTAATTGTCCCATGTTTGTTTGGATGCTTTTAGAAAGTCTTACAAAATTCTTTCAGTTCCATCTTTGTTGTAAAACAGAAAGGGGAAGATACCCAACACAGGCTCCTCATGGACTCCTTGGAGGAGAGAATTGGAGGCCAGGATGGCACAAAAACCTCTCAGAGACTCAGTGTGGAAGGAAAATCCTTAAAAGTACCTAAAAGTATTCTTAAATCCATAAAAGTACCTTAAAAACCTTGAGTATCTCAAGGCATTAATGAGCCCACTGAGTGTCAGTACAAAGCTCTCAAGGGACTCATTAAAGCAGATAATTGGGGCCATGATTGCACAAACCTCTCACAGAGTCTGTATCAAAGGAAACACCAAGTACCTTAAAATAACTGAAGTACCTTGAAGCATTAATGAGCCCCACTGAGTGTTGTTACTGACAAAGCCTCTCCAGGGACTAATTACAGCAGATAATTGGGGCCGTGATTGCACAAACCTCTCAGAGACTCCAAGGCAAAAGCCATACCCAAAGTCCTTTGAAAAACCTGCAGTCCCTGCAGGGGAGCATGAAGGAGCCCCCAGGGCCATTGCTGAGCAAGGCTCCCCAGGGACTCCTTCCAGCAGATCCTTGAGGCCACTGGGATGTGGGCTGGGGGGATGCTGAGGGCAGGACAAGGGGCTGACAGTGCCCAGCCTGGCTGGGGGCTGTGCCAGGAGGCCCCAGGGCCTCAGGACAAGGTGTCTCCTCCCAGCCCTTGGTGGCACAGACCCCTGCTGTGCCCCAGGGCACCAAGACTTGGCTTCTCTTTGTCCCCACCTGTCATCACTGCCTGCAGTTCTCTGCTCTGCCTGGGGCCTGGGGACACTTTCTCAGTTGTGTCCCTCAGTGGGACCCATTAAAAGTCCAAGAAACTTTGGAGTTGGATTCTGACTTGGAGTTCTGGAGAGGTTTCTTCAGCTCCCTCTCAGGGACTGATGTTCAGGGCCTGAGCACAAAGCCCCAGAGGCTCATTAAAGTCCTTGTGCTGTGTCTGTGCTGCTGAGCTGGGCTGGGCTCCTGGCACAGAGGCAGCTCCTGGTAACCAAGAAGAGCTTCAAAAGCACATTTCTCTTGATGAGCAGCTCTTCTGCCAGCCCAGCAGGGCTGGGGCACTGCCTGCAGCCAGCCCGGGCACAGCACAGAGGCACAGAGAGCTTCAATCAGTCAGGGCTGGGAAGGTGCTGAGAAGTGCCTGGGGCAGAATCACTGCCAGCCCTTGGCACAGGAACCTCTGGCTGCAGGACAATGCAGCTGCAGCTCCTGGAGCCATCTCCTAAAGCTGGAACATCCCAATGCCTACAGAGCCTGTGAGTACATTCTCTGATTGTTTCTGGTGCAGAGCAGCCAGGGGTGCCCATGGGCTGTCCTGCAGAGCAGGGTTCTCATCAGTCATAGGTGCTGTGCTGGGGCAGGGACTTTTGATGCCTGCCAGGGACAGCTCAAAGACCAGTATTCAGGCAGCTACTATTGGAGAATGGCAGGGACAAATAAATATTAAAGGTTGGAGATGAATTATTCAGGCTTGAATTTTGTTCTCCTGAGACATGGAAGGACTTTTAGTGATCAGTAGGTTCAGGAGATCCCTCCCATGCATTTCAGCCACTCTGCCCATGAACATTTCCAAGCATCACCTTTGCTGGACCCATCAGGCTCAGGGGCTGTCCTTTCTCAAGCTGCAAAAGAACCTGCCCCAGCCAGTCCCTGCTCTGGGTTTCTGTCAGGCCAAAATTGCACATAGATTTGGGGTCTGTCAGTTCTGGCAGGGAGAGAAAAGGCAAAGGGAAACAGATCAGGAGGAAAACCAGGGCAGAGAGAAGATCAGGCAATGAGAGAAAACAAAACCCCAATGCTGTGGCAGGGAGAGTTTAGAGATGCAGGATCCCATCAGTGCAGCCCCCCCTTTCCCCTCCCTCCCCCCAGGCCTTGCCCTCTGACGTTGCCCCATCAGCAGCCTGCCAGAGCCAGCAGCCCCAGGCCCCTCTGCAGGCAGGGTGCCAGAGCCTGGGGGGGTCTGCAGGGGCAGCTGGCTCAGGGTGAGTCCCCAGGCCCTGGGCTGGGCTCTGGCAGCACTGCCAGGGGCCCAGCCCTGGGCACAGCAATGCCATCATAAGCTGCTGGAAGGGACAGATTCCAGGCAGCAGAGCCCTGCTTCAAGGCAGGGGGGAAAGTGTCCCCCATCTCTGAGCTGTGCTGGGATATTTGACACTGAAAATCCTCTGGTGAAAAACCCAACTATTCCATGATTACTGGGCTTACAGATCCCCATGTGGTGACACAGAAAAATGTCCAACAGCAGCTCCATCAGGCACTTCCTCCTGCTGGCATTGGCAGACACAATGGCAGCATGCAGCTCTCCTGCACTTCTGCCTCTTGCTGGGCATCTCCTGGCTGCCCTCCTGGGCAAGGGCCTCATCATCAGCGAAGAATAGCCTGGGCCACCACCTGCACACACCCATGTTCTTCTTCCTGCTCAACCTGGCTTTGATTCACTGACCTGGGCTCCATCTGCACCACTGTCCCCAAAGCCATGCACAATTCCCTCTGGGACACCAGGAACATCTCCATCACACAGGATGTGCTGCAGACGGCAGCTCTTTTCTTTTGCTTTTTGGCTGCCCTCTGGGCAACAGCCTCATCATCAGCGCCTAGCCTCCTGACCTGACTGCACACGCCCATGTTCTTCGACTGCTCGTGTCCATCTGGGCAAACCACTGTCCCCAAAGCCTGCACATTCCCTCTGGGACACCAGGATCTCCTCCTGGGCAGCTCTTTTTTCTTTTTGTTTTTTCATCTCAGCAGAGTTTTCCTGCTGACCATCTTGTGCCCACATGGCAGCAGCTGCCTGGGCCAGTGCCTTTCTCAATGCTCTCATGCACACAGCCAATACATTTTCCCTGCCCCTGTGCCATGGCAATGCCCTGGGCCAGTTCTTCTGTGACATCCCACAGATCCTCAAGCTCTCCTGCTCAAATTCCTACCTCAGGGAACATGGGCTAATTGCTGTTAGTGCCTGTTTGCTATTTGTTTGTTTTGTGTTTGTCGTTTTCTCCTATGTGCAGATCTTCAGGGCCGTGCTGAGGATCCCCTCTGAGCAGGGACGGCACAAAGCCTTTTCCACCTGCCTCCCTCACCTGGCTGTGGTCTCCCTGTTCCTCAGCACTGGCACATTTGCTCACCTGAAGCCCCCCTCCATGTCCTCCCCATCCCTGGATCTGGCCCTGTCAGTTCTGTACTCAGTGGTGCCTCCAGCCCTGAACCCCCTCATCTACAGCCTGAGGAACCAGGAGCTCAAGGCTGCAGTGTGGAGACTGATGACTGGATGCTTTCAGAAACATTAAACTGCTGGCCAATTTCTGCCAATCACTTGTAATAAAAGTAAGCTTTGATTCTTCTTATTGGCTTCTTTGTGGAAATTTGTTTTGTTTCCTTTATTTTTTTCATATTATCCAAAAAGATATGTCATTCTCTATACCATTTCCCATTTTGTTTCTCTCCACCTTCACTGCGGCCACAGACTGTGTCAATGAGGGGCTGTGCTCTTGGTGGTTTTAAAGTAACTAAAGGATCTCCCAGCCCAGTTTTCTCCAGAGATGCCCTTTTGTTGCCTTCTCTGGAGCTGCAGCAGCCATGTCTGTGTGCAGAGCTGGGGGCAGATCAGTGCTGGCCCAGCAGCTGTGCCCAGCAGCAGCAGCAGCAGCACTTGGTGTTGCCAGTGCTGCTGCCATGGCCCTGCCCCACTGCCCTGCTGGCCCTGGTGTTGCTGCAGGGCCTGAGTGCTCTCGGGGCTGGGCACAGCCCTGGGGTGGCAGTGCCGGGGCTGCAGCAGGGACAGGCCATGGGCACTGCTGGGGCAGCGCTGATGCCTCAGGCCAGGCCCTGGGGGCTCCAGGCTCCTTGCCCAGGCTCTCTCAAGAACATGGCCAGGCCAATGCTCAGCACAGAAACCCCCGTGAGCAGCCCCAGGCTGGCCGTGGGCAGGCTGGGGGCAAACAGCATGGCTGGGGCTCTGCAAGGGCCCTGGGCAGATGGGAAGGAGCAGCAGAGCAGGGGCTGATCCATCCCCAGTGTGCTGGACAGCCCAGGGCAGTGTCCCAGAGCGTCCTCATGGAGCTGCCAACAACATCCCCCCTCTGCAGTGCTGGCCTCTCCCCCAGCTCACACAGGTGCCCCATCCTTGCAGGCACAGACACGGCAGCACTGGCTCAGCAGCCCCTGTTTGCATTGCACACAGCAGGCAGGAGCACCCCCATGCTGTTGCTGTGGGGACATGAACCTGAGGGAGCACAAATGCCATCAGCCCCTGGGGCCAGCAAGGGCTGGGGGACACCAGGGAAACCACTCAGCTTTGTCCTGGCCTCTGCACTCAGCCAGAAAGTTTGTTCCCATCAGCTGGGAGTTTCCTGTCCCACTGCAGACGCTGTTGCTCAGAGCCAGGGCTGCCTGGCAGCCACCCCCAAACTGCCCTGAGCATTTCCTTTGCTTCACCTTTGCTTTCTTTACTCTTCCCTTACAAATTTCTTCCGATTGCCCAGCCCTGTTCCCTCCCCTGCAAACAGCCCATCCCTGTTTGCCCTTTCCTCTCTGGCCCCACTCCCCATTGCAGTTCCTGACTTGGCACCATGGGAACGTCCCTTGGGGAGCAGGATCATCCTACAAGTGCTGCAGGAATTGTCTGCAGCCTCCTGCAGTGCCTGGTGTTGCTCCCTTGCCAGAGGCACCCCAGGCCACCACATCTGGGCTGCTGTGTCCTGCCTGTCCTGGGGCTCCCTGTTCTGGGCAGTGAGGAGGAGCTGCAGAGGCCTGCAGGTCTGACAGGATGGGCTTTGGGGCCTGGCAGGAGAAGCCTCCTGAGGGACCTGGGCTGCTGGAGCTCCTGGTTCCAAGAGGAGGCCCAGGGCTCATCCTGCAATGGCTCCAAGGGTGGTTTCAGAGAATCCCAGAATCAGCAAGGTTGGAAAAGTCCTTCAGATCATCAAGTCCAACCTGTGCCCTGGACACTGCCTTGTCTCCCCTGGGCCTCCTCTTCTCCAGGATAAACAACCCCAGCTCCCCTCAGCCACTCCTCACAGGATCCATGTTCCAGACCCCTCCCCAGCCTTGTTGCCCTTCTCTTGGACATGCTCCAGCCCCTCCATGTCCTTCCTAAATTGGGGGCCCAGAACTGGACACAGCACTAAGAGGTGCTGCCCAACCCAGTGCTGAGCACAGGGAAGAATCACTGCCCTGCTCCTGGCTGGACCACACCATTCCTGATCCAGGCCAGGAGCCATTGGCTTTCTTGTCCCTTCTTGGGCTCCACTGCTCCCTCATGTCCAGCCTGCTGTCCAAGGGTCCCTGCAGGTCCCTTTCTGCCTGGCTGGGCTCCAGCCCTTGTCCCCAGCCTGTAGTGCTGCAGGGGTTGTTGCCATCCAAAGTGCAGGACCCAGCACTTGGAGATCTGTTAAACCTCACCTTGTTGGATTTGGGCCCTGGATCCAGCCTGTCCAGGGCCCTGTGCAGAGCCCTCCCACCCTCCAGCAGATCAGCCAGCTCACCCCATGCTTGGTGTCATCTGCAAATTGTCAGAGACATGGTGGACTCAATCCCCCTCATCCAGATCATGGGTGCAGATATTGAAACCACGCTGGCTGGCTCTGATCCCTCGGCCATCCTGTGGGTGCCCTGTGATGGCACTCAAGGTGATCTGTTCCATAACCTTGCCAGGCACCCAGGTCAGGCTGACAGGCCTGGAGTGCCCCAGATCCTCCTTCCAGCCCTTCTTGGGGATGGGCTCACACTGGCACCTCCAGTCCTCTGGGACCTCCCTGCTGAGCCAGGACTGATGGTAAATGATGGAGAGCAGCCTGGGGAGCTCATCCACCAGCTCCCTCATCCCCCTAGGATGGATCCCATCTGATCCCATACACCTGTGAGCATCTGAGTGGCTCAGCAGGTCACCAACTGCTTCCTCCTGGATTACAGGGGCTGTTCTGCTCCCTGTGCCCATCTACCAGCTCAGGAGAACACTTGTCCTGAGGACAGCCCGTCCTAATATTGAAAATTGAGACAAATAACGTGTTAAGTAAATCACCCTTTTCTTTATCTTTAGTTACTCTATTCTCCACTGCATCCAATAAAGAGTAGAGGTTTTCCTTCTCCCTCCTTTTTCTATACATTTTTTAGACAAACTTTTTTTTTTTTTTTTTTTTACAGAATTGGCCAGGTTAAGTTCTGATTGAGCTTTCACCTCTTTAATTTTCTTTCGGGTAATCTAACAACATCCTTAGATACTTTCTGAGTTGCTGCTCCTTTTTTCCCCTGAGTTCCCACAAAAGCTCCATGGGCAGCCAGGCCAGTCATTTTCCTCACTTGCTCATCTTTTGCCACACTGGGGCAGGCTGCTCCTTCCCCCTTAAGATTACTTTCTTGAAATGTGTCCATCCTTCCTGGACCCCTTTGTTTTTAATGGCTGTTTTCCTTAAAAAAAAATCAGTACCTGATTCAGTACTCCCCAAATCTGCATCCTAAATAGGCCAAAGTCTGCCCTTCCTAATTCCAGTGTAGAAGTTTTGTTGCTGCCCCTCCTTCTTTCACAGAACATTGAAAACTTGATTATTTCATGGTCACTGTGCCCCAGGCAGCCTCCGAGCCCCACATCTGCCACCAGCCCTTCTCTGTTTGTGAACAGCAGGAGACAGAGCTTTCCTTGGCAGTGGGAGTGTTACCAAAAATTCTGTAAAACAGAAAACTCCTTAACACCAGTGTAGCATTAAGAAGCAGCATTCTTTATTCAGCTGGATGCACAGGGGAAGCTCCTCCCAAAGCTGTGCTTGAGTGCAGGAAAGTTTCTGTTTATTTTCTGTATTTTGCACACATATTCATTGATTGTCCTGGACTAAACACACATATGATAACCATTTTCCCAAAATCATTAACATATTTCCCCTCCCTTTACCCATGTGTTCTTCTGTCCTGGGGGTCTCTCTGGTGGTCCCTTGGTGGTCGTGGACCCCAATGTTCCAGTGGGCCTGGCTGAGCTGGCAGGACACTGAGGCTGCTGAACTTCCAGTTCCCTTTCTCACACAATGGGCATTGTGTGGTTTCCATAGGCCTGGGGTTTTGGAGAACAAGCTCCAGGTGTCAGCTCACCTGGGGGAGACAATTGATCATCTGGTAACATGAGGTCACAGAGTGGGCTATGACATCAGAGAGTGGGTTATTATGTGAGGTCATGAGCAGCATCTATGACATCACAGAGCCAGCTATGACATCACCGGGAGCCAGCTCACAGACTATGACATCACAGAGGTCTGACATCACAGCAGGAACTATGACATCACAGAGTTGGCTGTGACATCAGAGACCAGCTGTGTGACATTAGGAGAGTGGGCTGTGACATCACAGAGCCAGCTGTGACATCACAGAGGGGCTGTGTGACAGACTATGACATCACAGAGGGGCTGTGTGACATCCCTTGGGGGCTGTGTCAGGTCACTGGGTTGGTCACTCTGCCCCAGCTCCCCTCACAGTTTCTCCCAACAAGTCCAATGCTGTCCATGCCCAGCAATGGGGTCCCTGTCCCCAGGGGGATCCCCTGGCCCTCCTGGAGCCACAGCCTCCACCAAAGGATGTTCCACAGGATCCACCCCAGAGCCTGACATGGGGACAAGGGGCCAGGGGCTGTGTGACCAGGACATCAAGGACGGGGATTATCCAGGTCACTGTGGCCTGGTTTGGGTTGCCCAGGGCAGGAAAGATGTCTGGCAGCTGGAGCAGGGTCTGGGAAGGGCCTCAAGGTGGGGCTGGAGCCCTTGGGCTGTGAGCAGAGGCTGAGGGAGCTGGGCTTGTCCAGCCCAGAGCAGGAAGGCTGAGGGGCTCCTCATCCCAGCCTGGCAGTGCCAGCCAGGAGGGGATGGAGAACACAGAGCCAGGCTCTTCACCAGGGGCCTGGTGGGAGACAAAAGCCAATGGGTGGGAGGGGAAAGAGGGGAGATCAGCCAGGGACAGGAGGAGATGAAATGAGTCAGGCTGGTTTCAGCATTTCCTCAACACCAAATGCAGCCTGACCTCCCTTCTCCATCCACCACTGACAGCTTTGCAAATCAGGAATTGTTGGAGCTGTTTGCCCCCCACTCCAGGATGAGCATCCTGATACAAGAACTTAATTGTGTTTATATCTATCACAGAACCATGTTGTGAGCCCAGGGCAGGACCTGGCCCCTGGCCCTGAACCTCATCCCATTGTCCTGGGCCCATCATCTCCAGCCTGGCCAGATCCCTCTGCAGAGCTTCCTGCCCTCCAGCACAGCCACACTCCCACCCAGCTTGGGCTCACCTGGGAACTGACTGAGGGTGCCCTCGATGGCCTCTCCAGATCAGCAATAAAGAGATTTCACTGACCTGGCCCCAGTCCTGAGCCCTGGGGACACCCCTGGATGTGACTCCATTCCTCAGCTGCTCTGAGTGCCAGGGTTGGATGAGGGAAATGGTGGTGTGATAAATGAATAGGATTCATGCCAACAATTGTAACTATATGGATATTTTAGAAAAAGTAATGGAGGAAAAGGATATGTAATTAGTGTCACAAAACAGATGTTTCAATGTTCATGAAAAAATAGGATACAGGATGTAGTTTGAGACAATTAAAATCCCAAAACAGAATAGGCCTCAGAATAATTAGAGAATCAGCCTTGAAATGGATAAAATTGGGATGATTCCAGGTATCTATGAAATAATAAGGCTTTTTTTTTTAATATAATGCTGGCTTCTATAACACAAGACTTGAGGCACATGTGTAACCTGTGGGGTTGTTCAAAGAACAGTGACGATGAGGAGAAGCCTTCATCAGGTGCAATGACCAAAGAGCCAAAAGAGCCCTTGGCAACAGTGGGAGCATGTGCTGTGCAGTGTGGTGATGTAGATTTCAAGAATCGAAAATAGGAAGAGATTTACAGGAAAATATTGATGAATATGTATGAGCATACAGGATATAAGTTGTGTTTGGATTCCTTTGTTTCTCGCACGTGAGGCAGGGGTGAAAAGTTCCCCTGTACCCCGATCAATCAGTTTTGCTTATGCTTTTATCAGAACCACTGGCAAATTTTTTTTGTATCTGCTTGATTTTATTTGATAGCATTATTTTATATAAAATTACTGCTCAATTAAAATAGCTACTAAATTCAACTTTGTTGTTTATTGAATTATATAGACCTTCATTCATAACAGAGGGAAGGGCTAGAGACAAAAAGTCTGATTGATTGTCAGCCATAAAAGTCTTGATTTTCATATCTATTCAGACTGCATGAGGAGGTGCTGGGGGGTTAATATCAATTGGACATTGCTGATATCAATCTATAAACAGGAAAGAAAAAAAACAGGACAAAACAATTCTCTCTGCATTGTTTTCAATACAGTATATTCACTTTGAATACATTTCTGAAATGTGTCTAATTAACCACAGAAGGATTGAAAACAGATTATTCCCAGGGCTTTTCTTGTTTGGGTGTTTTGAACAAAAGTTTACAAGCCTTTGTCACTGAATTCCTGAACTGAAGAGCTCAGCAAAGAAAGAGGCCTCTGGAGCAGTAAAATCCATCAACAACCTCCAAGTGGCTGAGGATCCATCCCCATCAGAGCAGCAATGAACAGAAATGGGCACAGCTTTGTGGCTGCCCCAGCTTTGGCATGGGCCCTGGGCCTGGAGCAGGGAGCCTTGAGGGCCCCAAGGCTCATGGCTCTTGTGCCCTGGGCAGATGGGATGGCAGCAGGGCTGCAGAGCTCTCTCAGCACCTCAGCCCGAGGGGAGCAGGGCAGCCAGGGGCCTGGCCTTGGCAAGCACCTTCCCATGGCTGG
>JALJVW010000150.1:42753-56440 GCA_024865655.1 Emberiza elegans | reverse complement strand
GGTGCCCCATCCTTGCAGGCAGACACAGCAGCACACTGGCTCAGCAGCCCCTGTTGTATTGCACACAGCAGGTGGGAGCACCCCCATGCTGCTGCTGTGGGGACATGAACCTGAGGAGCACAAATGCCATCAGCCCCTGGGGCCAGCAAGGGCTGGGGGACCAGGGAAGTCCTCAGGTTAATTGCCTCTGCACTCCAGCCTTTGTTTGTTCCCATCAGCTGGCACCTAGCACTGCAGACCCTGTTGCCAGAGCCAGGACTGCCTGGCAGCCCCCAAACTGCCCTCAGCATTTCCTTTCAGGCCCTTCTAACCTCTTCCTTGAACAGATCCCTTCCACCCTTGTCCCCCCCTGCAAACAGCCCATCCCTGTTTGCCCTTTCCCCTCCATGCCCCACTCCCCATTGCAGTTCCTGACTTGGCACCATGGGAACGACCCTTGGGACAGAATCATCCTCAAGTGCTGCAGGGAATTGTCTGCAGGCTCAGGCAGTGCCTGGTGCCCTGCTCCCTTCAGAGGCACCCCAGGCCAGGGGGCACATCTGGGCTACTGTGTCTGGCCTGGGGCCCTGTTTTGGGCAGGAGGAGGAGCTGCAGAGGCTCAGGACTGACAGGATGGGCTTTGGGGCTGGCAGGACCCTGAGGACCTGGGCTGCTCTGCTGAACAGGAGGCCCAGGCTCATCCTGCAACTGCCCAAGGGTGGTTCAGAGAATCCCAGAATCAGCAAGGTTGGAAAAAGACCTTGGAGATCATCAAGTCCAACCTGTCCCTGACACTGCCTTGTCTCCTGAGCTTCAGCTCTTCTCAGGGGCTCTGGAACCCCTCTCCCAGCTGTTTTATTTTCCAGCTCCTCAGAGGACTTGTGGAAGTCCCAGCTCACACCTCCAAAGAACCTTGGGGCCCTTCTTTGGAAATGTTTTTCCAGCCAAAATCATCAGTGCAGTCCTTCCTAAATTGGGGCTCCAGAACTTTTTGGCCAGCTGTTTGAGGTGCTGCCCAACCAGTGCCCTCCATTCTTAGAATCCTACTGCCCCTAACCTTGCTGGGCACACCATTCAGGCTCCAGGCCAGGGAGCCATTGGCCTTTTTCTTGTCCACCTCAGTCCCATGTCCAGCCTGCTGTCCATCTGCCTGCAGGTCCCTTTCTGCCAGGCCTCCCAGCTGTCCTTCCCTCTGTCCTCCCTGCCTGTAAAGAGCTGCAGGGTTGTACTTGGGCACCAAGCAGGACCCGGCACTGGGACTCTGTTAAACCTCACCTTGTTGGATTTCCCTCCTGGATCCAGCCTGTTCCCAGGTCCTGCCTGCAGATCCCTCCCACCCTCCAGCAGATCAACACACACCCAGCTTGGTGTCATCTGCAAATTTCCTGATGGACTCAATTCCCTCATGCAGATCATCAATGCAGACATTGAACTCACGCTGGCTGGCTCTGATCCCTCCGGCCATCCTGCAGGGCCATCCTCCTGGTGATGGTGCTCAAGGTGATCTGTTCCATAACCTTGCCAGGCACCCAAGTCAGGCTGACAGGCCTGGAGTTCCCCAGATCCTCCTTCCAGCCCTTCTACGGGATGGGCTCACACTGGCACCTCCAGTCCTCTGGCACCTCCCTGCTGAGCCAGGACTGATGGTAAATGATGGGGAGCAGCTTGGGGAGCTCATCCACCAGCTCCCTCATCCCCCTGGGATGGATCCCCTCTGATCCTATACACCTGTGAGCATCTAAGTGGCTCAGCAGGTCAGTAGTTGCTTCCTCCTGAATTACTGGGGCTGTTCTGCTCCCTGTGCCCATCTACAAGCTCAGGACAACACTTGTCCTGAGGGCAACCTGTCCTAATATTGAAAATTGGGACAAACTAGGTGTTAAGTAGCTCATCCTTTTCCTTATCTTTAGTTGCTATATTCTCCACTGCATCCAATAAAGAGTAGAGGTTCTCCTTCTCCCTCCTTTTGCTATACATCTTTTTATACAAACTTTTTTTTTACAGGATGGGCCAGGTTATGTTCTGATTGAACTTTCACCTCTCAACTATTCTTTCTGTATAACTTAACAAAATCCTTAAACACTTCCCTGACCAATGGTCCATTTTCCCCTGAGTTCCCACAAAGCTCCATGGGCAGCCAGGCCAGTCATTTTCCTCACTTGCTCATCTTTTTGTCACACTGGGACAGGCTGCTCCTTCCCTTAAGATTACTTTTTGAAATGTGTCCATTCTTCCTGGACCCCTTTGTTTTAAAGGCTGTTTCCTTTAAAAAATCAGGACCTGATTTGGTACCCCAAATCTGCATCCTAAACAGGCCAAAGCCTGCATGCTGAGTGCAGGAAAGTTTCTGTTTATTGTTTGTATTTTGCACACATATTCATTGATTGTCCTGTACTAAACACATGTATGATAATAATTTCTCCAAAATCATTAACAGAATTTCCCTCCTGCAGCTTTACCCATGTGTTCTTCTGTCCTGGGGGTCTCTCTGGTGGTCCCTGGTGGTCGTGGACCCCAATGTTCCAGTGGGCCTGGCTGAGCTGGCAGGACACTGAGGCTGGTGAACTTCCAGTTCCCCTTCTCACACAATGGGCATTGTGTGGTTTCCATAGGCCTGGGGTTTTGGAGAACAAGCTCCAGGTGTCAGCTCACCTGGTGGAGACAATTTGTCATCTGGTAACATGAGGTCACAGAGTGGGCTATGACATCACAGAGTGGGTTATGTGAAGTCATCAAACAGGTATGATATCATAGCCTCTGTGATATCGCAGAGCCAGCTGTGACATCACAAGTCAAAGGTCTGACATCACAGAGCAAACTATGACATCACAGAGTTGGCTGTGACATCAGAGACCAACTGTGTGACATTAGAGATTGGGCTGTGACATCACAGAGCAGGCTGTGGCATCCCAGAGGGGCTTGTGTGACATCCCAGCAGGGCTGGGTGAGGTCACTGGGTTGGTCACTCCGCCCCAGCTCCCCCTCACAGTTTCTCCCAACAAGTCCAATGCTGTTCACACCCAGCAGGGTCCCTGTCCCCCGGGATTCCCCTGGCCAACCTGGAGCCAACGCCTCCACCAAAGGATGTTCCACAGGATCCACCCCAGAGCCTGACATGGGGACAAGGGGCCAGGGCTGTGTGACCAGGACATCAAGGACATGGATTATCCAGGACACTGTGGCCTGGTTTTGGGTTGCCCAGGGCAGGAAAGATGTCTGGCAGCTGGAGCAGGGTCTGGGAAGGGCCTCCAAGGTGGGGCTGGAGCCCTTGGGCTGTGAGCAGAGGCTGAGGGAGCTGGGCTTGTCCAGCCCGCAGCAGGGAAGGCTGAGGGGCTCCTCATCCCAGCCTGGCAGTGCCAGCCAGGAGGGGATGGAGAACACAGAGCCAGGCTCTTCACTGGGGGGCCTGGTGGGAGACAAAAGCCAATGGGTGGGAGGGGAAAGAGGGCAGATAAACCAGAACAGGAGGAGATGAAATGAGTCAGGCTGGTTTCAGCATTTCCTCAACACCAAGAGCAGCCTGACCTCCCTTCTCCATCCACCACTGACAGCTTTGCAAATCAGGAATTGTTGGAGCTGTTTTGCCCCCACACCAGGATGAGCATCCTGAAACAAGAACTTAATTGTGTTCATATCTATCACAGAACCACGTTTGTCTAAAATTAATTCTACTATGGAGATCACTTGTGGATGGTGGACTCATCGGACGCTGCTGGGACATTGCACATAGCTCAGGGAAGAGCGTGATTATTATTAAATTGTGTCCTGTTGGCCATGAAGAGAAACTTTCTGTGCCTCTGAGTCTCACCAGTTCCTGACCCCCAAAGGACACAAACCTGATGATTTGTGGTTCCCACTCCAGGGGCTGCACTTGGACCTCCCTCCATACCCACAGCAGAGCTCCCTTGTCCCAGCAAGTCCCTGGCACTGCAGGGATGAAGGAAACAGGACAGGCTGTGGGGATCAGGGGCAGAGCCAGTGTGTAGAATGACTTCTGTATTTGATGGAGCTGTTCCTTCCCTTGGCTTTGTTGGCTGACAAGAAATGAACATCCCTCTGTGTCTCAGGCAGCTCCTTCTCCAAGGAAAGCAGGCGGGAGTTGGAGCCAAGGAGCTGAAAGCTGCAGGTGCAGCCTGGGCTGGAGGGAGCTCAGGTTTGTACAAGGCTGCTCTGAGTGCCAGGGCTTGGATTGGGGGAACTGGTGGGGTGGGGGTAGGGACAGAGTCTGATTGATTGTCAGCCACAAAGGGTCTTGATTTTCATATCTATTTCATCTGCATGAGGAGGTAAATGGATTCAATGTCAATTGGAGACTGCACATATCAATGTATTAACAGGAAAACAAAACAGGATCTAAAAAAAAATCTCTTCTTGCTGTCATTTTAAATATCATGTATTCACTTTGAATGCACTACTGCGATCTACCTAACCACAAAAGATTTGAAAATTAAATCAAATTATTCCCAGAGGCTTGGCTTGTTAAGGTGTTCTCAATGTTAATGAGCCCTGGGACACTGAATTCCTGCACTGAGGAGCTGAAGGCTGAACAAGCCTCGGGAGCAGGAAAATCCAGCAGCAGCCTCCATGTTGCTGGGGATGTCAGCAGCCCCCACTGAGGCCATCCCTGCCCAGAGACTGTGGGGGAATGGGCAGACAAGGGCCTGGGGCCTGGGGCAGCACAGCTCCAGAGGCAAGGCTGAGGCTCCAGCTGGGCAATGGCAGATGGAATGGCTGGGAAAGCCCTGCCTGGCTGTCAACACCACGCAAGCCCTGACCCCCATATACCAAACAAGTCTCTAAAGGAAATATTTAAAAGGAAATTTATTTTTGTGTGAGTCCTGTGTTAGATGCAGCTGCTGAAATAAATATAAGAGATTCTGAGGAGCTCATAGTGCCCAAAGCAGCCTGGCCTGAGCAACTTTGGGAAAATCAAAGACATTTTCTGGGCTGGGGAAAGATTTTATAGGACATTCAGGGCAGCTGGCAAAGCTTCTCAAAGTATTAATTTGGCTCGCAGGAGCCTGGCCCAGAAAACCATCATAAGTGTCCATCTCAGCCTAATCAAAATTTTGCAGGAGGACAAAACTCAGGCCAGGCCTTTTCATCAGGGCCAGTGCCTGAAAAGGCATTGCAAACAGGCAAGTGCCCCCAGAGCTACCAGGCTGGATTCCAGCCCTGTTGGCATGGACAGAGCAGAGGAGGGGCAAGATGTGACATTTGTCCTTGTGGTCAGTGCCCAGCCCTTGGTCTTCCTGGCTGCTGAGCCCAGGTTTGTCCTGGGCTCATTTGGTCCCTCAGGAACTGGGCTCCATCCTCCAGAGGGCTCTGGGCCTGTTGCCTGCCATGAGTTTGGCTGTGGCCCTGCTCCATCCTGGGATAGGGCTCAGGGCCTGTTGGGGTTCCATGGCCAGGGCAGTGGCCAGGGGTCTCTGGTGGCCCAGAGGCTGGCAGAGCCAGGGCAGGGGACCTGTCTGTGCAGCCCCACAGGTGCCAGGGCTCTGCAGGAGCTGGCAGAGTCTGCCCAGCAGGGAGGCCATGGGGCACAGCCCCAAGTGGCTGCTGTGCAAGAACAACAGCACAGGAAGGAAATCCCCAGTTCTTGGTTCTTTTGGATTTAATATCTGGGTTTGTTTTGTTGGGCTTTGGGCCTTGATGGCTGAAGTGTCCAGCCAGGAGCAGAGTGACTCTTGCCAAGGAACTTTCTGCTGCCAGGGCTGACATTAAATCTGGCACACACTGATCCCTTGCTGGGCATTTTGGCCTGCACTGGCCAGGCCTCACTGGTACCAGGGTGCAAGGAGGCCTGGCCTTGGCCCTGGCCTGCAGCAACAGGGGCCCAAAGGGGTCCATGGCTGTGCTGGCCCACCCCAGGGCTACAGGGGAAATCAGGGCTGTCAGGGGATGGGGAGAGCATCTCGTGGAACATCCTCTGGGGGGATGATCAGGGCCATACTGGGCCCTGTTTCAGGGGACAGGGGATGTTGATGGCACAGGAGCCTGTGGGGCTGTCAGGGACTGCAACCTGGGGTGCTCTGCTGTCCCTCAGGTGCTCTGAGATCCAATCCCAGCTGATGGCTGAGAGACAGAGCTGCAGGTAGCTCCTGTGTGTCCAAGCAGGCATTTTCATCCCAGTACATTTGTGCATGTCATCTTAATGTGTCTGTGTTGAAGATGAGAGCCACCTGTTTGTTTGTACCTGAGGAATACCTGGTGATTTCCACAGCACCTTCCAGTTCCCATTGTTTTCCAAGAACAAAGCAAAAGCTTGGTTAGTTTTGTTTTATGGCAGCTGTGCTTAAGGGACCAAGATGTCACTGCAGAGATACTTTCATGTACTAACCCTTGATACAGTAGAGTTATATAGCAAAGTCCTTCTTCCCAAAAGCCCTCAAGCTCTGATGAATCCTCAGGGAAGGAAATGTGCTTGTGGTGATGTAGTTCCCACTAACTAGGTCAGTCAATGAAATCAGCTGCCAAGGCAAGATCTGTGGGATGTTGGAAAAGCTGTGGCTGCATCGGGTGTTGGGTTTTTGGTTGGTAAAGGAAAGTCATCTCTGGGTCTCTGCCAGGGCAGAAACTGCCACTGCAGAGTGGAGCTTAATCAATGGGATCTGGGAGAGCAGGACAGATGGGAAAGAAGCAGGTGGAGCCCAGTGTGTCCTTTTGTCCCAGTTCCTCAGCCCCTGATAGCCACAGGAGGAAGACTCCCTGAGGCCCCGCATCACCCAGCCCAACCCCTGGTTTCATCTTGATCCCAGTGACCCCTGAGATGCTGCCTGCAGATCCCAGTTGATCCAAGCCTGGTCTGCCAAGTCACTCCTGCAGGTAAAATCCCAGGGGTTGATTGAAACAGGGTCTGAGTGGGCCTCCTCCAGTTCAAGTCAAGGCATCAGATGAATCCCCTTAGTCCTCAACATCCACATTGCTGCCCTTCAAAGCGGTGAGGAATCCTCCTGGTCACTCCTGGCAGGGATCCCAGGGTCCTGTGGTCTGTGTTGTGAGCAGGGACATCTTTCATGGATCAGGTTGCTCAGAGCCCAAATTCCTCCCAGAATGGTTGCATCCAGTTACCCCAGTCTTGGGGCAACCTGTGCCAGGTTGCACCATGCTCCGAGTAAACAAGTTCTTCCTTAGACCTACTCTGATTAGATCCCAGCTGTGTTAAAAAATATTTGTCCATATCCTATTTTAGACTTGCCCTGTATAAAAAGATGTCCCCACTTTTCTTCAAAGCCACTCTGAAGTCTTGGAAAGTGGTTCAAGTTGCTTTGGGGCCTGTTCTTCATTAAAAAACTGAATAACTCCACCAG
Source organism: Emberiza elegans (assembly GCA_024865655.1). Classification (NCBI taxonomy): domain Eukaryota; kingdom Metazoa; phylum Chordata; class Aves; order Passeriformes; family Fringillidae; genus Emberiza; species Emberiza elegans. Next base: position 49,151 of record JALJVW010000150.1, on the reverse strand, counting down.
CATCTCCGCATTTCCTGAGAGGAGAGGCCCCCTCTGTCCTCTGACTGTTTCAGTCATTTCTTTTGTAATTTGGTGGAATGTTCTGTTTTATCTAATGGCAAAAGAATTGAAGCAGAGGGCAGGGTACAGAGACATGAAATGGTGGTGGAGGAACCCAAGGAAGCCAGTCCCAGCTGAGCAGTCAGAGATTTGGCTGTGGGCAGGAGGGGCTGTGGGGGCTCACTGTGAGCCTGGGCTGGGGCCCTGGGTTTGTGCCCCAGCCCCAAATTCCCTCTTAGAGGTTTGGGGCCACACAAACAGGGGACAGCTGGGAGGGACTTGTCCCAGCCCCATCTGCTGCCTGGCACGCCCACAGACAGGGAACTGCCCATGGGGTTGCCAGCATCCTGTGTGGCAGAGAGGGAACTGGGGGTCCCAGTGCCACTGGGCCCAAACCCCTGCTGGGAAGGAAGGGTGCCATCCAGCACAGGAGGGGCAGGGATGGAAAGGCAGACACTGCTCTGTCTCCTGTGGGAATCAGCACAGTGCCTGTCTTTCAAAGAGAGGGACCAATGGGAGGCTTTGGAGTTTCTGAAAAGAAGAAACCCTCTGACAGAAAGCACCATTTCTAGAGCACTGGCAGGGCAAAAATCCCAGCAAGATGAAGACACCTGGAGAAATGGATGAGTGGGATTCTGGGCCAGGTTTGCCTGTGATGGCAAAGTCCTGCACATAAAGATGGAGGTGTAGATGGTCCCATTGGTCCTCTTCCTGCATTTCTGGCACCAGAGGAATCCTGCTCAAAACTGAGCTTCTTCCATGGTTCATTGTTTTTGTTGATTTGTTTTTTTTTTGGGGCAGCATCCATTTGTAACATCTGCTGAGCCTGCGTCCAGGAGAGGATGGGATTTGATTCCCACTGAAGCAAGAGGAAGGGAAGAAGAACGACCCAGGACATCCCTTCACATCAGTCCTGCATTTTATTGGACTGGGAGATGGAGCAGGAGAGACCAGTTTGACTTAGGACTGTAGGTTGGGATCCCAGGATTAGGATTAGGATTAGGATTAGGATCCTCCTCCATTAGGATTAGGGTTTAGGATTACTTGATTGGGATTAAATTAGGGATAAGGTTATGGTTAGGGTTAAAAAGGATTGTCTAATGGGACTGATGGAGTAGGATTGGAAATGAATAAAGTTTCTGAAACCACAACTCACCTTGGAAGATTCCTTCCTTCTCACTCTGCCAAATGGAATTCCTTCTGAATTGTCTGTTGTTTCTTAAGGCATCTTCCTCCTCCTGCCTTGGTGTCCCAGGGCATCTTCCCTTTGCATGGTGTGAGACTTGGGGAAGGATCTTCTGGGAAGAAAACCTCTCCGACATTGTCTTTGTTCTGGTTTGAAGGCAAACCTGGGGAGAGTTTAAGTCAGGAATTACAATTTATTAAGAAAATGAAGATCAAGGCAATGATACAGAAACACTGCCAAAACTGACAGAGTCAGGATATAACCTGAAACCCTGTTGCTCAGGGTGGTGGCAGCAGTCCCATTAAATGGGGGCTCCAGTCTGTTGAGGGGTGAATGCAATTCTGTCAAAGAAGTGATCCTGTAGAAGGTTCTGGTCTTCCTCTGAAGGTCCAGTGGTGGTTATGGAGAGAGGGTTCTCTTGAATCCAGTAGGCAAGGTGCACCTGGTGTTGCAAGGTTCAGCTTATATCCAGGTAAGTGCTTGGATCCTCCCCTGGGCAGAGCATCCCACAATGGGATGATGGAATTTGATCAGCCCCTGCAGTGACACTCAATGGCCCATTCACAGAAGATATCTCCCTGGAGAAGATATCCCTGGGTGCCTGGGCTGAGTCATGGAAGAGATAAAGAACACTGGGCCCTGTTTATAGCTGGTTGATGAAGATGGGGATTGAAAACATGCTTTGGTTAGCCTTGCATTGCAACCTGAAACAGTGGGGTAATCCCTGCTCAGGGGTGAACACCACCCAGCTTACCCAAACTGGGCTCAGGTGTAAAACCCCACCTTGGGAAGGTCCCACACACAGGGGACAATGTCACTTGTGTGCCACAGGGGAGGTCTCTGTGCCTGTCACTCCCTTGCTGTCACCCCTCTCTTTCTTTCAGTCTCTCTCTCTCTACCTTACATTTATTGTTCAATAAAATCCAGGCCAGATTTGGCCTCAATATCACCTGAATTGAGGCAGAGGCATCATCTCTAACAATTTTCTTAACCAGACTAACTAGAGTGTGACATTATTTTGGTGTAGTGACTTTAGGCACTGTTGTCTGACCTCAAGTGTCTTTGACAACAGCATGGTTCCCTCCTCTGAGGAGGTTGTGTGTCTCTCTTGAGGAACCCCTTGGAGACTTGGACGCAGCTTCCTCTGAGCAGCTTATAGGAGAACTGATGAGGAAAATGGCTGTTGTGAGTGGCCAGTGTAAAGAAAATATTTTGTTGTCCTTCCTTGAAAAGTTTGTTAAAATCACTGGAGGAGAGGGAGCAAATGTTACCAGCAAGACTGACAAGGTTCATTCACTCCACAGTGAGGAACACAAGGCTAAGAAGTCCCACAAGAAGCCCAGCTCAAGTAGCAAAATTAAAAAATAACTCAGTGAGATGTGTCCAGGAAGATTTTTTTGGAGAGTGTTTGGAGCAATTCAGTTCCGGACTCGAGCCCCGATATCTCCAGGGTCCGTAAGAGGAGATTTTTCAGGTAGGAGGAGGCGCGACGCCCCTCGGGAGGGCCAAAGGGGCCCACGGGGATGGCCCAGTACCAACAGGGCAGGACATTGGTTTTGGGGATCCCAGTGAGAGCCGGGGCTGGAATTGTGGGACCCCAGGGTGGGGATAGGGGAAGGGGAATACCGAGCTGGGGGACCCCGGCAGCCCGGAGATGAGGTGGGGACGGGACCCCCTGACCCTGACAGGGGCATTTAATTGGGATGACTTCATGATGTCGTATCCCCATTGGTCCGTTTAGCCCAGAAATTAGTTCTGCAACCTTTAAGGCTGGTTCTGAGAGCAAAGGAGAGGGAGGAAGAAGCTGCATTTTAATTTGATACACTGCATTCACTCCCACACATACAGGCTCCTGGATGTCCAGAGCGTGGGACAGGCTCTCCTTTGCTTTTTAGTTAGTTTTTAGCTTGCTGAGGCAGAGAAGTTCCCTGGACATTGCTTTTCTCTTTCTTTGGAGCTGTTTAAACCTGCTTTAAACTGAACACCCAGAGAGCACTGGCAGCTGCACCTGTGGCCCATCAAGTGAGCCTGGGCCACAGCATTTCCAGCACCTGAGGGACTGATAAGAGGCTGATAAGAGACTGATAAGAGACTGAGTGAGCCAAGCTACAGCCCAAGGACTTTGTGAGTTTGTCAGTTTGTCTTCTGCAGTGGCGAGAGGTTTTATTGTTTAATATTGTTCATTTTTCTGCTGGTGAATGCTTTGCCTGTTAAACAGTTTTCTCCACTTTTCTCCAAGGAAATACTTTCCTGAATTAGCTAGGGGAGGAGCTGCTTGAATCTGCTTTCCAGAGGAAACTCCTTTTGGGGGTTTTCTCTCAAATTTGCCCTAAACCAGGACAGGGTGGTGGGGAGAGGGGGGAGCCCCAAGTGGCTGGATTGGGGGGAGGCTGGAGAGGGGGACCCTGGGAGCCCAAAACCCCCCAGCATCCCTAAGCAGGACTTTGGAGAGGGGGGATCCCCAGGACCCATGGGATCCCAAGCAGCCCTGAGATGGGGGACCACCAGAACCCCAGAGGGATTAGACTGGACTTTTTTTTTTATTGTGGCTTTTTTTTTTATTCACTCTTGATTTTTGGAGGTTTTTATGCACATCAGGTGACTTCTAGAGATGGACTTGTGGGAGGATTTTGTTTGCCGAAGGCAGAGACACCTTGTTTTTCCCCAAACCATCCCACTGTGACATCCCCCTGTCCTTCTCTGGGTGAGCTCAGTCCCAAACCTGACCCTGATCCTGGTCTCAATCTCACTCCATGTTTAGACACACTCACAGTTCTGATTTAATCTCGTCCCACTGCCAGACTTCTCTGCCCCAGACCCAATCCCAACCCCAGCCCTAAGCCAATCCCATGTGAAAAAATTAACCCCAACCCCAGCTCTAATCCAAATCTCAGCCCCAACTCCAAGCCCAGCCCCAATTCCAGCCCCTTCCTAAATCCTCAGCCCCAAACCAAACCCAGGTTCAGCCCTTCTGGGGGTTTGGGGTGTCTCTGTCCCTCTGAGCCCGATGATGTTTGGGTGGGGTCACAGCAGGGCTGAGAGGGACAGGAGACCCCCGGCCTCTCAGGGGTGAGAAGGTTGGAGCCCCCCAGCCTGGAGCACCCTCAGCAGTGAGAGGGACACAGAGCCCCTGGTCCCCAGCCCTGCACAGGCATTGCCTGAGGCCAGAGGGATGGAGACCCCTGAGCATCCCCCAGGGTGAGGGGACAGAGACCCCTGAGCATCCCTGGGCTGAGAGGGACAGAGACTGCCCCTGAGCACCCCTGGCACAGGGGTGAGAGGAGGGAGACCCCAGGCATTCCCTGGGGTGAGAATGATGGAGACCCCCCTGGGGAATGGCCTGGGGTGAGAATGATGGAGACCCCCTGGGGAATGGCCTGGGGTGACAGGGACAGGGACACCCCCTGGGGAATGGCCTGGGGTGAGAAGGACAGGGAAAACCCTCCCCAGCCCCTCCCAAGCATCCTCCAGGGTGAGAGGCACAGAGACCCCTCAAGCATCCCCTGGGCACTGGAGAAAATAAACATGGCAGAAATCAAACTTGACTCTACATAAAATACTTGGTGAATATTTGATTTTCCCACAAGTAACTCGTGATGAAAGCACAAATAAATCCCAAACATGAATAAACTGAAAATCTAAGCCATGATGTGGCAATTCCAAGTTTCATTGGTTCCTTCACAGCTCCAGCTGAGCTGCTGGAAGGTTCTGATGAAAGAAAAGTTGAAATTTGGCCCAATACAGATTATTAAAAGGAAGGGGAAGCTCTGTGTAGCTGTCACAAAGGTGACAGGGATGAAGAGAACAATGATTCTCACATTTGGCAAAGCCCCCAAGCCTGGGAATTTGGGAGTTATTTGGCAATTTAGCTGCTTGAGCAGGGCTTCTTGTGGGACTTTCAGCAGCCTTGTGTTCCTCACTGTGGAGTGAATGAACCTTGTCTGTCTGGCTGATATAATTTGCTCCCTTTCCTCCAGTGATTTTAACAAACTTTTCAAGGAAGGACAACAAAATATTTTCTTTACACTGGCCAACCACAACAGCCATTTTCTTCATCATTTCTCCCATAAGTTCCCCAGGAGGAAGGAGGGACTGTGTCCAAGTTTCCAAGAGTTCTTCCAGAGAGAACCACAACCTCCTCAGTGGAGGGAACCATGCTGTTGTCAAAGGCGCTTGGGATCAAAGAACAGTGCCCTGAACTCACTGTGCAAAAATAATGTTACAGTCTGGTTAAGAAAATTGTTAGAGAGATGTCTCTGACACAGTTAAGGTGCTAACGAGACCAAATCCAATCTGGATTTTATTGAACAGTAAATGTGAGGAAAAGAGAGAGAGATGGAAAGAAAGAGAAAAGGGGGAACAGCAAGGGAGTGACAGGCACAGAGACCTCTATCTGCTGTGAATAGGCCATTGAGTGTCACTGCAGGACTGATAAAATTCCATCATCCCATTGTGGGATGCTCTGCCCAGGGGGAGGATCCAAGCATTCCTCTCTGGATATAATCTGAGGCTCTCAGCAACACCACTAGCACCTTGCCTACTGGATTCCCAGGGGACAAGTGCTACCAAACCACCACTGGACCTTCACAGGAAGACCAGACCCTTCTACAGGATCACTGCTTTGACAGAATCGTGTTCATCATTCCAACAGGACTGCAGCCACCATTTAATGGGACTGCTGCCACCACCCTGACTAGCAGGGTGTCAGGTTATATCCTGACTGTCATTTTAAGGCAGTGTTTCTGTATCATTGCCTTGATTTTAATTTTCTTATTAATTTGTAATTCTGGCTTAGAATCTCCCCTAGGTTTCACTTCAAAGCCATACAAAATTTAGTGTGCTCATCCCTTGTTTTCTTCCTAAAACAGGATTTCCCATCCTGAAACCTTTGCCAGATGGAGGAGAAGGCTGCAAGGAAGAGGAAAATGCCCCAGGAGCCATGCCACAGGAGCCCCAGGCGGGTGAGGAGGAAGTCAGTGTCTCTTTCCCCTTCTCTACTGCTCCATCTCCCAGCCCAGCACAGGCCCTGTCTGCAGGACAACCCCAGTGCCAACGCAATCCTGCCAGGGATGCACTGGGGGGATCTCCTTCCCCTTCCCTCTGCCACAGAGGCAAATCCCATCCTCTCCTTGTCCTTCCTCCCCCAGAGAAGAAGCTGAGGATGGAGACCATG
>JALJVW010000150.1:0-35150 GCA_024865655.1 Emberiza elegans | reverse complement strand
ACACCTGCTTGGAATGTGGGAAGAACTTTGGGTGGATCAGCGCCCTCAGAAAACACCACCAGCGCATCCACACCGGGAGAAGCCATACAAGTGTCCTGAGTGTGGGAAGAGGTTTCACATCAGCTCCGATCTCCTCGTACATGAGGCGGAGTCACACAGAAGAGGCCCTTCCACTGCCCCAACTGTGGGAAGGGCTTCAAGGAAAACTCAAACTCACCACTCACCAGTGCATCCACACTGGGGAGAGGCCCTACCAGTGTGGGAAATGTGGGAAGAGCTTCTCACAGAGCTCAACCTTGACCAAACACCAATGGAGGCGCCCACTGGGAGAGGCCCTTCCACTGCCCCAACTGTGGGAAGAGCTTCATGTGCTGCTCAGCTCCATCCCCTTGGGAGGAGGATCCTCATTGGATGATCCCCAGTGACCGTTGTTAGGCAGAGCCCTAGTTATCCCTTATTGGAAATAGAAGAGAGAGTAAAACAATGGAGCTGATAAGGGGCCTGATACCTGATGCCTGATTGAGCAGAAACTATGGGAGACACAGACACGGATAAAGGGTCCCTGGGCAAGAAGTGGCCAAGCAACATTTTGTGAAACTTTGTGATAAGATAATGTTACCAGGTGATGTGATGTGATGTCATGAAGAACTTGTAACCAATGGTAAATTGCTACCAAAAATAGAGCCCCGTATATGCACCATAGAAATAAACCCCTATATAGATGCCTGGTATACTCAATCAAATTGGCTTCTGAGATCTAAACTCAGATGTCCCCATCTCTCCATCGCTGACAATTGGTACTCTCTGTGAAGAGGAAGAACCAGCCTATCTGCACTGCTGTTGGTGAGCCCTCCACAACTGGAAGTGCTGGTTTGAGAACCAGGAGTGGGCCCAAAATAATCCCTCTTCAGAGAAGGAGGTGAGCCAAGGGAAACATGGGACAAAGCACGTTTAACAGAGAGAGGCATTTTTGAACTAATGCCTGCTTTGCTTTGGAAACATGGCAAATCCTTGCCAAACCTGGACTGGAAAAGTTATTCTTAAATAGGTAATATTAAGCGTCCCAATGTCACTACCTCCCTCTATTTTTACAGCTGCTGTTTGGGATGATGTAGGGGAGTTTAAAGCCCATGGTTTAGCTGTGGCACATGAACCAGCAATGTGTATGCTCCTGACCTGGAGAATAATTTTGAGACATTCAAAAGCAAGAGTAGCCTCAGGATGTAATCCTTGGTGGATACCTCTGGCCTGCTCTGACTCTCCCCGCCTACTTGAAACTGATACCTCTAAAGCTGAAGAGCAGCCCCTGCCATCAGCGCCCCGCCCGGTGAACAAAGGAGGAGAAGGCATCCTGTCAGATCGTTAGCAGCCTATATTGCTGACCACGGCTTTAGCAATGAGGAGGAGGACCCCTTCATTCCAGGATCAATAGATCCAGATGCTGAGCCTGGCCTATTTCCTGACCCTCATGAAACTGGGTGTGATTAAAGAAAAAGGCTCTTAAGGGGGGATTTTGATATCACACTTGAAATAGTTGTGCCATCCAGACTTCACACCTTTCCAGAAACAACCCACATGAGAACCCCCTCTCTTATTTGGAAATAAAGGAATTACACTGCATGGCTACGTGAACACAGGCTGGTGTCTCCTATTTTCCTGACCTTTTACAGTCCACACTGTCAACTCATCTTATGACTCCTCATGATTTAAAGGACTGATGAACTTACTATTGACCCCAACTCAATATACCATTTTTGATGCATGTCACAAGCCACTAGCCAGTTGGTGGACTGAGAGGCAGCAATGCTGTGACCTTCCAGAGTGTCTCCAGTAAAGGAAGCTGCTTGGTGGCACCCATACACAGAGTCACTCCAGCACACACTTCTTCTGGCAGCTCTTGTAGAATCACCACCGACAAAGTGGGAAGGGTCTTTGTGGGAGTTCCAGGATGTTTATTGCAGCCACACAAGAGAGGGGTCAGTGACACTGACAAAAAGAACAGTGGAGGCCCAGAGTTTAAATATAGGGACAAGGGAGCAGAGCAGAGCATCAGGGCCGGTGGGCTGAGGAGCTCAGGGCAGTAGAGAGGTGAGACAAGAGGTGGCAGCCAGTAGCGTAAAGGGTGGGACACTGTGGCACTATGGGGCCAATGGGTAAGCAGGGAAGGAGAACATTTTAAGGCATATACATATAAGGATATAAAGGGGTGGAGGCCAACAGGCCAACCAGGGAGAGTAGAACTAGGTACATTTGCATATACAACAAAGCATGCTAGGAGAGGCTCTGCTCACTTGCCCTGAACAAAGGAGTTTTCTCCAACAAGGTCTGTTCATCCAAGGGGTTATAATGGACCTTTGTTCCTATAGGCCACATTTATCCCCTTCTTTATTTAATAAAAGGCATCTCCCAAAGGATTTTAAAAAGTTAAACATTAAAACACTTAATAAACATAAACCAATAAAAACAATCAAAACACCCATAATAAATTCTATAAAATGGACACAAGCCATCCATCGGGGCCCTAGGTCCTTTACCAGTCTGGGCTGTTTCAGCTTTAAGTTCTTTTAATTGGTCATGGATCTTCTGGATTTTGATGCGCTGTGGGAGGATAGGTTGAGACAGCACACCCTATTGAAGTTTTCGTTGGGATGTACTATCATCCATGGGTTGATGGTTGTGGTGATGGGAGCATCAGAAACCAGGATGACTGAAGACCAGGTAGGTGGTGGCTCTCCCTTGTGGTGGATGGTGTCAGGGTAGGTGCTTTCTGTAAAGTTTAAAGAGTTATTTTAAAAATTGTCACATTTAGAATTGGAATTGAGGCTGGTGCCTTATCTTCCCTTCTCTTCCCCTCTATCCTTCTTCTTTGTTTAATAAAGAGAATCAGGAAAAGGAGAATAGTAATAGGTAAAATAAAATGCGTGGCTGGCTGAAAATTAAAATAGAGAAGGGGATGGTAACTGTGTAACTGGGAATGGGAAGCTGTGTGGAGAATGTTAGTAGAGGATGTTAGTATGTGGGGGTATGTTAGAAGAATGTTAGTAAGGGAGGGGTGACTTATTCTGTGGTTTGGCTCATCAGGGTGACATGTCCATGTCCAGCTCTGGTCCTGCTTGTGGTGGGATGGGTGGGTGGATTTTGTCTGAGATTTGCAACTGTGCCTCCGCCTCCATGCAGAGCTCGCCTCATCTTTGGGTCTTCTGTGTTGTCCAGGAGTATTTGCTGCTGGTATATCGTTCATGCAGAAGGAAATTTCCCTGGAACCACCCAGTCCTGATGGTGTTGATATATTCTCTCTAAGTTATTAAAGGAAAATAGAAATTGTTAAGTGTCTGGGTCCTGATCAGCACTGCGTCAACTAGTTTTTCTTGGACTGTTGGAAAAGGGGGGGTGGTTGGCTCAAGGAATGAGCTGTCAAGAAACTTTATTGTATAAAGAGCCTTACAGAGCCTCTCAATTGGAGAGGTTGTCTCCTCCCATTGCTGATTGAGGACCTGTTTAAGAATTGGAATGGGCTCTTTCAGTGATGGCTTGGCTGGTGGGAGAATGAGGTATGCCTGTATTGTGTCCAAAAACATTGTCTGATTTATTCTCTTCAGGGACTCCCAAGATTGGCAAACCAAGGAGAAAGTGCCTGGTGGTTTCTTTGGTACTTTCTTCTGCATGGTTGAGGCAAACACTGCACCTCAGAATGTCCCTGGCCTGATCCCAGGTAGTCTGAGCATTCATTAAAGCAGGAGTGTTGTGATGAAAGAAATCATGACTTAGTTTGGTTTGTGAAAAATACCTGCACGTTGGGATGGTGCACAGGCATGACCAGGCATCTGCTTCACGGTTGCCTTCTGCAATGGGTCCTGGGGAGGTGGGTGTGTGACCTTATGTGCCTAATGTGAAACATTTGCTTTCAGTGGAGAGGAGATATATATTAATTCGAAAGCAACAACATACAAATTTGCGGTTGTCACTTCCTTAATAATGAATGTTCTGCCCTCAGCTACTCCAGCATGCAGACCAAATCAATGACTGAATTAACAGGTTCTTTGAACCTCTCTGACATGGTGCTGGAGTCTCAACGGCTAGCTCAATCACCCCACTGGCACTACGACGAGTGGGACACACCCCAGGAAGCAGGGGTGGTCTGGGGTACAGCTTAGAGCGATGCTCTACAGCACTTGGATGAAACAGGTGCAGGTGGAGGCAAGGATGAAGAGGGCTCTCTCAGTCTGTGTTCCAGGGAGAGTTTATTTGAGGGGAAATCCAAGAATGAAGAGCTGAAGAGCCCCGATAGGGCAAGTTTGCAGGACCTTTTAGGGGGGGGAGGTTCAAGAGGAAGGCACAAAAGCTTCAACCAATTAGAGATATTCTGGGAGGAGCAAAGGCAGGGTCTTACAGTGTATCAACCAGCCAGAGAGATGAGGGGAGGAGAATGGGTCATATAGTCCAATGGGGTCAAGGATTAGGGGTTTTCTAAGGGGGTCCAATCCAGATGGTACAAATAGAGATTGGCAGGATCTTGTTGGAACAAGGGTGGTTATTAAGGGGATTGACATTGCATGGGCTGGGCTGAGGGGAGGATTGACACAGAACATTTTGAGAGCAGGGCAAGGTTGGGTGAGACAGACAACTCAGGGAGGTTACAATTTCGGGGACAAACCATTAACTCTGGGGAATAAGGGGGATACAGAAGAGTCTGTGAAACATAAAATGCATCACAACACCTCTCAAAGGCTCTGGTCAACGGCAGGGGAGTGCAGCAATTTGAGGGGACCCCAAAAATTTGGATGTCAGACTCCCAACTTCTGTGTCAGAGGATCCCTCAAGTATCACTGACTTGTGGGTTTGTTTTCTGAGCCATCTGTAAAATTGTCAATGCCTTTAGAAGTTTTCCATCTTGGACTAGTTTTGGGATCAAATTAAAAACTAGAATTGACAGTTTGCAGAACTTGGTGAGTGGATGGAATTTGGCCAGGGTAGCTGTAAGGGTGAGTTGAAGGTTCATTTGTCACAAAACAAATTGTCCAGATTTCAGTTGTCAATGGCATATTATTGACATGTGAAGTCATTCTACAAGAGTGCAGAGGTGCTCCTGGCTAACAATTAGTTGTGCCATGAGTTCCCAGGGGTGGTGATTTATTTTGGTCCAGTTGATGGCGGGAGAAAGACCCACTCAAATTATGAGGAGTGGATGTCTAAGTTCTGCGTGTCCCAATGGAATATTATTGTATGGGTCTGGGTGACTTACCCAGAATTAAGGGAGTCTGAAGGAAGGGTCAGATAGGTTCAATGGGAGCTTGTCTGAAGGGAGGGGCTTCTTGCACTTTTGATGGATTCCTGGGCCTCCAGAGGATGCTCCCGGGGAATCAAGAGATCCTTACTGCCACAGAGGAGGCTGAAGAGCGGGGATTAGGGTCTTCTGTTGCTAGTCCCCAGCAGTGGACGCAACTAGTTGATGGATCCGCAGAGCTGGTGGAAGATCACAGGGTCCTGGGGTTGTCCTTGATAGAGCTGCAGGGGTATGACGGTCCTCCTTGGATCCAAAGTTCCAGGTAAACTCCGAGGCAGCTGTGTTGGATTTTGTCCTCCAGATTTCAAATCCTGCTTCCTTGATTATGTGAAGGTCTTGGAAAGAGCTATGTTAAAGATAAGTCTCTTCCCAGACACAAATAAGAATGTGTCTCAGGTCACAAATGTGTAAGAATGTCACAAATAAGATAATGACTCTCAGGTTTAGCTACGTAATTTTCAATTACCATCTGTTAAAATTGGGGCAGTTATCCTTTTGTCAGTTAAGTGGATTCCTTTATCTCTTCCACAACCAATCCTTCCTCCAGGAGATACCTTCTCTTAATGGGCCATTGAATGTCACCGTATGACTGATAAAATTTCCATCATCCATTGTGAGATGCTCCACCCAGAGAGAGGAGCCGTCGCAATTAAACACAAAAACACAAAATAAAACTGACATGGGCACTGAACTCCAAGGTAAAAGTATGGAAGTTTATGGGACCTTCCACTGTTTGGTGACTAAATTCGCACCCAAACCTTCGCCCGAGGCGGATGTGCTTCATCCGCAGCCTGCAACGAGAGATGGTGATTCAAAATGACAGGATTATTTTGAGTTCTGCGGCACTGTGAGATGATTGATTGTGCACAGAGCTTTTTTCCAACCCAACCGGTCGGGACAGACGGAGACGAGAGATCTCTGAAGCCACGTCATGGAACTTGTGGTTTATTGCAAAGGGCGCTGGTGCAGGGCCCTGCTGGGAGCTGCCAGGCACAACTCAGAGCAGGCCCGAGAGAAGAGAGAGGTAGAGAGGACCAGGTAAGAGAAGAGCCAAGAGGCCTAAGAGGCAAGAGCTACGAGAGCAGAAAGAGTTACGAACATCCGGGTGCCCTTTTCTGGCATCACGAGCCTGAAAAAGGACCCTCGTTAACAAAGGATTAACCCTTAAAAGCAATAGCCTGTTGCATATTCATACACCTCATACACGATGCATAAATTCCATTCCAATACAGGAATCTGTCTGGTCAGTGTCAACTTCTTTCCCCGAGTCCTAACGGCGCCTTCCAGGCAGGAAGAAATTTGTTTCTTCTGATAAGAGGGCAATAAATTCTTTTCCTCTGACAGATTTAGGCATCCTGTGGCTGCTATCTCACTGCAATTCCTTTATAACCCAAAACTATATTTACTTTAGAGAATTACCTTCAGCCGGCCGCACGATTGTTTTCCCGTTGTTCAATAACTAAGGGATCTCAAAGGCTGCTTTCATTTCAATCCCGCTTACAGTTTCTATATTCTCAAAATCTTTTGCCAGGCAATCATATTTATAGGACTTTCTTGTTTCCTCCCCAACACCAACCGACTGTGCGGGGTTTCACCTTGCATTCCCCATTTTTAGTTTTGAAAAACCCACTTCAGAGTACCATGAGCGCGTTCTACAATAGCTTGACCAGTCAGAGAATGAGGGATACCAAACCTGTGCGAGACACCCCACAACTGGAGGAACTGCCGCACCTTCTGTGATGCCTAAGCAGGACCACTGTCGGTTTTCACAGCAGAAGGTATGCCCAGAACTGCGGGAATCATTAGTTTGTCTGAGTGACCCCGAGAATGGTTGGAAAGTCTCTGTTCCCAGCCCGGCGCTTAAAGGAGTCTGAGCTCTTCATTTCGCGGTCTCAAGGTTGTTTATTATTTCTTATCTACAAAATTCTTTCTCCTGCCCTGACGAGGTCAGCTTAGCAGGATCGTCTGAGGCATTCTGCCCACCCACGGGGCGGCTGTGTCTTTTTACGACAAACTACGTATAACATATTTACAATCACCTTCCAATGCCCATCACCTATGTTAGACAGTGATCTTCTACTCTAAACCAATCCCCAAGTGCCAACATCACACAGAAAATGGATGCCAAGAAGAAGGAGAAAAGACCATGAGGTCGGGGCCTGAATCCTCCATCTTGTCTCCCAAACCCCCCTGTACCAAAATCCTAAAATCTACATTTTTCACCCTGTGAACAAACCATTCAAACCCAAGTGATTCCCATGTCCCCACAAACAGGTGGCAGATCCCTAAAAGGGTCAAAGTCAAGCCACCAGGTGCTTTTGGCAACACTCCAGGACCTCCGAGCTCCCCAGGGGTTCTCTCAGCAGCTCTGGACATCCCAGAGGGATGTGCTGAATTCCCACACAGAACGGCAAAGGCCTGCCTCCGGTGGGCGAGGACATCACGGGCCTTCCCCCCAATGTGAGCCAAAGCCCACATTGCAGAGGAGAACATGTCCATGGTGACATGCACATACTTGAGCCGGCCAACCTGGGTGACATCGGTCTGCCAAAGCTCCAAGGCCCTAAGGCCTCTGGGTTTTACCCCTGCTGGCAAAGGCAAAGCAAGTGCGTGCCAGTCATCACATGACTCAACCATGTCACGAGCCTCAGCTGGCGTCAGCTGAAGCTGCTTCTGCAGGGTATGTGCGTTTTGGTGGAAAAACCCATGCGATGCCTTGGCCTGCGCGAGTGTATCAGGCTGAGGTGCCGCCCACGCCGGGTCAGCCCTCGCGTTACCTTCCACCATAAAGCCTGGCAACTCGGTGTGACTCCTCACATGCAGAACATAGAATGGATGAGTCCGAGCCTGAATGGCACACCACAAGGTCTTCAGTAAATGAAACGAGGCAGGATTACTGACCTCTTTCAAAACCGAATGACCCAACCGCTCTGCGCTATCAGCCACATGGGCGGAATCCGTGACCAAGTTGAAAGGTTCCGTGACCAAGTTGAAAGGTTCCTGGGAAAATCTCTCAAGTGCCATGACAGCAGCCCTCAATTCAACCAATTGGGCTGACCCATCCTGATGATCTTCCAGGACCTGCCACTCATATCTGTCCCTCCGAGTAACAATGGCCTTTCCTGTTCTTCCTGAACCGTCAGTGAAGACGGTGGGTCCTTGCACGGGTTCCTGGCTATTTTTGGGCCGCAAAGAGATTTGTGTGAATTTCACCATATGCAGTAGCCTATGGCTGGGCAGATGATAAATGATCTGCCCTGAAAAATTTTCGAGAGCACTCTGCAGGGACACACTGTTTGCAAAGCTCCAGTCAAAATCCTCCCATTGCACTGAGAGTATGATCTTTGCAGGATCCGCACCCATCAATTGCAAACACCGTTGCCGGCATTTGATTATCAAGCGAGCAATCAGCTCAAACAATGCAGTTGCCATCTTCTGAGGCTGATGGGGCAGGAAAACCCATTCCAAAACGTGCAAGGAATCGGACCATTTGTCGCTCCATTGGCCAATGATGCCCGTGGGATGCGAATCTGGAGTGGTGATGAACACAGTGACATCAACAGAAGGATCCATGTGATGAACTTGGCAAGCCAAAACAGCTTGCTGAACCACCTCCAGCACCTTACGCGCCTCAGGGGTCAGTGTGCGAGGTGACTTTAGATCAGAGTCTCCTTTCAACAAATCGTACAGAGGAGACAGCTGCGCATCGGTCAGTCCCAAGCACGGACGCAACCAAGTGATGACACCTACCAATTTCAGAGCATCATTCAGTGTCTTCACAGAATACACAAATTGCACCTCCTGGTGATGGATCGTCTGTTCCAGAATTTTGACCCCCAAGTACTTCCAAGGTTTTTGTTGGGGAACCTTTTCTGGAGCCACCTGCAGTCCATGAGCATGCAAAGCATCGAGCAACCGAGGCTGAATCCTCAGCAGCTCATCCTGGGTGGACACAGCCACCAAAATATCGTCCATATAATGGTAAAGATGGGCATCAGGAAACTGCTTGTGAACTCCGGACAAGGCACGGGCCACATACCACTGGCATATGGCAGGGGAATTGCGCATGCCCTGGGGCAACGTCCTCCATTGATATCTCTGTGCGGGCTCAGCCTCGTTAATCACTGGCACCGAGAAGGTAAACTTCGGTCTGTCATCGGGATGCAAAGGGATCATAAAGAAACAATCCTTCAGATCCACAATGAGGACCGGCCAGTCTGCGGGAAGCATGGTAGGTGACGGCATGCCGGCCTGCAACGTCCCCATGCTTTCCATCACGGCATTGACCTTTCGGAGGTCTTACAACAATCTCCATTTCCCTGATTTCTTTTTGATGCAGAAGACACGAGTGTTCCAGGGACTGGTAGAAGGCTCCAGATGACCCTGGTCCAACTGCTCCTGCACCAGATTCCAAAGGGCGACCAATTTATCTTGAGAGAGGGGCCACTGCTTCTCCTAGACAGGTTTGTCCACCAGCCATCGTATAGGAGGCGTAGGACACTCTGTGCCCTTCACTGCAGGGGCCCCCATCAAAAATTTGTCCCGATGCGCACCCCCCAGACAGACAGAACATTCCTCCCCCAGATGTTGGCAGGAGCAGAAGTAACATGAGGCCTAACCCAGGCCGTCTGTCCCTATGGGTTCACGACCAGCATGGGCTGCTGGCTCAGGTAGCATTGCGCTGTCCCTCCCAGGCCCATGACAGACGTCCCCACCGGATCCAAGGGCCACTCCGGGGGCCAGGCGGCAAGAGAGAGAACTGTGATGTCAGCACCGCTGTCGAGAAGCCCAGGGAGGTGGATTTCCGATGGCGTTGCTCCAGGAACAGACAGGGTACAGAGCATCTTGGGACGGTCCTTGGTCAGGACAGCGGTCCGGTGAACTTGAGGCAGCCCAGTGGATCCAAAACCACCAGCTCCACGTGACTGGTCAGCCGTCCTGCGAACAGAGGACTTAAAAGGCACAAGTTGAGCAAGTCGCGTCCCTTTCGGGATCATGATGGGGGGAGTGGGTGTGGAGACCATGACACAAATCTGCCCTGTGAAATCTTCATCAATGAGCCCCAGGTGAACAATGATGCCCTGGAGGGTGGCACTAGACCTCCCCATAGGGAGAGCACTCATGCCCCCACCCAAAGGACCAAAGGCATCCAGGGGAACCTTGCGTATCTCAGAAGAGTCTAAGACAACTGTTGCTGCGGTGCAGACATCCACGCCTGCTGATCCTCGGGTGCTGGCTGTAAGCCGGCAAAGGAGACCTCCATCGTCTCCGGGGTCTGGAGAGAAGCTTGTATCTGAGCGCGTCCCCCCAGCTGCGTGCTCCGCTTGATGTTTCCCGAACCTGGTAAGGCCTGGCCATTAACATGAACAGTTGCCTTGCAAATGTTGGACATGTGATTCGGCCTACCACACCGACCGCACAAGAACATGGGGAATTTGACCTTCTGCACTTTCTTTCCCCGTTTCTTGCCAGCCTGCACGTTCCCCTGCTGTGGCTGCCTGCCCCGTGGTGACGCCCAGACTGGCTGCACAGCGGCAGCCACGGCAGACAACTTCCAACCTGGAGGGACGATGTCCGCACAGGCCTCCGCCATCTCGGAGATAGTAGGCACACCAAGCAGAGCCACTGAGACCTTCCTACAAGCAGCACTGCAATTACACCTGACAAGGTTTGCAGTCGTAATGCTCCTTGCCACAGGATCAGGCACCTGCCTCTCCACGGACGCAGTCAACCTTGCTGTAAATACCATGAAAGGCTCATCAACCCCCTGGACAACGGTGGCAAACGGCTGCTTCAGAGCAGCCATTTCCAGGGTCTGAACAATCGCTGCCATGCCCAGCGTGAGGCACTGGTCAAGCACAAGGGGATTGAATCCAACCTGCCCCTGAACATTTTCATAGAGCCCTGTGCCCATCGGCATGTCAGCGACAACCCCACGCCTGGGGTCCTGCGGCGCCAGTGCAGCATTCTGCACCACTGCATGGGCTGCCAAACGAGCCCACTTGGTCTCAAAACCACCATAATTGCACAGGGTCAAAAAGAGAATGCGCCACATGACAGAGATGGTGAGGTGTCAGCACGTCCTTAGCAATCCTCTGGAGAGTCTGCACAACCTCAGCAGACCCCACACCATGCTGAGCAACCACATCATGGACTTCCTTCTCCAACTTATATGAAAGGGGCTCATGGGTGTTATGAGCAACGCCCCTGAGCACAGGAAAGCCTGGGGATCCCCTGGCAAAGCCACCACACCTGCTGTGTCCCTGCCCTTGGGCCCCACAGGGACAAGCACAGGGAAGATTGACTGGGAGCCAGGTCAACACCACTCATCCCCGCGCCCCCTGCAGCACCAGCAGAGCCAAAGGAGTCCACTCCGCGACCCTGCAGATGCCACAAGGAGACAGGCTCAGTCATCTCGTCGGTCTTGGTTTTGGCCTCATGCCAAAAACGCTTTGGGTTCCTCGGACGCACAGTCACCTGGCACGGGGGAAGCGTCCACAAATTCGATGAGGAGGTGCCACGGCCCCAGGAACCCACCGGCCTCCCATCCTGAGCTGCAAGACTCCATAGCGGGCATCGCCCGCCCCCACCGAGCTGCCCGCCCACTGGAGTGGGGCCAGACAGAACACCGACCCCGGCTGCTTCCACTGACTGCACATGCCCAGCAGGCTGCGCAGGCCAAGAGACGGGCGCAGTTGCGCCCCGCTGAGGAGCCCGACTTGGAGACGGGAGAACCCGCCCCTGCCGCACTCAGGGGAAATGTCGTGGAAACACCGCAGTTCGGACAAAGAGTCATCACCAAATCAGACTCAATCCGAGGCGGAGGCTAACCCTCAAAGGCCGGGAAGGCACAAAGAGAGGGCAATACATCTCCCGCCCTGCCACCCACGCAGAGCAGGGCAGGGAAAAGATGGCCTGCCGAATCCACAGAGCCCCCAGAAACCCATGGGGCTCTGCCCCCTGCACTCAGGACCAGCTGGCCAGGAGCCCGATCCACCGTGGGGGAACAATCGCCACCCCCCAGCACACTGTCCCGAGGCGGGGGGGAGACGACTCCATATCGCACAGAAACTCAAACTCCCCCTCGTCCACGTCCGAGACAGAAGGGCAGCTACCCTGGAACTCCGAAGGCTACAAGAACCAGACCCCTGCCAAAGCTCCTCACGCTTTTTCCACTGCACCAGCAGCAATCCCACGTCTACAGTACAATCATCAAAGAGGGCCTCTGTTGAGGCGGACTCCCACAAGAGACCACACCTCCCTGAACAATGCCTTCGCAGGGTCCAAAAAGAACCTTCGCTCTCGGGCCCAAAGAAACAATCTCTCAAAATCACTCCAGGAAACGGAAACCTGTTTCCACTCCTGGACCCCCCTCCAGAGGTCCAAAACGAGGGAATCCTCCTCGAAACCCACAGAGGTTGCCATCACCAGAAGAACAGCAGGCAAAGCACCAAAAAGAGGGGGACAACACAACCTCACTGGCAATCCTGACTGTGTGTCTCAGCCTAGGCTGCAATCACGTTGGGGTCACCAGATGTCGCTGTAAGACATGAAAGAACACAAGCTCATGCCGCTGTTCTCAAGGTGAAGGAAAAAAGGGAAGTTTATTTTCTGACTCCAACATTTATAGTTTTCCAAAAGTGACAGTGGATTGGAGGGTGACAGTGACACCTCTCCAATGACACTGGTCAAACCAACAGTCCATCAACTCTCTCCTCCTCCATAAAGGAACACAGAACAATGAGTTATTTACAGAAAGTGCGTGAGAAAGTTCGCTACAAGAACGTCAACATCAGGAGGCTTAGAAAATCTTTAAAAAAACGGGGTGACATTGGTGCATGAAGCTGTTCCTGCAATCGGGGCATTTGCAGGGCTTCCCTTACCGGTGCCCCCATTGGTGTCTTGTCAAGTGAGAGCTCCTGGAGAAGCTCTTCCCACAGCGGGGACACTCGTAGGGCCTCTCCCCTGTGTGCATGTGCCAGAGGGTGATGAGGGTGGAGTTGTGCTTGAAGCCCTTCCCGCAGTCCAGGCAGCGGAAGGGCCTCTCATCAGTGCGAATCCACTGGTGGTGGAGGAGACGGAAGCTGGTCTGAAACCTCTTCAGACACTCGGGGCACTCGTAGGGCCTCTCCCCGGTGTGAATGCACAGGTGGATGACGAGGTTGGATCTGTAACTGCAGCCCTTCCCACACTCCCTACACACCGAGGCCATTCCCCAGTGTGGATCATCTGGTGGCTGATCAGGGTGCTGCTCTGCCTCAAGCTCTTCCCACACTCCAAGCACTTGTGGGGCTTCTCCCCATCGTGAAGCTGCTCCTGGGCCACCAGCTCTGAGCTCTGGCTGAAGCTCTGCCCACCTTCCTAGCTCAGGGTGGGTCTTTCCTCCTCAGAGCACCCTGGGCTGGGTTTGGAGCCCATCCTCCTGTGGGATCCCTGGGAATTTTCCTCCCCATTGGAATTCTGCACTGTGGAGCCGCTCAAAACAGCCTCTTCCACGAGGGTCTGCCAAGGAGATTTGTCCTCCCTGGTCTCCATCCTCAGGTCCTTGTATGGGGGAGGAAGGACAAGGAGAGGATGGGATTTGCCTCTGTGCCAGAGGGAAGGGGAAGGAGATCCCCCCAGTGCATCCTCAGCAGGACGGGGTTGGCAGCAGAGTTGTTCTGCAGCTGGGGCCGTGCTGGGCTGGGAGATGGAGCAGGAGAGAGGGGGAAAGGGACACTGACTTCCTCCTCACCTGCCTGGGTGTCCCAGGGCACCTTCTTCTTCCTTGCAGCCTCCTCCTCCATTCAGCAAAGGTTTGGGAATGGGAAATCCTGGTTTGGGAGGAAAACAAGGAGTGAGCATATTGTCTTTTGTTCTGGTTTGAAGGCAAACCAGGGGGACAGTCTAAGCCAGAATTACGATTTAATAAGACAATGAAGATCAGGACAATGATACAGAAACACTGCCTTAAACTGACAGAGTCAGGATATAACCTGACACGCTGTTGGTCACGGTGCTGGCAGCAGTCCCATTAAATGGTGGCTGCAGTCCTGTTGGAGTGATGAACGTGATTCTGTCAAAGCAGTGGTCCTGTAGAAGGGTCTGGTCTTCCTCTGAAGGTCCAGGGGTGGTTCTGGAGCTCTTGTCCTCTTGGAATCCAGTAGGCAAGCTGCTCCTGGTGTTGCAAGGCTCAGCTTATATCCAGGTAGGAATGCTTGGATCCTCCACCTGGGCAGAGCATCCCACAATGGGATGATGGAATTTTATCACTTCCTGCAGTGACACTCAATGGCCCATTCACAGAAGATATCTCCCCTGGAGGGCATTATCAGGGGTGAGTCATGGAAGAGATAAAGAACACTGCCCCGCCTGTTTATAGCAGTTGATGAAGATGGAGATTGAAAACATGCTTTGGTTACACCTTGCATTGCAACCTGAAACAGTGGGGTAATCCCTGCTCAGGGGGTGAACACCACCCCGCTTACCCAAACTGGCTCAGGTGTAAAACCCCCACCCTGGGAAGGCCACACACACAGGGGACAATGTCACACTTGCCCTGCTCCAGGGGAGGTCTCTGTGCCTGTCACTCCCTTGCTGTTCCCCCTTTTCTCTTTCTTTCCATCTCTCTCTCTTTTCCTCACATTTACTGTTCAATAAAATCCAGATTGGATTTGGTCTCGTTAGCACCTTAACTGTGTCAGAGACATCTCTCTAACAATTTTCTTAACCAGACTGTAACATTATTTTTGCACAGTGAGTTCAGGGCACTGTTCTTTGATCCCAACCGCGTTTGACAACAGCATGGTTCTCTCCACTCAGGAGGTTGTGGTTCTCTCTGGAAGAACTCTTGAAAACTTGGACACAGTCCCTCCTTCCTCCTGGGGAACTTATGGGAGAAATGATGAAGAAAATGGCTGTTGTTGGTGGCCAGTGATAAAGAAAATATTTTGTTGTCCTTCCTTGAAAAGTTTGTTAAAATCACTGGAGGAAAGGGAGCAAATTATATCAGCCAGACAGACAAGGTTCATTCACTCCACAGTGAGGAACACAAGGCTGCTGAAAGTCCCACAAGAAGCCCTGCTCAAGCAGCTAAATTGCCAAATAACTCCCAAATTCCCAGGCTTGGGTTCTTTGCCAAATGTAAGAATCATTATTCTCTTCATCCCTGTCATCTTTGTGACAGCTACACAGAGCTTCCCCTTCCTTTTAATAATCTGTATTGGGCCAAATTTCCACTTTTCTTTCATCAGAACCTTCCAGCAGCTTAGCTGGAGCTGTGCAGGAACCAATGAAACTTGGAATTGCCACATCACGGCTTAGATTTTCAGTTTATTCATGTTTGGGATTTATTTGTGCTTTCATCACGAGTTACTTGTGGGAAAATCAAATATTCATCAAAGTGATTTATGTAGAGTCAAGTTTGATTTCTGCCAAGTTTATTTTCTCCAGTGCCCAGGGGATGCTTGAAGGGTCTCTGTGCCTCTCACCCTGGAGGATGCTTGGGAGGGGCTGGGGAGGGTTTTCCCTGTCCTTCTCACCCCAGGCCATTCCCCAGGGGGTGTCCCTGTCCCTGTCACCCCAGGCCATTCCCCAGGGGGTCTCCATCATTCTCACCCCAGGCCATTCCCCAGGGGGGTCTCCATCATTCTCACCCCAGGGAATGCCTGGGGGGTCTCCCTCCCTCTCACCCCTGTGCCAGGGGGTGCTCGGGGCAGTCTCTGTCCCTCTCAGCCCAGGGGATGCTCGGGGGTCTCTGTCCCCTCACCCTGGGGGATGCTCGGGGGGTCTCCATCCCTCTGGCCTCAGGCAATGCCTGTGCAGGGCTGGGGACCAGGGGCTCTGTGTCCCTCTCACTGCTGAGGGTGCTCAGGGCTGGGGGGGCTCTCCAACCTTCTCACCCCTGGAGAGGCCGGGGGGGTCTCTGTCCCTCTCAGCCCTGCTGTGACCCCACCCAAACATCATCGGGCTCAGAGGGACAGAGACACCCCCAAACCCCCAGAAGGGCTGAACCTGGGATTTGGTTTGGGGCTGAGGATTTAGGAAGGGGCTGGAATTGGGGCTGGGCTTGGAGTTGGGGCTGAGATTTGGATTAGAGCTGGGGTTGGGGTTAAGGCTAGACATGGGATTGGCTTAGGGCTGGGGTTGGGATTGGGTCTGGGGGTAGAGAAGTCTGGCAGTGGGACGAGATTAAATACAGAACTGTGAGTGTGTCTAAACATGGAGTGAGATTGAGACCAGGATCAGGGTCAGGTTTGGGACTGAGCTCACCCAGAGAAGGACAGGGGGGATGTCACGGTGGGATGGTTTGGGGAAAAACAAGGTGTGAATGCCTTCGGCAGGGGATTCCTCCCACACAAGTCCATCTCTAGAAGTCACCTGATGTGCATAAAAACCTCCAAAAATCAAGAGTGAATAAAAAAAAGCCACAAGGAGTGCCCCAGGTCCAGTCTAAACCCTCTGGGGTTCTGGTGGTCCCCCATCTCAGGGCTGTTGGGGATCCCATGGGTCCTGGGGATCCCCCCTCTCCAAAGTCCTGCTTAGGGATGCTGGGGGGTTTTGGGCTCCCAGGGTCCCCCTCTCCAGCCTCCCCCCAATCCAGCCACTTGGGGCTCCCCCCTCTCTCCACCACCTCGTCCTGGTATAGGGCAAATTTGAGAGAAAACCCCCAAAAGGGGTTTCCTCTGGAAAGCAGATTCAAGCAGCTCCTCCCCTAGCTAATTCAGGAAAGTATTTCCTTGGAGAAAAGTGGAGAAAACTGTTTAACAGGCAAAGCATTCACCAGCAGAAAAATGAACAATATTAAATAATAAAACCTCTCGCCACTGCAGAAGACATGACAAACTCACAAAGTCCCTCCTTGGGCTGTAGCTTGGCTCACTCAGTCTCTTATCAGTCTCTTATCAGCCTCTTATCAGTCCCTCAGGTGCTGGAAATGCTGTGGCCCAGGCTCGGCTTGATGGGCCACAGGTGCGAGCTGCCAGTGCTCTCTGGGTGTTCAGTTTAAAGCAGGTTTAAACAGCTCCAAAGAAAGAGAAAAAGCAATGTCCAGGGAACTTCTCTGCCTCAGCAAGCTAAAAACTAACTAAAAGCAAAGGAGAGCTCTGTCCCACGCTCTGGACATCCAGGAGCCTGTATGTGTGGGAGTGAATGCAGTGTATCAAATTAAAATGCAGCTTCTTCCTCCTCTCCTTTGCTCTCAGAACCAGCCTTAAAGGTGCAGAACTAATTTCTGGGCTAAACGGACCAATGGGGATACGAGCATCATGAAGTCATCCCAATTAAATGCCCCTGTCAGGGTCAGGGGGTCCCGTCCCCACCTCATCTCCGGGCTGCCGGGGGTCCCCCAGCTCCGGTATCGCCCCTTCCCCTATCCCCACCCTGGGGGTCCCACATTCCACAGCCCCGGCTCTCACTGGGATCCCCAAAACCAATGTCCTGCCCTGTTGGTACTGGGCCATCCCCACGTGGGCCCCCCGGGGCCCTCCCGAGGGGCGATCGCGGCTCCTCTCCTACCGAAAAATCTCCTCTTACGGACCCTGGAGATATCGGGGCTCGAGTCCGGGAACTGACGGCTCCAAACACTCTCCAAAAAAATCTTCCTGGACACATCTCACTGGAGTTATTTGGGAATTTCGCTACTTGAGCTGGGCTTCTTGTGGGACTTCTAGCAGCCTTGTGTTCCTCACTGTGGAGTGAATGAACCTTGTCAGTCTTGCTGGTAACATTTGCTCCCTCTCCTCCAGTGATTTTAACAAACTTTTCAAGGAAGGACAACAAAATATTTTCTTTACACTGGCCACTCACAACAGCCATTTTCCTCATCAGTTCTCCTATAAGCTGCTCAGAGGAAGCTGCGTCCAAGTCTCCAAGGGGTTCCTCAAGAGAGACACACAACCTCCTCAGAGGAGGGAACCATGCTGTTGTCAAAGACACTTGAGGTCAGACAACAGTGCCTAAAGTCACTACACCAAAATAATGTCACACTCTGGTTAGTCTGGTTAAGAAAATTGTTAGAGAGATGCCTCTGCCTCAATTCAGGTGATATTGAGGCCAAATCCAAAGTGGATTTTATTGAACAATAAATGTAAGGTAGAGAGAGAGATTGAAAGAAAGAGAAAAGGGGGTGACAGCAAGGGAGTGACAGGCACAGAGACCTCCCCTGTGGCAGGGCAAGTGTGACATTGTCCCCTGTGTGTGGGACCTTCCCAGGGTGGGGGTTTTACACCTGAGCCAGTTTGGGTAAGCGGGGTGGTGTTCACCCCCTGAGCAGGGATTACCCCACTGTTTCAGGTTGCAATGCAAGATGTAACCAAA
The DNA here is from genome assembly GCA_024865655.1 of Emberiza elegans. Lineage (NCBI taxonomy): Eukaryota > Metazoa > Chordata > Aves > Passeriformes > Fringillidae > Emberiza > Emberiza elegans. The sequence continues at coordinate 16,570 of JALJVW010000150.1, read as the reverse complement.
GCATGTTTTCAATCCCCATCTTCATCAACTGCTATAAACAGGCGGGGCAGTGTTCTTTATCTCTTCCATGACTCAGCCCTGATAACACCCTCCAGGGGAGATATCTTCTGTGAATGGGCCATTGAGTGTCACTGCAGGGCTGATCAAATTCCATCATCCCATTGTGGGATGCTCTGCCCAGGGGGAGGATCCAAGCACTTCTACCTGGATATAAGCTGAACCTTGCAACACCAGGTGCACCTTGCCTACTGGATTCGAAGAGAACAAGAGCTCCATAACCACCACTGGACCTTCAGAGGAAGACCAGAACCTTCTACAGGATCACTTCTTTGACAGAATTGCATTCACCCCTCCAACAGGACTGCAGCCGCCATTTAATGGGACTGCTGCCACCACCCTGAGCAACAGGGTGTCAGGTTATATCCTGACTCTGTCAGTTTAAGGCAGTGTTTCTGTATCATTGCCTTGATCTTCATTTTCTTAATAAATTGTAATTCTGACTTAGACTCTCCCCAAAGCTTTCAGCTGGGTTTTAGTAGTCCATTGTACCTCTCTACTTTCCCTGCGGCTGGTGCATGGTAGGGAATATGGTACTCCCACTCAATGCCATGTTCCCTAGCCCAGGTGTTGTGATAAGGCTGTTCTTGAAATGAGTCCATTGTCCAGAGCTCAATCCTCTCAGGGCCCATGCCTCCACAGGACTTGCTTAACCCCCAGGCCCAGGATGGTGTTCAGGCAGTAGCATGAGGCTGGGGTGGGTTTCCAGCCATCCCGTGGTGGCTTCCACCATGGTCAGCACGTGGCGCTTGCCCTGGCGTGTCTGGGGCAGTGTGATGGAGTCAATCTGCCAGGCCTCCCATACTTGTACTTGGACCACTGCCCACCGTACCAGAGGCGGCTTCACTCGCTTGGCCTGCTTGATGGCAGCACACATCTCCCAGTCATGGATAACCTGAAATACTGTCCATGGTTAGATCCACCCCTCGGTCTCGTGCCCATTTACAGGTGGCATCCTTGCCCTGATGGCCTGAGGCATCATGAGCCCATCGAGCTAGGAATAACTCTCCTTTATGTTGCCAATCTGAGTCTATATTGGACACCCCTATCTTTGCAGCCTGGTCTACCTGCTCATTGTTTTGGTGCTCCTCATTGGCCCGACTCCTGGGGACATGGGCATCTACATGGCGGACCTTCACAGGTGAATTTCCTAAAACAGTAGCAATGTCTTTCCACTCATCAGCAGCCCAAATTGGTTTTCCTCTATGCTGCCAGTTAGCCTTTTTCCACCTCTCCAGCCATCCCCACAGGGCATTGGCTACCATCCATGAATCAGTGTAGAGATAGAGCTTTGGCCATTTCTCTCTTTCTGCAATGTCCAGGGCCAGTTGAACAGCTTTGAGTTCTGTAAGTTGATTTGATCCACCTTCTCCTTCGGTAGCTTGTGCAACCTATCGTGTGGGGCTCCATACGGCTGCTTTCCACTTCCAGTTCATCCCTACGATGCGACAGGAACCGTCAGTGAAAAGAGCGTAGCGTGTTTCCTCTGGCGGCAGTTGGTTATATGGAGGAGCTTCTTCAGCCCCTGTCACTGGTTCCTGTTCTTCATCTGTGACACCAAAATTTTCACCTTCAGGCCAATTTGTAATTACCTCCAAAATCCCAGGCCGATTTAGTTTACCTATATGGGCATGCTGAGTGATAAGAGCAATCCACTTGCTCCATGTAGCACTGGTGGCATGGTGGGTGGAAGGAACCTTGCCTTTGAGCACCCACCCCAGCACCGGTAGTCGGGGTGCCAGGAGGAGTTGTGCTTCCATGCAAATCACCTCTGAGGCGGCTTGGACTCCTTCATAGGCAGCCAAGATTTCCTTCTCTGTTGAGTGTAGCTGGCTTCAGAGCCTCTGTAGCATCGACTCCAAAATCCCAATGGTCGGCCTTGAGTCTCCTCAGGCACCTTCTGCCAAAGGCTCCAGGACAAACCATGGTTCCTGGCTGCAGAGTAGAGCACGTTCTTTAGCTCTGGTCCTGTCCTGACTGGGCCAAGAGCTACTGCGTGAGCGATCTCCTGCTTGATCTGGGCAAAGGCTTGTTGCTGCTCAGGGCCCCACTGGAAATTGTTCTTCTTGCAGGTGACCAGGTAAAGAGGGCTCACGATCTGACTGTATTCAGGAATGTGCATTCTCCAAAAACATATGGTGCCTAGGAAAGCTTGTGTTTCTTTCTTGCTGGATGGTGGAGACATTGCTGTGATCTTGTTGATGACATTGGTGGGAATCTGACACCGTCCATCTTGCCACTTTACTCCCAGGAACTGGATCTCTCGGGCAGGTCCCTTGACTTTGCTCTTCTTGATGGCGAAGCCGGCTTCCAGCAGAATCTGGATGATACTCTCTCCTTTCTCAAATACTTCCATTGCTGTGTTCCCCCACACAATGATGTCATCGATGTACTGCAGGTGTTCTGGAGCTTCACCCTTTTCCAGTGCAGCCTGGATCAGTCCATGGCAGATGGTGGGACTGTGCTTCCAGCCCTGGGGCAGTTGGTTCCAGGTGTACTGCACACCTCCAGGTGAAAGCAAACTGAGGCCTGTATTCTACTGCCAGAGGAATGGAGAAAAACGCATTTGCAATGTCGACAGTGGCAAACCACTTTGCTGCCTTGGACTCCAGCTCGTACTGGAGTTCCAGCATGTCCGGCACAGCAGCGCTCAGCGGTGGAGTCACTTCATTCAATGCACGATAGTCCACAGTCAATCTCCATTCTCTGTCAGACTTGTGCACAGGCCAGATGGGGCTGTTGAAGGGTGAGTGAGTCTTGCTGACCACCCCTTGGCTCTCCAGCTCTCTGATCATTTTATGGATGGGAATCACAGCATCTTGAGTTGTCTGATACTGCCAGCGGTGCACAGTCGAGGTGGCAATTTGCACTCATTGCTCTTCCACCTTCAGGAATTCTACCACAGATAGGTTTTCTGTTAGTCCAGGCAAGGTGTTCAACTGCTTGATGTCCTCTGCCTCTACAGCAGCTATACCGAAAGCCCACCTGAGTCCCTTTGGGTCTTTGTAATAGCCATTCCAGAGGAAATCTATGCCCAGAATACACGGGGCCTCTGGGCCAGTCACAACAGGATGTTTCTGCCACTCTTTCCCAGTCAGGCTCACCTTGGCTTCCAACAGGGTCAATTGCTGGGATCCCCCATCACCCCAGCAATGGAAACAGGTTCTGCCCCCACATGTCCCGATGGTATCAGGGGTACACTGCACACCAGTATCAACCAAGGCTTTATTTTTGTGGCTCTGATGAGCCAGGCCATCGGATCCACACTGTCCAGAAACATCCAGTTTTCCTGTGCCTCTCCCTGGCTAGAGACAGGGCCCCTCTAACCCTGGTTATTTTTTCTTTCCTGGGCATACATCGTAGAGGTACCTTCAAGGGAATCTGACAGATCATACCCATCAGCTCAGTCATGGGAGGTTGAGGTTACCTTCACTGACTGGAACTCCCTCAATTGGTGTTTCCCTCCTTGAGTTGATGCACCCATGCTGACAGGACAGAAGTGGGTTTCCCATCCCACCTTCCCATGTCTTCCCCATGGTCACACAGAAAGAGCCACAGGTCAGCCTGTGGGGTGTACCCTCTCTCTTTAGCTGGGGAGTGTTAGGCTCTGACTTTGGGGCCTGTGACTCGCCACTGGTGCATTGATCTTCTGCTGGGGAAGATGAACCAAGAAAGGTCTAAATATGATTGCCTGGCAAAAGTCTTTTGAGAATATGGAAACTATAAGTGAGATTGAAATGAAAGCAAGCTTTGAGATACCTCTGTTACTGAACAACTGGAAAACAATGGTGTTGGACTGAAGGTAATCCCTTGTTTTGATAAAACAATTTCTATTGAGATGCAGACAGCTCCAAGGGTCACCAGACATTACTAGCTTGGCAGAAGGGGCCTAAAAGGAGGTTTTAGGGTTTAAAATGTAAGGCCACAGTATACCTCGTAATGATTCTTTTAGGCTGTATGTAAATGCTTTAGAATTTATATCTTGTACTAGATTGGTTAGTGAGAATTAGAATATTCAACACAGAAGATGATTTATTGTATTGTAACGAGAACTTCACTGTCTCATCCTCTCTCTCTGTCTCTCATCCTCTTTACCACACTCTTGCCTTCTCTCTCTTTCCCACTCTCTTTACTTCTCTCGGGCCTGCTCCAGCTGTCTGGCAGTTCTGAGCAGGGCCCTGCACCCACACCCTTTGCAATAAAGTGCAAGTTCCACAGCCCAGCTTCAGAGACCACTCCACATCCCTTGGAAGGTGAGACCACCTGGAGACCAGAGGAGACCAGCTGGAGCTCCAGCCACAGCTGATGATCATGGGGTCTGGAGCCTGTGGGAAGCTCCCATAGCTCCTGATTCTTCTCCTCCCTTCACAGCTCCCTCCCTCCTTCCCTCAGACCCTGCCTGTAGTAGTTGGTGTTTTACATTTTGTTTTAATATAAAAGTTAGTTTTCCTATGTTCTCCCATGTACCCCATTTGTTCCTTAATCAGGTTCAGTCATAGTTGTTTGTTACAAAGTTTTCCTGCTGCTTGTCCTGCCCATCAGTGTAAGAGTCTCCCCTCCTCCCCCCCTCCCTCACAAGCCCTTGTCACTCTGCTTTGTTGGATCCTGCCTCTTGTCAGTCTCTGTGGTCACTCCCTTGTATTCTCGAATGTTCTGTGTCAGTTAGCTATGTCTGGAAGGTTGATTGCACAAACAGAGGGCCCTGAATGATCCTTATTGGAGTTGCTAATGTCCTGGGTTGACTATATGATGCTTTTATCCCAAATCGTCTTGTTCTGTTTATGCTGAATAATAAGTTTGCACCTTTAAGGCCTTTTGCCCTTTATTTTCCACTCGGAGAACCACTGAAGGATTTTTCCAGAACCTGGTCTGCTCCTCCACATTCCAGCAGGAAACTGTGTAATTTCATTTCAGATCACCGGCAACGGGACAGAGCACTCATTTTTTTTAGTTAGCTAGCTAGGCAAAGAAGTTCCCTGGACCTTTGAGGTTTTTTTTTTTTGAACATTCCTTTGGACTTCAGGAAACCTGCCTTAACTGAACAAACCTGGAATCCTTGGAGTTTTTAAAGGAAAGGGAAAGGCCTGGATGCCGCCATATCCAGCACCCTCCTGATCAGAGACTGAAAAACCTGACTAATAAGCCCAAAACATGGGGAAGGAATTGAGATGTTTGTCAAAACTGAAGGGACCCATAGGGGTTTATATTGCTTGAAATTGTTTAGATTTTATTGTTTAATAAATAGTTCCAAAACCTTTTCCAAGGGAGATATTAAATCTCACACAGACCAGAACTGGGGGAGATTCTCCATTGGATCTGCTGCAGCCTACCACCATACCTTGGGGGGATCTCTTCAAAAACCCCAGGAGTGGGATAAAAAGGGGACCAGCAAATTTCCTCAAAATGTCAAAAGTAAATTGGAGAGCTTCCCAAAAAGGAAAGGAAAACCCCAAAACATTATGCAGAAATTTACTGCAGACACAACCAAAACCACAATCAATAAGGCTGTTCTCCACCTTTTTCCAGGAACCAGAGACCATCCAACTGGATATTTGTCCAGGTTTAGGCCAAAAGAGCAAGAGAATCCCTCAAAGGATCTCCTCCAGAGTAACAGATCCACTAAAGCCCCTCCCCAACTGGTGCCCGGAGAAAATAATTCTCCAGGCAAAGTGGAGAATCCTGGGTGTCAGTCACAATCTGATCCCCTCCAAAGTGAGGAATGAGAAAGTCCCCCAGGCTCAGCTCAGGCTCAGGAAAGCCAGTTCCAAGGAGGTAGGCTGGGCACCTCTTGAGGCCCAGGCCCTGGAAAGTGGGGCCACAAATCAGCACAGGTGCTCCCTTGGTGTTCCAGTCCAGAGCAGGTTTTTAAGAGGTCCAAGCAAGGAGGCAAACAAAGGTCCAGGGAACTTTTCAGCCAGCTAAAGCTAAAAGCAAAAGACAGCACTGTGCCCAGGTGTGCAGCCACAGACAAGGTGCTGGCAGCAGGAATGTGTAGAGCTGTACAGTTCTGAAAAAAAAACCTGATCCGGCTTGAACTTCTCTCTTCCCTTTTTCTTAAAGGTGCAAACTTATTATTCAGCATGAACAGAAGGTGTTTTCGATTGGGGATAAAAAGCATCAGCCTCAACCCAGGACAGACAGTCAAAAGGGACATCACCTGGAAGTGCAAAACAGGTCCTGGCAGGGTCTTGCAGCTTGGGGCATAGTTCTTAGAGCTTTAGTGCCTCTCCTGCCTATTTGACAGCTCCCTCCCTTCAGAGCCTCAGACTTCTTCCCCATTTTTCCCTGGTCTCCCCTCCCTTTTGATAGCCTGCATGACCAGCCCTCAGACTGTCCGTCACCTTTTGAATTTCCAAAGGGGTTGACTTTCCCTAATCTGTGCAGCCTCTTTTGCCCATTCCCTTTTTCCCTCCCAGCTCATCCCTTTGCTTCGCCTTTTATTAATAAATGGGAAATTCTTCACTTTGCCTGCATCCCTGTGGAGCTGAAGCAAATGGTGTAAGGCCCTGGTTTTGTAGGCCCCTGCTCCTCCCGTTCTCTCCAGCTGTGTTTTGTGCACAGAGCCAGAGGAATGAGGGCAGGTCAGGCTGGCAAGGTGCCTGTCCTGAAGGTGCAGTTCTCAGCACTGTGCTGGTTGCAGATCTTGCTGAGCACCTTAGCCCCTTTTTGGAAGAGCCAGGTGTGAGCAGACCGTCTCTGTCCAGCCATGAGCCCCAAAGCTCTTTTGTGAGATGCTGTGAATTAAAAGGCCTTTACACACACACTTTTCACATCTTTCCTGTCTGCTGTGTTTCAGCTCTTGGCAAAATGCATTTGCCTCCTGCTTGGTTTTTTTCTGTGGCCCAGGGCCAGCACAGAGCTGGGATGTGTGGGCCAGGCAGCCTGGAGAGCCTAGGCTGATCTTGGTGTGTCCTCAGCCTTAGAAAAGGCTTGGACAGGTTTGACCTCCCAAGGCATCCTGCTCATTGGCTTAAAATGTATGGGGAGAACAAGGGAAATTTCTGGGTTCTGGGCATTTGTCAGGCCTTAAAATGGGTCTGTCACCCACTCTCTGATTTTCCTTTTGAGATACATCTGAGAAGAAGCCCAGTCACCTTGTATAGAATTGTGAGGTAACACGTGAATAAAAATTGCTGATGGTTTTGGAACTGGCCCTGCTGAAAAAGGGCTGCCCATGGACATGAAACATCTGTAACCATCCAGGGCTGGGTCCCAGTTGTCCCTCGGGGCCCCCCTGCATCCACGTCAGGATTGCCCAATACTTTACCATATTAAATAATAACCTTTGATTGCCTGCTTGAATATTGCAAGAGTCAAAAATTGGGTTTTATTCATAACATCAGGTGGGTGAGGGGGAAACTGGGATGCCATGGGAGGACACCCTTGTTTGATTGACACCCTGAAACTCTTCCCCACAGTCCTCTGGTTTCCTCTGGTTCTGTATGTTAAAAAGCTCAAGTGACATCATCCTTATTCTCTCCCCAGTTCTGGAAAGTTCACTGTTTCTGCTGTCCGAATTGCCGGCATGGGTACTTTGCATCCTCCACTGTATCCCTGCTGGAGATTGATTCCTTATCCCAGCATCTGTCCTTTGGCACAGTCCTTTAGCCATTGGCCCTCAGATTGTGATACCCCGACTACTCGTGACTGTTTATAAACCCTGGATCCTCCCTGCAGGGCACTTCTAAGAGGAATTCCTTCCTTTAATAACAACTTTTGTTATTAAACAGCCCGAGAATTGGAGCCCTTTTGCCATCTCCATTTTGTTTGGGCTTTTTTCTGCATGGACCTTCATTCTTGTGTTTATTCAAATGATTGGTGTGGGGTCTGGTGCCTGTTTGCAAAGCAAAGAATCCACCTTCTCAGAGGTGAAAGATGCTCTTGGGAGGGTGGCTGGCTGGGCATCATCTGCCATGCAGTCACAGCTAACTGACCCTTCTGACCAAGAGCATCCCTTCCAGGCACACAGGCTCTTCCTCCCCCAGGGCAGGAGCTGTGGTTTTGGGCAGGACAGCAGCCACGGACAGCGTCAGCCTGTACCAGCTCTTGGATTCTGCTATCTCAGCTGGCATCAACCAATGAAAATTGCAGGCCATGCTGGACCAGCAGTTTTCCCCAGCTTTTGAACTACTTGGTCTGAGCAACCCTTAGCTTTGCTTGTAACTGTCCTGCCTGCCAGCCATTGTTCTGTGGCTTCGGCAGCAGGTCTTTTTTGAGATGAAGGAAATTACTGCAGCCTGAGAAAAGGGAGGAGCACTGGATCCATCCCAGCTGTGTGATGGAGTAAGCCATGGGTTTGTGCTAGGGTGTCCACAATGAGGTGGGCAAGATGAACACAGAACAATCCAGCATGGAGCAGGACATGGGGACACCGGCAGACACTGCTAGGCTGGGGGCATCATGCCACCAGTTCTGCCAGAATTTTGAAATGCCAACAGGCTCCTTGGGCTCTTCCACAGCTGCTGATGTCAGGCCTTTAGGGCCCCTCAGCAATTTTGGTGCTCTGGGCCATCTGCCCCCTGGCTGTGTCATGCCCCTGCCAGAATGTCACACCTATCCAGTTTAGGGACTGGACTTTGCCGGGGCCGTGGTCCCATGGAGGCCATGTCAGCTTCCCCTGGAAGCTGACCCATGTGTTGGCAGCCCATGGGGGCTCACTTCTGCCCTGAGCCCCAGAGAGGGCAGCATTTGCTTGTTTGAAAAATTGCTAAAGTTCCTGCTGGGCTGGTCTTAGACACTTGGGGGAAGATTTCTTCCAACCTGGGGCAGTTTGGGTGGGGTGGGGGTGTCCCCAGGGCAGAACAGTGTGTGCAGGGCCTGGTGCCATCAAAAACAGTGCACCATGGTCACCTGTGGCATAGAATGGGGGTGTGTGGGCCCTTTGTGACACATGGTGACAAAGGTCCTGGCGGTGACAAGACCATGCCACAGTGCTGGAGCACCGGCTGGACAGTGACCTGGGACAGGGCAGTGCTGTGAGGACCCTCCCCACTGCTCCTCGTTCTGTGCTGACCCGGAGCCTTTCCGAGATGTTATTCCTGAGTCTTGAGGCCAAGGACCACAGGACTTGGTGACCTGGGCGTTTCCTTCCAAGGCCTCTGCCAATCCCTGAGGGCAGAGCGTGGGCCTTAGTACTGCCCCAGAGGCATCTCCCATCCCCTGCTAACAGCCCCTGAGGCCCTTTTGATCCTTGACAGGAGTCTCCTGTCCTGTGGCAGGAGCCCGTGAGACAGATTGCAGGACTTCCTGTCCTGCAACATGAGGGTGGCTTCGGTCTTGAAAGTGCCTTCCAGGCACAACTGCAGGACTGGTGACTTGGAGCTTTTCCAAGGCATCTCTCCTGCCAGTGCCCCAAATCCAGTAAGGACATGGAGCAGAGAGCCCCCAGCATGCCCAAGCTGGGAAGCTGGAGGAGGAAGAGGCAATTTTACCTCCTGCACAGCAGCCTGAAGAACTGGAGCAGTTCCAGCTGCTGCAGGAACGTGTCTGTCCAGCTCTGTTCATCAGGGCTGGTGCCTGGAGATGTTTTGGCCCCATTCATCCCATCCCATCCCATCCCATCCCATCCCATCCCATCCCATCCCATCCCATCCCATCCCATCCCATCCCATCCCATCCCATCCCATCCCATCCCATCCCATCCCATCCCATCCCATCCCTGTGGACATATCCATGGATCAGACAGAAGCTGGGCTGGAGCAGCTGGCAGCCATGAGCCCATTCCCCAGGGGCATCCTGAGGCTCTCCTGCCTGGGAGGGCTGGCTGGGCTGTGTTCTGGCCTTTGGACCCCTCCTCAGCTCTGGCTAACAGCTTTGTTTTGCCAGATGCAGCCAAGGACCGACAGTTGAACAGGAATCCCCCTTAAACTTTGGCAGACTTTTTGCAGAACCTAGGTATCAAACTTGGCCCACCTGGGCAGGGTTCCTGCTGGCACTGCTCAGCCAACCACCAGTCAAACAGTGCTTCCATGGATTCTCCCCTCTTGCTGCCCTATCTCCTGCAGATCCTCTGTGAAAAAACCCGTGCCTTAGGCAGGAAGAGGACCACCTGTTCGGGCAGGGGCACCTTGGCGAAGAGTTTTCTCTCGATGCCGGACCGCTGCTGCCACGCTGGATTTGCCTACTCTCTGGTGTCTCCTCCCGCAAGTAAGCAGCCTGGGGCAAGGCACACCTGGCCCCAGCACACAGTGGCGCCCAGCCGGGTCTGCCGGGCCCCTCGGCTGATTTTTGAGGCCTGGCCTTTGTAGTTGGAAGGAAGCACTTCTCGGGGGAAGTTGCTGCTTCTGGCAGCCCGAGGATTCTCTCCTGTGCCTTCTGCAGGCCATGGCCATGGTGAGGGACATCCACCATTAAAACGGCCAATGAGTCTGCTGGGCACAGGCTGGACAAAATAAAGGGACTCTGACCGAGGCATTTCCCCCAGCAGTGCTGATCACCCCATTTCTGTGGGCCCCAGTTGAGCAGGTAGGGCAGCCCCCTTGGGCTTGGGGAAAGTTCCCTGGGCCCGACAGCCTGAAGAGCCTGTCCCTGCTGACTGCCAGCCAGGCGGGAGTTCCAGGATCCTCTGGCTCTAACCCTTTCCAGGGCTGCCATCAACAAATCCTGAGCCTGGTGCCATTCCCCTCCTCCTCTGGGCCCCCTAGCCACGTGGGCTGGCTGGCAGGCTGCCGGCCAGGGGCAGTGGGCAGAGGCAGGGCTGAGGCCCAGCGTTGGCCCTGCAGCTGCCAGGCCTATCGGCACCGTGGCCGTGACAGCCCTGACACAGAGCTCTGACCCCACAGAGCTGCTGCCACCATGTGGGCAAAAATCATGCCAGGAGCAGGACTGCACCACCGCATTGCTGCATGGCTCCCCTCCATTCCTCGTGCTGGGCGCCTGGCCAGTGTGGATGGTGTGTACACCTCCGAACTCATTTCCCAGGGAAGGAGTCTTTGCCCTTCTCTGGACAGGCTGAGCTGGCCTTTGCCAGCCCCTAGTACAGGACCTCTTGGAATGAAGCTCTCTGGCCTCCCCCAGCTGCATCTTTTCTGCCTCAGAGACTGCCCCTGAATCCTGATTTGGGGGCAGGGTTCAGGGGCACCACACCTGGGCTGCCTCCCCGCAGTCTGGAGGGCCTCTCCCCCTGCCCAGGGCCCCACCCTGCGTGCATGTCTTTCATGAGCCTTGTCTCTGCCTGTTTTTTTTTGCAGGCAACTGTGGCACTGTGGAGAGTCCCCATTTGGATCTAAAGCCTCCCTGTCTCATCTGGGAGAAGGAACCCAGCCTCTTCCTAGGGCCATCTTTTTCCAAGCTTCCATCAGCGCCAGGACATTCCTGGAAGAGGTTGAGACCTTCTGGAAGAGATGCCAGGAGCAACACGGCCTGGCCTGACCCCATCAGGTGCTCCATGCCAGTCCTCCCAGGAGTCCCCATCCCTCCCATGCCCCAGGGCAGGGCAGGGGGTCCCAGCGTGACCTGGCCCTTTGCTCTGCACCCAGGTGGCTTGTCTCATCCCTGAAGGCCCTCTTCCCTTCAATGGGCTATGAGCACGTGGTCCTGTCCATGGAAATGAGCTTTGCCTGGGACACTGGCTCTTCACATGACACCCACCACCGTGCATGGATCATTAATTTCCTGCAGAGCTCCTTCTCCCCACCGCCCCTCTTTTGAGCCCAGAACATCTGTCCATTCTTGTCTCCCATGCTCCTGTTGTTACAGGGGCTTTGTGGCTCTTTGGGATGAGCAGACTGAAAAAGCTCATTTATCAAACTTGCAGGGGAACAGCTCCTCCCAATTGGCGCCCTGCCTGGAGCAGACACAGAGCTCTGTGAGTCAGCCCTGGGAGATTTTTTCACTTGCCCGGCCCAAAAGCAATGGTGCCTTTTTCTCCCTGCCAGGGAATGGTACTCTTAGTTTCACATTGTCCATTGCGGCATGGCATCCTGCCTTTTGCAACCTGCTCAGCGAAACATTTCAGACTGGGAATTTTCATTTGAAAAATGTTCCTGGTGGACTGTGAGTTAAACTAGCCCTGAGCTGCCTGGCTGGAAAGCTGCAAGAGCCCTAGCGTTTAATGGCCCCAGCTGCCTGGGACAAGACTAGCTATTGTTAGCATGTTCCCAGGCTGATAAGAAAAAGTGGGCAAAACAAACATTCTCCTTCAGATATTCTTAAAGGGGTGATTTTCTCCAAACCTAAAACACAAACCTAGGGGCCTGGATTGATCATAACCAGACCCCAGACAGAACCAAATTCAAGATCAGATGTTTCACCTAAATCACAACCAGGAGACCAACCACATTGTATTGAAGGGTCCTGGGAAGAAGAAGAACTCACCTCGATGGTGAGAAGGAAAAGCAGCTGAAGGTTGTACTGGATTATAGCTACGGTTCTGGTCTGAGCTTTATGTCACCTGGCAGCTGTGGCAGCTCTCAGCTGTCCGCGTCAAATTATCAGGCGCCTGTTCAGCTGCCTGAGTGCCTCGGCCTGCTGAAGCCTTGTCTGTGATTTTCCTGCAGCAGCAGCAATTACCAGCACTGGGTTGAACCATAGGACATTCTCACACAGGATCCAAGCATGACCATGAGAGTAAAAGTTTTGGGAAGCTACTGTGGGATAGGGGGACTGACATCGTGGAGAAGACCTCACTGTGCTCTCCCCCCAAATGCTGGGGGTTTCTCCCCAACATTCAAAAAATGCGCAAGGGGTCTCTAAAGAGGATAGAAAGGCAAATACTGGCATTTTTGACAATGATGGTTGGGCTCCCAGGGGGGCATCTTGGTAAATTTTCTTGGGCCTGTATTCTTGGTTTGGATCTGCAAAGGGCCATTTTAGAACATAAGGTCCAGTACATTGTTCAAAAAGGGCTCTTTGGTTGGAGTTCAAGTGTGATCGCCTTAGTGGCAACAGTCAAAGGGAGTACCTGAAGAGGTTTGGTTTTCCCTCCACCAGTCCCCCTGATCTGTTTGGTGGTCTCCCAATTCCAACCGTGAGGCAGGAAAATGGGGGTATCAAAGGATAAACCTCTCACATACTGTATAGAATTTTTTAATTTTCCTAATAAAGAAGGTTATTTCTACTCCCATATCTTTGAGTGAGAGTCCCTTTAATTTCAAAATTTATTACTATTTTATTATTATTATTATTATTATATTACTAAACAAATGGAGAGGGTTTAAATTTTCCATTTCATTGAGGCTCCTGAAATGGGAGACAACCCCAAGGACAGGCCATGTATAAAATAGTTCTTGAAATATTAAATGAGGTTTGTGGATATCCATGAGGGTCTATGAATATGCAACAGGCTGATGTAATTAAAACAGATTAATTAAGGGTGAAACAGAAAATAACTGGGTTTTTCTTGATGGAATAACAAGTTTTTGCTCGATGGTCCTTGTCTCCCATGACATCAGCCTCATATTCCTAGACTTTTTTCATATCCATAAACTTACATATTTCAGGAACAAATTGCCTTCATCCTGTTTGGGGGTCTGGTTCAATTTCCTTCCACCTTTCTTTGGTTTTTTCCCATTCCCTCCCAGCTCAATTTGGGGGTCCTTTTTGGCTTCACCCAGGACTCCCCCCCTTTCCAGCCCCCTCCCCTTCCCGTCATTGGGGCCCTCAGGCCCCCCCTCCTGCTCCGTTTGGGTCCCAGGCCCTCCTGTTGATTAATTCCTGGTCTGTGCCCATCCCTTGGGGTCCCCATGGTCCCCCCTTCCCCCCCCAAATTCCGCCCTCGGGCTGAAGAGTCATCAGCACCCGCTCTGATTGGCTGGGAAGTTACCCGGGCGGTCTCTGATTATCCCCTGTTGAGAGGAGATTGGTCAGGTGCCTGGCAAAGTGATGAGTCAGAGTCGGGCCGCAGGCTGATTGGCTGAAAATGGCTGGCGGGGCCAGGTGCTCTGAGTTTCTGCCCAGCAACTGGATGCGTCATCTGTGCTCTGGCGTTCTGATTGACGGGATCTGTTTTGGGGTGGGGACAGGAGGAACCGGGGCTTACTTGGGGTTTGTTGGGTTTATTTAGGGTTTATTTGGGGTTAATTATGGACTAGGGGTTTTACTTGGGTTTAAATTTGTGAATTTTAAGAAGAGTATTTGGAATTATTTTGATTTATTTGGGCTTATTTGGATTATTTGGGGTTCTTGGGGTTTATGTTGGTGTATATGGGGTTTTTTAAGTGCCAGCTGAAATAATTTGGAGTTTTTTTTTAATTTTTGGAGTTTTTTTGGTTTTTGGGGTTATTTAATTTTGGGGATTATTTGGGGGACTTTTAGGTATTGTTTAGGGTTTTGGGGGTTATTTGGGTTTTATTTAAAAGTTTTGGAGCAAATTGGATATTTGGGGTCATGTGGGGCAAAAAATCCGGGAATGTTTCTCCTGATGGAAAAACCCATAATTTTTGGTAAAAATCTGCAAAGAGTTTTCCGATATGCGCTCCGAAACCGTGGTGCCCCCTTCTAAAAATGACGGGATGACACCAAGCCTCCAAGCTCAGGCCTCCAAAAGTTGTTCTTTTGAGCTGGAGACCAACCAAGGAGGCACTCCCCCTGACTGCCTGCCCTTCGCACCAATCACAGGGTGACCTCCTCTGTTAAGGGGGACACCCATTTTTGTTTGTCAATCCTTCTCCCTAAACCAATCTGGCCTGCACTCCCTGACAGGGCCCCACCCTTCTCTCCAAAGGATTCAAATTAATGTCCAGGGGCTGGCATGGGTAGTACTGGGTGGGCAAACATTGGTTTTTTCCCAGTGCAGGAGCCTCCCTTCGATCAAACTCTGGAAATAAAAGGGGTGGAGATGGGCTGTGGAATTTATATTTGTTGCTGGCCATGGATGAGGGGTCAGGCCAAAGGGTCCTGACTTTGGAATAACATGTTTCCATGGGAGGATGGGTCTTGAGGAGGTTTGGGGGATTTGGGAGGGTCTGGGGAACCTGAGGGGTTTTTCTGGGGTAAGGGGGTGCCTGGGGGGCTTTGGGGGTCCTTGGGGAGGGTCCAGGGGGGATGTCACGATCCTGTCCTGTTGGACGGGTTTTGTGATGGTTCGTGGATTTGAGCCTCAGGGTGCAAAAAAGAAGCTTTTGCCTGCAGGAAAGGGGGTTTGCAATGATAATGGAAACAAATTCCCTTTATTGAATGACCCACAGCCTCTCCCGATAGAGGGATTAAGAATCCAAAAACTTTAGAGGAAGAGAGACACCCAAAAAGAGAGAGAGAGAGAAATCTGGGGACAGAGCCACCAAATGTAATTGATTGAGGTCCTTGGTCCAGTCCATCAAGAGGATCCACCTGTTTTTTGCCTCCAAGTCTCTCGCTAACTCTGAGGTTTTATTATGATAACTCTATTGGAAATTGTCCTGGGGGAAACAGATACAATAAGGAATGGGATGTGACAGGTAGTCCATGCTCTCAACAGAAAGTGAGAGCCATTGTCTTCTTGGTCCAGCAGTCACATCCTGCAGGCAAACAGAACGCTTTGGTCAGCTTCCTCCCCCACACCTGCCCTGGCTGGGGTTTCAGTCCCAGTCCTTGGAAGGAGCAGAGGGCCTTTTCACATGGGGGGTTCCATGTCTCAGTCCTTGATGAGAGGCTCCTTACATCTCAGTCTGTCTGTCACGGTGGTTGTAAAACAGGTGAGGGTGGTGGGGGACCAATGTGGAACTCAGGAGAAGTCCAGCCAGGCCATGGAGAGGTGGGACAGCTCCCAAGGCTGTTGTTGCAAAAGGGCACTAGTGCCCCTTCTCCTTCATTGGGCTCAGTGTAGCATACAGCAAACAACACCTGTGAAAACAATAACTTATCAATGCTCTCAGGTCTCAGGCACATGACACTTTCTCCTTTGGAGACAGGAGATTTAAGACAGGGGGTCTTCTCTTCAGTGGTCCCCAATGATGATCGTGGAGGCAGATGAGGGAAATTCGGACAGACTCTCACAACACCGAGCGGTGGCACTTGGGTGGTGACTTTGGGACAGAACTGGTGGCACTGGGATGGAACTGGGGACACTGGGGTGGTGACAGTGGGGCAGCCCTGGGGACACTGGACTGGTGGGCTGGGATGGGGATGTAACTGGGGACATTGGGACAGGACTGGTGGCAGTGGCACAGGGACACTGGCATTGAACTGGTGCCACTGGATGGGTGGCAGTGCCATGTCCCTTTGGCACCTGTGCGGTGTCCCCATGACCCTGCAGTGTCCCTGGGCTTGGCCCCGCACTGCCCTGGGGGGTGGCTGAGGATGGTGTCAGTCTCTGTCCAAAGTTTCTCTCATCTGCCTCACCATCGTGAAAAGGACAGAAACTGGGACCACCGACAAAAGTCCCTGGTTGGAATCCTGGTCTTGCTCAGGAGAGTTGTTCACCAAGACCCTGAGGCCTGAGCAAAGCCCTTGGCTTGCCAAGCTGTTGTTTGCAGGTGTGTTTGTTTCCATGGAAGACTGAACCTAATGGAAAGGAGAAGGGGACACCTTGCCCTTTTCTTCCCTTGTGCCTGCTTCACAACAATGGCCCTGGGATTTCCCCACCTCTCAGCCTGGC
>JALJVW010000149.1:26202703-26253091 GCA_024865655.1 Emberiza elegans | reverse complement strand
TTTATTTGGCTAACTTTGACTAAATAATTCTCAAATTGACCTGGAGGCGATTTGTTGGCAGGAAGACAGAATTTTTTGCACATCAAAAGATTTTGTTCATGTATTCTGTCTTCAGAAGAGCTGTTTCATAAGATGCCTATCTTTAGAAAGTATTTATGAGGCAATTAAATAGTATTTATTTATGCCCTTATGCACCAAAATAAGGCAGACTTTGTAAAAGTCTTGCTCAGGCTGAGGAATAATTTGCAAGAGTGGATTGAGCAAAGATAATCTGACACCACTAATGTCACTTCTATATGCTACCTCTTTCCCCAGTGATGGAGATTTTTCTCCATTTTCCTCTCAGTAATTTTTTTCTCTTCTCTCCATTTTTAAAGGCTGTATACTGGTATTGGGAGAAGACCAGTAATAGAGAGTTATACTAATGAAAGCACATGCTCATCTAGATACCTTTCTCTTCCATTTTTAGCTCTGAAATAATAGATCTCCCCATTCAGGGTTCTTTCTCCTCTGCATGCTTTCAGTTTTCACTGCTTGAAAAGTGGATATTTTCATGAGTCCTGTACTAAAACTTTTATTTTCTGAATTGAAAGGGTTTTGGTCTTTTCTGCAGTGGTTACTGTGAAGAAAAAAAATCTACATCCTCTCATAGCTTTGCTCACTTGGGAATTCAGCCACTTTTCTGGGATTTTATATGGTCCCCTGTGGTATTTGATAAGTCTTTAAATAGCAGTGTATTCTGTCACCCTTTTCTGTTCCTTGAAGCTACTCTGTTTGTCCTGAAAAACTCTTCTGTTTGGTTGTTTGTTGTGGAAATTCTCAGCTTTTCTGAGAAAGGGACTGGTAAAAAATGTCTTTATAGAAATTATTCATCTGTTGGCTATCCTGCAACAACACAGGGCACAGCATCAGGGGGAGGGTTTAGGTAAAGAACACAATGAAATGAAAGGTAACTCAGACTGTCCTTCCCTCTGCCACACTGTTCCTGTAATGGTGCAGTACTGATCCAGTTTGTGCCAAGTGCTCGCAAAAGCAGGCCTGGGAAATGTTTGAAATAAGGCTAACAAGCAAAAGATGAAATGTAATGTCTGTCTTTTCTTTCTTCTAACTTTTTTAAAAATACAAATTACTTTAAACCTTGATAGGTGAAGAGCCATTTAGAATAAATAGCACAGCTTAAGCAAGACCTGTAAAGAAATTTAATTTTCTTTGCAACATCTTTTAGCCACCTGATACAATATTAAACTTCTATCTCAATTATATCATGATCCAAAGGAGAAATTCAGTACAGCTGTTAATTGCCCTTGTTTACTTAAAGCTGTGAAAAGTGCGGTTGGCGGTGTAAGAAGGAAAATACCTGAGGGTAATTGTTTCATATGCAATCATTCGGGAATATCTGAACTCAACTTGTTTGAAAGGGAAGATGAGCAAACATTTACATATGAAATGTGAATTTCTTACACAGTAAGAGTGCCCAGAGTTAAAAAGTTTATCTGCATTTAGAAGATTACAAGAGAAGAGAAATAATTTTTACATAAATGAACTATGTCAAGTGAGTGCAAACAAAGAAGGACAGAAGTCACTGAACTCAAAAAGTTATGAAAAAGAGAGGGAAAACTAACTGTTTTCAAGGCAAGTTACCATCCATACTTTGAGATTTTTTTCTGGGAGAAGACACTGACCAAGAAGTAAGAGTAAATTTTTATAAAAGTATTGCACAATGAATTTTGTTTTACAGAGGCAGAGTCCCTTTTAGAGGTGAAACTGGAACATCTCAGTCCTGAGAGGTAAAGGCAGAATCCTGGCTGCATGAAAATCAGTAGTAAAAACTGTTAACTTTTTTTAAAGAACTAGGATTTTTCTTGTGATAAATAGGTATGATTCGTGCTGATAAAATTGAAACAGTAATCAATATTTATTATATAATAATTAATAATTGGGAATAATAAAAATAGTTAAAAGTTGTAATGCCAAAAAAAGAGAGGGAGAGGAGGGGCTCCACTCCCCCCTCCTCCCGGCAGATGTTCACAAGGACAGGAGGAAGGAAGCTGAAGATACAGTTGCTAAAAATGAACAAGAACCTGGTTGGGTCCCAGAAAAATGCTAATTATAAGGGATTTATTGCTTCAATATGTAGATGCAGTGATATGTGCTTTTGGCTTACATTGTACTGGCTTGGTGCGCATGTGTAACCCAAAGGTGAATAAAAGGACAAAGAGGAAGACTACAATTCTTCATCAATTAAGACCCCCAAAGACTTGTGCGACCACCGAACTGAGTGGTGGCGCATGCGCAGTAAAGGTGTTAATGAGGGCGGAGACAGGTAGATGACGAACTGGAACTAGGAGAATATGGTATTAACACATGGTATATAAGGGGGAAATCTTCACTTGGCAAGCTCGTACGTGAGGTGGCACGGGTCCAAGAGCCCTGCACTCTGTACCCCGTGGTTATTTTTTGCTTATGCATTATTATTAGAACCAAACTATGCCTTATTTATATATTTTCTAAACTATTCAATTAAAATTGCTACTATCTCAAATATTGTTTGGGTTTTTTATGAGGGGATAATTGGGCAAACATAACAATTTAGATAATTGGGCAAACATAACATTCTCATTGTTACCTATTGGAGTAAGCACTGAACTAAGAACTAGAACACTCTGGATTCTGACCTGAAAGTCTATATGATAAATTCCTTTTCATGATCTTGTCCTCCTTTTTAGGCCGGCATGGGGTTCCTCATAAACTTGTGATAAATAGGTATGATTCGTGTTGATAAAATTGAAACAGTAATCAATATTGATATAGTAATTAATATTTGGAAATAATAAAACAGTTTAAAGTTTTAGAAATGCTAAAAAAGAAAGGGAGAGGAGGGGCTCCACCCCCCTCCCTGCAGATGTTCAAGGACAGGAGGAAAAAGCAAGAGATAACAGTTACTAAAAATTAACAGAAAGAAGGGAAAATCTGGTTGGATCCCAGGAAAATGCCAGCTATAAGGGATTTATTGCTTTGATGCTCAGATGTAGTAATATGTTAGTTTTCGCTTACATTGTACTGGCTTGCTGCGCATGTGTAACCCAAAGGTGAATTAAAGGACATCGAGGAAGAGGAGAGGCCTTCATCAGTGATGACCCCCAAAGACTTGTGCGACCACCAAACCGAGTGGTGGCGCATGCACAGTAAAGGTGGTGATGAGGGCGGAGGTAGAAGTGTGAGGAATCGAAAACGGGAGGAGATGGCATTGACACATGGCATATAAGGGGAGAATCTTCACTTCGCAAGCTGGTATGCGAGGTGGCACGGGTCCAAGAGCCCTGCACTCCGTACCCCGCGGTTATTTTTTTTGCTTATGCGCTATTACTGGAACCAAATTATCCCTTATTTTAATCATATGTATTGTATCCAATTATTGTATCCAATTTTATAATTTTTAAACCATTCAATTAAAATTGATAATATCTATGATATTGTTTGGTTTCTTTTGTGGTGGGATAATTAGGCAAACATAACAAACTGCACAGACAATTAAATAAAAGATCCAATTCACATGAGCTGTCTGCTATGGGGATTCAGAGACAAGGAAATAAAGGAGGAGGGAATAAAACCACAAGTTTTTTGCCTGGTATTTGCTTGAAAATTTAGCCCTGCTATAAAATGCATACCAAGTGTATGTGGACACCTAAGCTGTTTCTGTGCACAGCGGTAGGCATCCCAAAATAGGTAATTAACACCCTGCTGTGGGGCTAAATGAAGGAGGAGAGGATTTGGTCTGCTGTGAAGTCCATTGCTGTGGATAGTGCCCAGCCCTTCGGACTACAGATTGATCCTATCACTTTCAATTTGCCACCTACTTGTAATGATCAGTTGCTTGATGCTTAAAACACCACCCAGGGATGTGTGAAGGAGAGATACAGTCTATTCCCATCACACCTGTTTCACTTCACATGAAGCAGTCCAAGAGTCACTGCCTGAGAGTGAACAAGCATGAACAGGACTCTCCAAGCCAATGGTTAGAGGATGGAGAAGTTCTGGTGCCAGAACAAAGGCCTTACAGAATTTTATCCTCACTGGAGGAGCCCAGGAGGGCTCCCAATCTAGGATTCTCTAATTTCTGCTTGAGAAATCAGCATGTGCCTAAGCACCATGGGTACAGAAAGGCTGATATGGCTGGACTGTGTTGTACCTACTAAGCATACTCTACAAACTTGGCCATGCATCTTGAATATTGTAAGGAAAAGAATCCATGTTTTTCATATGATTTAAAAAAATAAAGAACAGTCAGTGCACAGCATGTTAAATGTCTTTCAACGAAAGCCAGTGGATGATGTAATTACAGAAGTTCTCAGTTTATGTGTCATGGGTACTAGCCACAGTAAAAACATCTAGTAAAAACATCTAGTAAAAACATCTAGTAAAAACATCTAGTAAAAACATTTGTGCAGGCATCTGAGACCCCTCATGTAAATACACATATACAAACATTTGTAGTTCCACCTGTGTTGTTTATGTCTACATAAATACACAGACTTGAAGAAATCTGCAGGTTTAAGAGACCATTTGAATGAAAGTTTAGAAATTAACAAGGATTTGGGTCTAAAATAAAAATTAGTGATGCTTCAGATGGTTTAGTTATCTTGGACTTCAGTCCTAAGTAAACAATTTGAATAACAAGGTAATACTGTGCAGAATTTCTTTCTCTGACTTCAGGAAACTGCTTAAATATGAAAGTTCCATGAACTTCAATGTGACTTACATGCACTCAAACTTTTATACATGCTTCAGTCAGGATTGTGGAATGCTTTTGGCTCACTGATTGATAGATAGGACTTTTTTTCCTGGCTATTTTCATTGAACTAAAAATACTCCAAATGTAAACCAGATACTAAAACAGTGCATTTTTTCCTATGGTAAAAAAATGGTGTTTTTCAAGTACTTCTGATTTTGAATACTCAAATAGCAAACTCTAAAGTACCTAGAAATAACAAACCTTGTCCAATATTTTAAAATTGAAAAGATAAGTATTTGTACAAATTTCTGAAAGAATTTTGGAAATACTTCAGAGCTTGAAAACATTTTGAATCTAATCTACTAAAAATATTTGGGCAGTTTCTCCACAAACATGTTTTGTTATCAGGATTTAATTAATTGACAATGACTTTGGGTAAAACACATATTTCTCTTCTGTATTAAAAGGAAGTCAAGGGAACTGGTTAGAATTTCCCAGTATTCAAGTTTTCTACCACTTTTATGTTATATTCAGGATTCTGCTGAAATATTTTCCCAGGGTTATCAAGCATTAACCATTTCTTGACACAGGCAGCTTGGTTTGGATTCATACTTCTGACCTGCAGGTGAATGACATCATATCAAGTACAGCTGGAAAATATTTGCAAAAATATTACTCATGTAAATGATTGTTTAATTTTTCTACACTTCATTGAATAAATTATTTTCATGTCTGGTATTCAATAAACTCTACAGCCAGCGTTAAACCTATCCTAATAAGTAGACATCATCCATCATCTGTCAATAACAGATGCAGCACCCCTGCCATCCAGGTCCCAGAATTCTCCATTTTAATGGGAAAAAATGGTAAGTCTGATCACCTTTCCTTCAACCTTTAAATCTTCTTCTGTAGTTAAAATATTGGATGCTTATGCTAACCTTTCTGAGGAGTTCCTCCAGACTTTGTGGCAAATTGCCCAATTCTGCTGTGGTGGAGCAGTGGCGGCAGCAGCACCAGGCAGCACAGCTGGCGCCTGGCTGGCACTGATGGTGTTGCTTTGGGGCAACATGAAAGGACATTCTGAGCCAGTCCTCCTGCAGGCTGACCCTCAGTTACAAGGCTCTCTGAGTCTCGTTACTGTCGTGGGGTGACAGCCTTTATCCCAATATAGTGTGTTGTGTCTGGCAGCTGCGCCTTACCCCCCCCCGGCCATCTTGCTGCGGCGGGGCGGGGAGGGAGGGGTGAGTTTTTGACCAGGCACCTTGCTTTTTTTGGCTTTTGCTGCTTGGCTTGGCTTGCCGCTGCTTGCTTGCTTGCTTGCTTACTCCTGCCTCGGCTCCTAGCTGATAGCTGCTTTTTTGCTGCTTTTCTGCTTTCTGCGCTGTTTTTTTTTCCCTTTTCTTTTGTTCCCTCTTTCTTACCCTCCCCCGAACATACTGGACCTGCTCTGGACCTGACCTGGGACGTCCAGGACCCCCCGGAGTCTGCGAGAGAAGCTCAGCGCCCTCCACAGCACTGCCTGGTTTCTTTTTCTTTTCTTGTGTTGGGGAGTGTTCTTTTGTTATTTGTCAATAAATAGGTTTTGTTTTCCACTTTGCTCCTCCGAGGAATTCCTTCCCGAACCCGGTATTGGGGGAGGGGTGGTTGGAGGTTTGTTTTTTTTTTTAGGGGACTCCCTTTTGGAGATTTCCCCTAATTTGTCCTAAACCAGGACAGTTACACACTGCTTTCCTTAGGAAGGTCTCTCCTACTTCTGCATACAGCTACCCTTCCCCTCCCAGCTCTGTATCTGAAAATAATGGAAGTGATCAGCAATTCCATTCAATAAGAATTCGGTTTTTGCATATCAGGAATAATTCTCATTTAGGCATTTCCTTTTTCTGTCTAAAGCTATGCTTCATTCACACAAGTTCCCCTAGAGAAATTTAAAAAGAAACAGCTTTTGGGATGAGGATTTTTACCCAAAGTCATGGCTGCTTCAGTTTGTGCTAATTATAGATTCTAACAGATCTAATGTAATTCACCATGACAGTAGGCTAAATTTTGAGGGTTTTAATCTATAAGAGAAAAAATGAAATAGATTGCTATGTTTTATATTGGTTCCTTTACATAATCTTCTCAACCAGATAATAAGACAGTATTTATGAATATTTTCTTCCTAGAGGTGTTCCAGTTGTTGAATGGTACGATGTACAGACAGTTTTTTCCTGCTATGGGTTATCATCAGTTACACAAGCCCTGAGTCATCAGCTGGACCCAGCTTTCTAAGATGAATTTTTTTCTCTCCTTTGCAAGGTCTTTTCTTCTTCAGGCCTTTACATTTTGGAATTTTAGACTTGGACATTTAATGATATTCTGTCTAAAATGATGCATGTCCTGAACTGAGAGATAGAAGATGGGATAGAGTGCCCACAGGAGCCACAGTCCATCTGTATGCTTTTAGCTGTTATTTGGATGCCTTATTTCTACTCTTCCTTTGTATGACATTTTTCATATGTTAGTACCTGCTACTCAGTGATAAGAATTGGGACATTCAGACTAGAATGATGCAACTGAA
This sequence comes from Emberiza elegans, assembly GCA_024865655.1. NCBI lineage: Eukaryota > Metazoa > Chordata > Aves > Passeriformes > Fringillidae > Emberiza > Emberiza elegans. The sequence continues at coordinate 26,245,802 of JALJVW010000149.1, read as the reverse complement.
TTAATGAGAATTAGTATCACATTTAGTGTTTGAATTATTGTTTATTTTTTGTTTTGAATTAAAATTTATTTAGTCAATACTGTGTTCATAGAAAGTTAACTTAGATATGTACATGTCAGAAATAGAAAAAGTGGTTCCCGAACAACAGGGTCTTTCAAAGAGGTGTAATTTCTTCTAATGTGTGTTAAGTTACACAGGTAGGACAGTTACATAATTCTGTGAGTGGACAATTTTAAAATTTTGGGAATTACTTCAAATGGATATTATGAAAAGTTTTTTGAATCACTTTGAGTTGCAAGAATAATTGTGAAAGTAAGGTCAGTTCCTAAGGTATTTTTTGTGTTGCCCTTTTTAATGGGAAGAGAGGATAGATGGGAAAAGTGGTGAACCTATCTTCTACATCTCTGCACAGGTGGAGATGGAAATACAGTTGATGTCAGAGTTTATCAGTGCTATTTATAAAGATTAAGAGAATTGTTACAAGACTGCAAAGTGCTGCTGCAGGCCCACATCCATTTTATATCATGGTCTATAATAATAATGCGAGCCTCTCTAGGTAAGCCCAATTATTATTATATATATGCCCAGCTAGCTCAGTAAATCAAGTCTCTAGTAGAGACCCAATAGCTGAGTTAAGCAATGGCCAGGCCACCGAGCTCCTTCCTAGCAAGCCAGTGATATTCAGCTTATAGTGATCTGTCAGCTCTTTCATGAGTTCAGCTCAGCAGCTAGGAGGAATCGCTCGGGGCAGTGGCAAGCAGACGGGAGAGAGAGGGGAAGAGAATACGCCGAAATTCCGCAGTGAAGTTTATTCGGGAGGTCCGCGAAGGGTTACAGCGTTTCTTCTTCTCCAAAGTGGGGGTACAGAGGGCTATTTTTATAGCCTTGGCATGGATCCAGAACCAGCCAATAGCCGCAGGTTTAAGCATATTCCTTAACTGACCAATAGCTAAAAGAGTTACAATAGTATTGTCTTAACTGATTAAAGGACAGGGCCTCAACACGGTCGGGTCAGAGGAACAGGACAACGCCCGCTCAGGAATGACTCAGCATTCAATTCTCCAAGGAGCTTTTCCTGTATCCTTGGGGTTCACTACAACTCCCCTTTCTGTTTTTACTAAAAAGGCATTCCCTATAGTTCTTTTAAAACAGTGAACAAGGCACGAGAACATAGCCAACACAATCACAACTACAAGGAGAATCAGCAAAATTCCCTTAACCAAAGAAGCAGCCCATCCTGTTAATCTCCAATGCCCAAAAAGTTCATTAACCCAGTCTGGAATTGTTTCTACTTTCAAGTCCTTCACGAGATCTTTCAGTTTCTGGATGTTCGCATGGATGGATTCCGATCATGAAGAGAGGTTGAAGCAGCACATTCCTTCGAAGTCCTCACAGCCGTGTCCGTGGGCAAGCAGCAGGAAGTCGATTGCTGCTCGATTCTGGAGTGAAGCTTGTCTTGTAGTTTCTTCATCCTTTAAGAGATCACTCAGGGCTGCAGATGTAGCATTAGCTTGTTTACTGAGCCAACACCCAAGGTGACTGATTTCACCGAGGGCTTTAGCTGCAGCTACCCATGGTAAAAACAAGGAGACCGCAATCTTTTTCGGTTTGTTCCAATCATACAATTTAGGGTCACAATTTTCATCAAATTCAGTGTAGGACCTTTTTTGGCGTTTTGATTCGCTTTCCTTTTTCCAATTATGTAACAGGGTGATGTTTGGAGTAAGGGTGGAAAGTTTTCCAAGGGTACAGGGACCTCCCTGGAGTCGGGAGGGGATCCCTGCCCAAACCCTATCACCACAGATGAGAAACATTCCCTTGGGTAATACTTTGGGATGGAGCAAGGACACAGAGATCACACGAGCCGTGTAATTGCACCAATCATGAGGGTTATAGGCTTTGTTAATTGGTGATACATCTTTTCGATATGTGTTTTTGTTCTGGTCAATTCCTGGCCAATTACTATTTTTTGGACGTCTAAAGTAAAATTTGACGCAATATGTGGCCATGGAGGACCCCAATAGATCCAATTCTTGGGGCTCCTGATTATCATCTGGCAGAATTTTTGTCCACTCGTCCCAAGTATCAACCACATTGGGTGTCTTACCTGTGGTGCGAAGAACCTCTGAGTTATAGAAAGGCCAATCATCTGCAACAAAAAGGGAATTCCTACTAGACATGTGGAAAGTGGGTTATCAATGCTTCCCATGGACAAGCACAGGTTGTCCTGTTTTAGCGTTTTTGCTAAGGTTACCCAGACATTATGACTGGGCTGAGGGCTGATCCAGCCGGAGACATGCGGTGCAGTGAAGAGCATCCAGGCTGCAGTGAGGACAGCACCAACGGAGATATTTTTCATCTTTGGGCAGGAATAGGGCTTCTGATAGGGAATATAAACAAAATTGTTAGCTTTATGATGAGAGGGTTTTGCCTAGATCTTTTCCTGTTCCTGTCCTCCCTCCTTTTTCTTTTAATTTCTAAGTTATGCTAAGGGAGAGAGAGTGGGTAGAAAGCAAGAGGGGTTTTTAAAAGTTAGAGAAAAGGAACAATAGGGTATTTAAAATGCAAAAAACAGAGTAACAACACATAATTCAAAAAACACTTTCATGTTAAGGCTATCTATGGCTTGATGCAGCAGGACATTATGTTGTCCTCAGTGTTGTCTGCTGTCTTGTGATGGGGCGGTCTGTGCTGGTGTTAGAGGGAGTTCGGCGACGTCTTCTTCTCCAGGTCGAGCTGGTTTGGTTCTGAGGTGGTCTTGTGTTTGCCTCAGGAGAGTTCTTGTCTTCATCTGCAGGAGCGGTATTCGTAGATTCTAAGTATGGTTTTACATTTTTTCCTGGGTACCACCTTGGACTGGATGGCAGTAGCACACACGCATGTCTTCTACCTCAAGTAATCAGCTGATAAGGCCCAGAAAATTGATGTGATTCAGGATCCTTCACGAGCACTGGAGGTTTCTCAGTAAGCTTTGCTTGGGTGGAATTTGCAAAGTGGCGAAGTATTGGTGGATCAGGCTCTGAAACTGAACAGTTCAAAAAATTGATGACATAGAGAGCCTTACAAAGTCTTTCCACTGGAGATGTGATTTTCGTGTCTCTGTTCTGCTGATTGAGGACTCTTTTGAGGGTTTGATGTGTCCTTTCTACGATGGATTGTCTTGTGGGGTTTACAGGTATGCCAGTCTTGTGTGCTATGCCCCATGCATTGAAGAACTCCTTTAACTTACGGGAAGTGTAGGCTGGTCCGTTATCTGTTTTGATTTCCTTTGGTACTCCCAGGGTGGCAAAAGCGAGTAGAAAGTGTTTTATTGTATGCAGTGCATTTTCTCCTGTGTGTGATGATGCAAACACAGCTCCTGAGAATGTGTCAACTGATACATGCACGTATTTTGATCTTCCAAACGGTGCAAAGTGAGTTACATCTGTCTGCCACAGCTGGCAGCTGTTCAGACCTCTGGGATTGACTCCCATTCCCATAGATGGTATCTGATAGGACTGACAGTTTGGACATGTAGCTACAATAGCCTTTGCCTGATCCTTTGAGAGTTTGAACATTCTCCTAAGGGCAGGCACATTTTGATGAAAAAACGCATGAGACAGCTTTGCCTGGGCAAAGATGTCAGGAATATTAGCAGTTTCTACAACCATTGCTAAAGCATCTGCTTTCCTGTTGCTTTCTGCAATAATACCTTGAAGGTCCGTGTGGGACCTCACATGCATTATATGGTAAGGCTGCTTTCTGTGGGAGATTAGGCATACTAATTTAGAGAGCAGTTGGTACAACTTTGGGTTAGAAACCTCTTTGAGAAGAGCGTTTTCTGCTCTCATAGCTATACCAGCAACATAAGCTGAATCTGTGACCAGATTAAAGGGTTCATTTTTAAATCTTTCAAAAGCTCTGACTACAGCTGCTAATTCTGCAATCTGTGGTGAGCCCTGTACAATTTGTATGTCAGATTCCCAATTTTGAGTTTGGGGGTCTCTCCATGTAATCACTGACTTGTGGGAGGACCCTGAACCATCAGTAAAGAGGGTTAGAGCTTTAAGAGGTTTAACGCTTTGGATTCGTTTTGGAATCAAATGAAAGGTTTCCTTGGAATTAAAAAGTTTGTGCTTTGGGATTTGAGCTGTGGTTCGACCTGTGTAGCTGTCTAAGGCAAATTGAAGACTCTCATTAGTTTGGATCAGATCCTCAAAATCAGTAAGAGTTATTGGCAAGTATATGCATTCAAAGTCACAACCTGAAAGAGAGCGAAGGCGAGTCCTAGCCTTTTTTATTAGGTGAGCTATGATCTCCTGGTAGGTGGTAAGTGTCTTTGTGGGCTGGTTACTTGTAAAAATCTATTCTAGTATCAGCAGAGGATCTCGAAGCTGAGAGTCCCATTGAAAAATCAGTCCATGGAATCGGGGTGCTTTTCCCAGAATGATGAACTGGAAAGGCAGGCTGGGGTCGAAGCGATGAGCCTTGCGTGAAGACAGAGCTTCCTGGACTTTGACAATGGCGCCTCTGGCTTCTTCTGTGAGAGTGCAGGGAGAGTCTAATTCCTTAGGTCCCCTAAGAAGGTTGAACAAGGGAACAAGGTCTTCTGTTGTAATTCCTAGCAGTGGACGTACCCAGTTGATGGATCCACACAGGCTGTGTAAGTCTCTCAAGGTTTTTGGGTCATCAAGTATTATGATCTGCTGGGGTACGATGGTCCTTTCCAGGATCTGGACTCCAAGGTAAGTCCATGGCTTGATGTACTGGATTTTGTCCTCACGAATCTCTATCCCTGCCTTTTCTATGGCTTTAATAGTCTTTTTAACTGTGTTGTCCAAATGAGTTTTGTCTGAAGCACACACCAGGATATCATCCATATAATGGTAGATTATGGAATCTGGAAATAATTTCCGAATGGGAGACAAGATGTGAGCCACATACCACTGGCAGATACTCGGCGACGTTTTAAGTCTCTGAGGAAGAACCGTCCAATGGTATCTTTTGAGCGGGGCCTCGTTGTTGAGCGAGGGAACGGAGAAGGCAAACCGAGGAGCATCATCTGGATGTAGAGGAATGCTGAAGAAACAGTCCTTAATGTCTATGACAACAAGTTCCCAGTCTCTAGGCAACATCGATGGGGAGGGCAAACCAGGCTGGAGAGAGCCCGTGTCCTCGATGACCTCGTTGATTCTGCGAAGGTCGTGGAGAAGCTTCCATCTGTTTGTCCCAGGTTTTGGTAGAACGAAGACAGGAGAATTCCAAGGGCTGTCGGACTCAACGATGTGACCTTTAGCTAGCTGTTCTTCCACAAGAGCGTTTAGGGCGCGCAGCTTAATTTTAGAAAGGGGCCACTGTTGGACATGTATAGGCTTGTCACTTTTCCAGATGAGTCGAGGTGTTTCAGGAAGTGCCCCTAACTCAGTGGCCCCACTGAAAAATCCCGAGTGGGAATACTTAAAGTGGCTCCCCACTGGGATAAAACGTCTCTGCCCCAAAGGGTGATGGGGGCCCTTACCACAAATGGGCGGATGGTTGCCATCTGACTTTTAGGACCTTCAACAAGGATGTTGTGCTTGCTCCTCATGGATACTGTATTTCCACCAATCCCGGAAATCATACCTGCAACAGGTTGTAGCTCCCAGCGCTTAGGCCAATCTGAGCGAGCGATGATGGTCACGTCAGCACCGGTGTCCAGCATCCCTGGCAGGTGGGTCAACTCTCCTTTGCAGGTGAGGCCGCACTCGACGAAAGGCTTGGATGTTCCCACGACTTGTACCCACATGGCTGTAGGGTTGAGAGGTATCTGTTCCCTGTGATTCTTTGGAAGCAAGAAAGCTTGTGTTATTGGGGTACCCTTTGAAAGAAAAAATGGTAAGTCCATACAATATACCTGGATGAGGATTTCTTGTCCTAGCATCACCGTAAGCACTTCTGGAACAACAAATATTTCCTTTGGGCAATTAAGAGAGTCCCCTGTAATTAAAATGTCTGAGGGATCACCTTTAGGTCCATATTTACCAGTGGGAATTCTGTGGACATTATCATTAGTAAACTCAATGGACAAAGCAGTTACCAGTTGTCGGCGGGTTCCCATCTGGGTTGTCCCGTGGGTTGAATCCTCTTCTTGTGGTCTGGAACGCCTTGGGCTGAAGCGTGGTTGGGTCTGAATGGCCTTTGATTTGTTGTCATCGCCCGGGGCCCCTGGACCGGGCTCCGCAAGGCGTTTCCCGGACGCTGCTGGAGGCGTTGCTGGATCTGGGGTCTCTGATGAGGGTAGCGGTGGTATCGGGGAGGTGACCTCTCAGGACAGTCCTTGATGTAATGTCCAAGTCCGCCACAGTGATGGCACTTAGCTTGGTCTTTAGAAGTCATTATTGCATAAGCCCCAGAAACTCCTTCAGCAATACCCTTAGTAACAGCTTGAGCCACTGTGTTTTCAGTGGACATGTGACGCGTACAGCATTCTAGCATTTGCTCTATAGTAGGGTTTGTATCCACGGGTAGGGACCTCAAAATGGCTTTGCACCTTTCATTTGAATTACTTAAAGCAAGCTTACATAAGAGTTCTTTCCTTGCCTCTGCACTTTCAATCTGTTTCTCCAAAGCATCTTTAATTCTGTCTACAAATTTAATAAAACTTTCATCTAACCCTTGTTTAATAGTAGAAAAATGCATTGTTGGCAGTGACTCATCATGCATGAGAAGCAGAGAAGTTTTTGCTGTAGTTGCAACATCTTGTAATGCGTCTTTTGTTAAAGTTTCTAATTGATTTGCAGGTTGTTGTAATGCACCTTCACCTGCAAGCTGATCCACTGAAAAGTTCGTCTTATTAGCATCTGCAGCATAGGAATCTGATAATATTTTCAAATGTTTTTTCCAATTCCTTTCCCATAGCATATATTCTGCTGGGGATAGGAGGCAATTTGCAATATTTTTTACATCATGTGGAAGTAAAACATATGCAGAGAACATAGCTTCTAGAAAATTTCTAAAGATATGTGCACTTCTGCCATGGTCTTTGGCTATATTTCTTAATTGTACTAATTCCTTATTCGAAATTGCTGTCCACCTTTTAGTGGTGGCTGCTCCACCGTTCCGTCCTTGCAAGTACTCGACTGGAAATGCATTAATTTTCTGTGCAAGATCTCAATCACCAGCCTTGACAACCTCTATTTTAATGAAAGCCCATGGGTCTGAATGAATCGTTTCAGAATCTGATTCACTGGAGGAGGCCTCTGAGGAGGACTGTATTATTAATTTGGATTTGCGTTTTATTCGCTTAGAAACGTTTTTCAAGGGTTTCACAGGCTGGTCAGAAGGTGGCGCTATTGGCACCAGAGTAGAAGCACAGCAAGCACAAGAACGGTCGGGGGTTTTCATAACTTGGGGGGTTTCTGAAATTCCGTTCGGGGGGAGGGAGGGGTGTTGAGGAGGCGCGGAGGGAGGATAGGGGGGCTGAACAGGGTGGGGGTGCAGGGATAGGGAGTCGGGGAGCACGCACTCCGCGTTGCCGGATTGAAATGCCGCGGTTACAGGATTAATAGGTGTTTGGACGGCGCTAGTAAAATTCTCCTGTCCCGGGAAAGGCTGAGGACAGGGGGCGGGGGGGACAGAGCCGGCAGGAGAGGCGGGGGGCGGGACGGCAGGAGAGGTGAGGACGGGTGCCACCGCGGCAGGATGGGGGGGGGGTGTAGAGGCGGAGGGAACCGCGGGAGAGGGGAGGGGGACGGGGGCGGGGCGGGTCCCGGGTAGGGGCGGCGCGGGGAGGAGCGAACTCGGGGCGGCGGCGGTGGGGGGGAAGTCGGGGGGGGACGGCGGAAACGAGACCGGAGGGAGAGCGGGGGAGGGGGCGGGGTGGGGCGCGGCGGGGGGGGGATTGGCTGAGGACGGAAACCCGACCCCCGGAACTTGGTATGGACAAGAGACCCGGCCAGGGGTATGCAGGATGTGTGGCGAGTTAGATAAGGAACGGCTTTGAAGGTCGGGGCCCCCAGGACCCGCGGTAGAAGGAGAGAGTGTTATCTCAGAGCCCGCGGGGACAGTAGTAGCCGGGCTGATTAGCAGAGTCTTATCACTCAAGCCATTTGCATTCGAAAGGCCACTGACTGAACACGTTTGCAAAAGCTTTTTCGAGTTAAAATTCTGAACACTTTTAGTTATAAAATGAAATAAAGGCAAAAAATTAGTTACAGAGAAATCTTGTCTAGTTTGAGTTATATAGAGAGTGTTGCCAATTTTGTCCCAAAAGGAATCGTCAGTAACAGTGTTCTTATTAGTTTCAGGAAAATGCGAGGTAATCCATAAGATAAATCTTTTAAGACTGCTTTTTGAAAGTTTACCAGAAGAAAAGGAAAAGTTGTTAGTAGATAGAATTTCTACAATGGTTAAATAAATCTCTCTCTCGATATCAGAAAGCTTTGGGGTGCGTAAAGAGGCACCCATATTCCTTCCAACAGAAAAAAAACAGAAAAAAAAAGAAAAAAAAAAAACTCAAAAAAAAATCAGAACCCCAAGAGGTCGCGCGCAATTGTTAGTTTATACATACCAATCCTTTGGGGTGAGTTCTGTGGAAGGCGTCTGCTAGTCAGTTCTCCTCGAACAGTCTCTGTTCAGGTTTTAGAAGTGAGGTTCGAATCTGACCGCTGGAAAAGAAGTCTCCCTCTAGAACGAAAAAGTCCCTTTTCCCAGCGAAGCGGCGTTCGGCAGGCAATTAACTGAAGCCCCAGGGGGTTTCGATGCTCAAGTAGGAATCTTCTCCGAAGGGATCCGTGGACGAACGTCGTTGCGCCACTATATAATAATAATGCAAGCCTCTCTAGGTAAGCCCGACTATTATCATATATATATGCCCAGCTAGCTCAGTAAATCAAGTCTCTAGCAGAGACCCAATAGCTGAGTTAAGCAATGGCCAGGCCACCGAGCTCCTTCCTAGCAAGCCAGTGATATTCAGCTTATAGTGATCTATCAGCTCTTTCATGAGTTCAGCTCAGCAGCTAGGAGGAATTGCCCGGGGCAGTGGCAAGCAGACGGGAGAGAGAGGGGAAGAGAATACGCCGAAATTCCGCAGTGAAGTTTATTCGGGAGGTCCGCGAAGGGTTACAGCGTTTCTTCTTCTCCAAGGTGGGGGTACAGAGGGCTATTTTTATAGCCTTGGCATGGATCCAGAACCAGCCAATAGCCGCAGGTTTAAGCATATTCCTTAACTGACCAATAGCTAAAAGAGTTACATTAGTATTGTCTTAACTGATTAAAGGACAGGGCCTCAACACGGTCGGGTCAGAGGAACAGGACAACGCCCGCTCAGGAATGACTCAGCATTCAATTCTCCAAGGAGCTTTTCCTGTATCCTTGGGGTTCACTACAACTCCCCTTTCTGTTTTTACTAAAAAGGCATTCCCTATAGTTCTTTTAAAACAGTGGAAAAGGCACGAGAACATAGCTAACACAATCACAACTACAAGGAGAATCAGCAAAATTCCCTTAACCAAAGAAGCAGCTCATCCTGTTAATCCCCAATGCCCAAAAAGTTCATTAACCCAGTCTGGAATAGTTTCTACTTTCAAGTCTTTCACGAGATCTTTCAGTTTCTGGATGTTCGCATGGATGGATTCCGATCATGAAGAGAGGTTGAAGCAGCACATTCCTTCGAAGTCCTCACAGCCGTGTCCGTGGGCAAGCAGCAGGAAGTCGATTGCTGCTCGATTCTGGAGTGAAGCTTGTCTTGTAGTTTCTTCATCCTTTAAGAGATCACTCAGGGCTGCAGATGTAGCATTAGCTTGTTTACTGAGCCAGCACCCAAGGTGACTGATTTCACCGAGGGCTTTAGCTGCAGCTACCCATGGTAAAAACAAGGAGACTGCAATCTTTTTCGGTTTGTTCCAATCATACAATTTAGGGTCACAATTTTCATCAAATTCAGTGTAGGACCTTTTTGGCGTTTTGATTCGCTTTCCTTTTCCAATTATGTAACAGGGTGATATTTGGAGTAAGGGTGGAAAGTTTTCCAAGGGTACAGGGACCTCCTGGAGTCGGGAGGATCCCTGCCCAAACCCTATCACCACAGATGAGAAACATTCCCTTGGGTAATACTTTGGGATGGAGCAAGGACACAGAGATCACACGAGCCGTGTAATTGCACCAATCATGAGGGTTATAGGCTTTGTTAATTGGTGATACATCTTTTCGATATGTGTTTTGTTCTGGTCAATTCCTGGCCAATTACTATTTTTTGACGTCTAAAGTAAAATTTGACGCAATATGTGGCCATGGAGGACCCTAATAGATCCAATTCTTGGGGCTCCTGATTATCATCTGGCAGAATTTTTTGTCCACTCGTCCCAAGTATCAACCACATTGGGTGTCTTACCTGTGGTGCGAAGAACCTCTGAGTTATAGAAAGGCCAATCATCTGCAACAAAGGGAATTCCTACTAGACATGTGGAAAGTGGGTTATCAATGCTTCCCATGGACAAGCACAGGTTGTCCTGTTTTAGCGTTTTTGCTAAGGTTACCCAGACATTATGACTGGGCTGAGGGCTGATCCAGCCGGAGACATGCGGTGCAGTGAAGAGCATCCAGGCTGCAGTGAGGACAGCACCAACGGAGATATTTTTCATCTTTGGGCAGGAATAGGGCTTCTGATAGGGAATATAAACAAAATTGTTAGCTTTATGATGAGAGGGTTTTGCCTAGATCTTTTCCTGTTCCTGTCCTCTCCCCTTTTTCTTTTAATTTCTAAGTTATGTTAAGGGAGAGAGAGTGGGTAGAAAGCAAGAGGGATTTTAAAAGTTAGAGAAAAGGAACAATAGGGTATTTAAAATGCAAAAAACAGAGTAACAACACATAATTCAAAAAACACTTTCATGTTAAGGCTATCTATGGCTTGATGCAGCAGGACATTATGTTGTCCTCAGTGTTGTCTGCTGTCTTGTGATGGGGCGGTCTGTGCTGGTGTTAGAGGGAGTTCGGCGACGTCTTCTTCTCCAGGCCGAGCTGGTTTGGTTCTGAGGTGGTCTTGTGTTTGCCTCAGGAGAGTTCTTGTCTTCATCTGCAGGAGCGGTATTTGTAGATTCTAAGTATGGTTTTACATTTTTTCCTGGGTACCACCTTGGACCGGATGGCAGTAGCACACACGCATGTCCTCTACCCCAAGTAATCAGCTGATAAGGCCCAGAAAATTGATGTGATTCAGGATCCTTCACGAGCACTGGAGGTTTCTCAGTAAGCTTTGCTTGGGTGGAATTTGCAAAGTGGCGAAGTATTGGTGGATCAGGCTCTGAAACTGAACAGTTCAAAAAATTGATGACATAGAGAGCCTTACAAAGTCTTTCCACTGGAGATGTGATTTTCGTGTCTCTGTTCTGCTGATTGAGGACTCTTTTGAGGGTTTGATGTGTCCTTTCCACGATAGATTGTCCTGTGGGGTTTACAGGTATGCCAGTCTTGTGTGCTATGCCCCATGCATTGAAGAACTCCTTTAACTTACGGGAAGTGTAGGCTGGTCCGTTATCTGTTTTGATTTCCTTTGGTACTCCCAGGGTGGCAAAAGCGAGTAGAAAGTGTTTTATTGTATGCAGTGCATTTTCTCCTGCATGTGATGATGCAAACACAGCTCCTGAGAATGTGTCAACCGATACATGCACGTATTTTGATCTTCCAAACGGTGCAAAGTGAGTTACATCTGTCTGCCACAGCTGGCAGCTGTTCAGACCTCTGGGATTGACTCCCATTCCCATAGAGGGTATCTGATAGGACTGACAGTTTGGACATGTAGCTACAATAGCCTTTGCCTGATCCTTTGAGAGTTTGAACATTCTCCTAAGGGCAGGCACATTTTGATGAAAAAACGCATGAGACAGCTTTGCCTGGGCAAAGATGTCAGGAATATTAGCAGTTTCTACAACCATTGCTAAAGCATCTGCTTTCCTGTTGCCTTCTGCAACAATACCTTGAAGGTCCGTGTGGGACCTCACATGCATTATATGGTAAGGCTGTTTTCTGTGGGAGATTAGGCGTACCAATTTAGAGAGCAGTTGGTACAACTTTGGGTTAGAAACCTCTTTGAGAAGAGCGTGTTCTGCTCTCAAAGCTATACCAGCAACATACGCAGAATCTGTGACCAGATTAAAGGGTTCATTTTTAAATCTTTCAAAAGCTCTGACTACAGCTGCTAATTCTGCAATCTGTGGTGAGCCCTGTACAATTTGTATGTCAGATTCCCAATTTTGAGTTTGGGGGTCTCTCCATGTAATCACTGACTTGTGGGAGGACCCTGAGCCATCAGTAAAGAGGGTTAGAGCTTTAAGAGGTTTTACGCTTTGGATTCGTTTTGGAATCAAATGAAAGGTTTCCTTAGAATTAAAAAGTTTGTGCTTTGGGATTTGAGCTGTGGTTCGACCTGTGTAGCTGTCTAAGGCAAATTGAAGACTCTCATTAGTTTGGATCAGATCCTCAAAATCAGTAAGAGTTATTGGCAAGTATATGCATTCAAAGTCACAACCTGAAAGAGAGCGAAGGCGAGTCCTAGCTTTTTTTATTAGGTGAGCTATGATCTCCTGGTAGGTGGTAAGTGTCTTTGTGGGCTGGTTACTTGTAAAAATCTATTCTAGTATCAGCAGAGGATCTCGAAGCTGAGAGTCCCATTGAAAAATCAGTCCATGGAATCGGGGTGCTTTTCCCAGAATGATGAACTGGAAAGGCAGGCTGGGGTCGAAGCGATGAGCTTTGCGTGAAGACAGAGCTTCCTGGACTTTGACAATAGCGCCTCTGGCTTCTTCTGTGAGAGTGCAGGGAGAGTCCAAATCCTTAGGTCCCCTAAGAAGGTTGAACAAGGGAACAAGGTCTTCTGTTGTAATTCCTAGCAGTGGACGTACCCAGTTGATGGATCCACACAGGCTGTGTAAGTCTCTCAAGGTTTTTGGATCATTAAGTATAGTGATCTGCTGGGGTACGATGGTCCTTTCCCGGATCTGGACTCCAAGGTAAGTCCATGGCTTGATGTACTGGATTTTGTCCTCACGAATCTCTATCCCTGCCTTTTCTATGGCTTCAATAGTCTTTTTAACTGTGTTGTCCAAATGAGATTTGTCTGAAGCACACACCAGGATATCATCCATATAATGGTAGATTATGGAATCTGGAAATAATTTCTGAATGGGAGACAAGATGTGAGCCACATACCACTGGTAGATACTCGGCGACGTTTTAAGTCCCTGAGGAAGAATGGTCCAATGGTATCTTTTGAGCGGGGCCTCGTTGTTGAGCGAGGGAACGGAGAAGGCAAACCGAGGAGCATCATCTGGATGTAGAGGAATGCTGAAGAAACAGTCCTTAATGTCTATGACAACAAGTTCCCAGTCTCTAGGCAACATCGATGGGGAGGGCAAACCAGGCTGGAGAGAGCCCGTGTCCTCGATGACCTCGTTGATTCTGCAAAGGTCGTGGAGAAGCTTCCATCTGTTTGTCCCAGGTTTTGGTAGAACGAAGACAGGAGAATTCCAAGGGCTGTCGGACTCAACGATGTGACCTTTAGCTAGCTGTTCTTCCACAAGAGCGTTTAGGGCGCGCAGCTTAATTTTAGAAAGGGGCCACTGTTGGACATGTATAGGCTTGTCACTTTTCCAGATGAGTCGAGGTGTTTCAGGAAGCGCCCCTAACTCAGTGGCCCCACTGAAAAATCCCGAGTGGGAATACTTAAAGTGGCTCCCCACTGGGATAAAACGTCTCTGCCCCAAAGGGTGATGGGGGCCCTTACCACAAATGGGCGGATGGTTGCAATCTGACCTTCAGGACCTTCAACAAGGATGTTGTGCTTGCTCCTCATGGATACTGTATTTCCACCAATCCCGGAAATCATACCTGCAACAGGTTGTAGCTCCCAGCGCTTAGGCCAATCTGAGCGAGCGATGATGGTCACGTCAGCACCGGTGTCCAGCATCCCTGGCAGGTGGGTCAACTCTCCTTTGCAGGTGAGGCCGCACTCGACGAAAGGCTTGGATGTTCCCACGACTTGTACCCACATGGCTGTAGGGTTGAGAGGTATCTGTTCCCTGTGATTCTTTGGAAGCAAGAAAGCTTGTGCTATTGGGGTACCCTTTGAAAGAAAAAATGGTAAGTCCATACAATATACCTGGATGAGGATTTCTTGTCCTGGCATCACCGTAAGTACTTCTGGAACAACAAATATTTCCTTTGGGCAATTAAGAGAGTCCCCTGTAATTAAAATGTCTGAGGGATCACCTTTAGGTCCATATTTACCAGTGGGAATTCTGTGGACATTATCATTAGTAAACTCAATGGACAAAGCAGTTACCAGTTGTCGGCGGGTTCCCATCTGGGTTGTCCCGTGGGTTGAATCCTCTTCTTGTGGTCTGGAACGCCTTGGGCTGAAGCGTGGTTGGGTCTGAATGGCCTTTGATTTGTTGTCATCGCCGGGGCCCTGGACCGGGCTCCATAAGCGTTCCCGGACGCTGCTGGAGGCGTTGCTGGATCTGGGGTCTCTGATGAGGGTAGCGGTGGTATCGGGAGGTGACCTCTCAGGACAGTCCTTGATGTAATGTCCAAGTCCGCCACAGTGATGGCACTTAGCTTGGTCTTTAGAAGTCATTATTGCATAAGCCCCAGAAACTCCTTCAGCAATACCCTTAGTAACAGCTTGAGCCACTGTGTTTTCAGTGGACATGTGACAGCGTACAGCATTCTAGCATTTGCTCTATAGTAGGGTTTGTATCCACGGGTAGGGACCTCAAAATGGCTTTGCACCTTTCATTTGAATTACTTAAAGCAAGCTTACATAAGAGTTCTTTCCTTGCCTCTGCACTTTCAATCTGTTTCTCCAAAGCATCTTTAATTCTGTCTACAAATTTAATAAAACTTTCATCTAACCCTTGTTTAATAGTAGAAAAATGCATTGTTGGCAGTGACTCATCATGCATGAGAAGCAGAGAAGTTTTTGCTGTAGTTGCAACATCTTGTAATGCGTCTTTTGTTAAAGTTTCTAATTGATTTGCAGGTTGTTGTAATGCACCTTCACCTGCAAGCTGATCCACTGAAAAGTTCGTCTTATTAGCATCTGCAGCATAGGAATCTGATAATATTTTCAAATGTTTTTTCCAATTCCTTTCCCATAGCATATATTCTGCTGGGGATAGGAGGCAATTTGCAATATTTTTTACATCATGTGGAAGTAAAACATATGCAGAGAACATAGCTTCTAGAAAATTCCTAAAGATATGTGCACTTCTGCCATGGTCTTTGGCTATATTTCTTAATTGTACTAATTCCTTATTCGAAATTGCTGTCCACCTTTTAGTGGTGGCTGCTCCACCGTTCCGTCCTTGCAAGTACTCGACTGGAAATGCATTAATTTTCTGTGCAAGATCCCAATCACCAGCCTTGACAACCTCCATTTTAATGAAAGCCCATGGGTCTGAATGAATCGTTTCAGAATCTGATTCACTGGAGGAGGCCTCTGAGGAGGACTGTATTATTAATTTGGATTTGCGTTTTATTCGCTTAGAAACGTTTTTCAAGGGTTTCACAGGCTGGTCAGAGGGTGGCGCTATTGGCACCAGAGTAGAAGCACAGCAAGCACAAGAACGGTCGGGGGTTTTCATAACTTGGGGGTTTCTGAAATTCCGTTCGGGGGAGGGAGGGGTGTTGAGGAGGCGCGGAGGGAGGATAGGGGGCTGAACAGGGTGGGGGTGCAGGGATAGGGAGTCGGGAGCACGCACTCCAGCGTTGCGGATTGAAATGCCGCGTTTACAGGATTAATAGGTGTTTGGACGGGCGCTAGTAAAATTCTCCTGTCCCGGGAAAGGCTGAGGACAGGGGGGGGGGGGACAGAGCTGGCAGGAGAGGCGGGGGCGGGGACGCAGGAGAGGTGAGGGACGGGTGCCACCGCTGCAGGATGGGGGGGGTAGAGGCGGAGGGAACCGCGGGAGAGGGGAGGGGGACGGGGCCGGGGCGGGTCCCGGGTAGGGGCGGCGCGGGGAGGAGCGAACTCACGGGCGGCGGGGGGGGAAGTCGGGGGACGGGCGGAAACGAGACCGGAGGGAGAGCGGGGAAGGGGGCGGGGTGGGGCGCGGCGGGGGGGGGATTGGCTGAGGACGGAAACCCGACCCCCGGAACTTGGTATGGACAAGAGACCCGGCCAGGGGTATGCAGGATGTGTGGCGAGTTAGATAAGGAACAGCTTTGAAGGTCGGGGCCCCCAGGACCCGCGGTAGAAGGAGAGAGTGTTATCTCAGAGCCCGCGGGGACAGTAGTAGCCGGGCTGATTAGCAGAGTCTTATCACTCAAGCCATTTGCATTCGAAAGGCCACTGACTGAACACGTTTGCAAAAGCTTTTTCGAGTTAAAATTCTGAACACTTTTAGTTATAAAATGAAATAAAGGCAAAAAATTAGTTACAGAGAAATCTTGTCTAGTTTGAGTTATATAGAGAGTGTTGCCAATTTTGTCCCAAAAGGAATCGTCAGTAACAGTGTTCTTATTAGTTTCAGGAAAATGCGAGGTAATCCATAAGATAAATCTTTTAAGACTGCTTTTTGAAAGTTTACCAGAAGAAAAGGAAAAGTTGTTAGTAGATAGAATTTCTACAATGGTTAAATAAATCTCTCTCTCGATATCAGAAAGCTTTGGGGTGCGTAAAGAGGCACCCATATTCCTTCCAACAGAAAAAAAAACAGAAAAAAAACTCAAAAAAAACTCAAAAAAAATCAGAACCCCAAGAGGTCGCAAATTGTTAGTTTATACATACCAATCCTTTGGGGTGAGTTCTGTGGAAGGCGTCTGCTAGTCAGTTCTCCTCGAACAGTCTCTGTTCAGGTTTTAGAAGTGAGGTTCGAATCTGACCGCTGGAAAAGAAGTCTCCCTCTAGAACGAAAAAGTCCCTTTTCCCAGCGAAGCGGCGTTCGGCAGGCAATTAACTGAAGCCCCAGGGGGTTTCGATGCTCAAGTAGGAATCTTCTCCGAAGGGATCCGTGGACGAACGTCGTTGCGCCACTATATAATAATAATGCAAGCCTCTCTAGGTAAGCCCAATTATTATTATATATATGCCCAGCTAGCTCAGTAAATCAAGTCTCTAGTAGAGACCCAATAGCTGAGTTAAGCAATGACCAGGCCACCGAGCTCCTTCCTAGCAAGCCAGTGATATTCAGCTTATAGTGATCTGTCAACTCTTTCATGAGTTCAGCTCAGCAGCTAGGAGGAATCGCTCGGAGCAGTGGCAAGCAGACGGGAGAGAGAGGGGAAGAGAATACGCCGAAATTCCGCAGTGAAGTTTATTCGGGAGGTCCGCGAAGGGTTACAGCGTTTCTTCTTCTCCAAAGTGAGGGTACAGAGGACTATTTTTATAGCCTTGGCATAGATCCAGAACCAGCCAATAGCCGCAAGTTTAAGCATATTCCTTAACTGACCAATAGCTAAAAGAGTTACAATAGTATTGTCTTAACTGATTAAAGGACAGGGCCTCAACACGGTCGGGTCAGAAGAACAGGACAACGCCCGCTCAGGAATGACTCAGCATTCAATTCTCCAAGGAGCTTTTCCTGTATCCTTAGAGTTCACTACAATGGTCTGCCTGGATCACATCAAGAATAGGGAGCAATGTTAGGACAGGACACAAAGATCGGTGCCTGTCTCAGGACCTGTGAACAGTTTGCAGATCTACATTCAATGACATAATTAACTGTGCTATTTCCTCCTCTGTAATTTCTTCTCTTCTTTGTAATGAACATTGTTTAGAGTTTATACTAATTGTCATCTTATATATAATGAGCCAAAATTCAGACTTCAACACTAAATGCATCAAATTTAGAGAATTTAACATTTTTATTTTTTAAATATTGTACCCATTCCAATTTATGACCCTTTTCCTACCTCTTCCAAATTCTTTCTCATATTGTCTTTGACAAGTATCTGCCATCTTTCCAATAAAATGTGCAGTAACTTCCTTTATGTAATTGAGAGCCCTTTAAAACTTATTCTTAATTGGTGAGGGACTGCCTCTGTGACTTTAAGATATATTGAGATTTGTAGTTTTATTACTTTTCTATTTGAATATTGCAGTTTTCTCCTACTTGAAGTGCCCAAGAAATTGGTGAAAATATTTCAATTACTACAAAATGCCACTACTGGAATTATTACTTGCTTCAAAAGTTGAAGTATGTTCATGCTTTTCTGAAACTTTCTATAATGGCTTGTGGTTCAAGCCTTTTTGCATTTTAAGACTTATCACTTGACTTACAAAAGACCACTGTTAGACTTTAAATTTGTGTATTCCTATGATTTGCCCATCCCTAGGTTTTCAGCCTCACCCATGTTTTATTGTCAGCTTTGCTCTGTGCCTTCCCTGGTGTGCAGCTCTGACTTGCTATCATCAGTTCAGGATTAGATCTGTATTTAGCTTGTCCTTCCAGCTTTAGGAGTACCTTGACTGCAAAGCTGGCTGTATGGTCATCTCCATTAAAGCCAGGCCAAGACAGTGTAACTTCAATAGATTTCATGTTAGGAACTATTTTTCATTACCTGTGTATCAGACTGACTGCTTGGAATGAGTTTATCATTTTCATTGCCATTGCATTTGTGTCTTGACCTGTTCCTCTAAAGGTCTGTGTTTGCTATAAAATGTGTCATTTATTGCATGCTGTGGGAGGTCATGAACATTTGTTAAGTGCTTAGCCTCAGCATGGCTAATCTTGAGAGTCTGTCATAATTCCTGTACCAACACTAAACCAATGTGATCTTTTGCACACTGGGCTTTGGGAAGGCTTTGAAACCTTGACTGCACACAGGCTCTTTCTCTTTGACCTGCTCGTGTGGGGCTGGCTCTTCTCAGCAAGAGCCTGCTGAACGGCCAGGAAGAGGCTAAAAGTTTACGGAAGTTTTCTTCATATTGTTTTGCCATGGCATGGGAATATTTTCTTGACTACTGTCTAGGTTTAGAGCAAATTTGGGAGAGATTCTCCCAAAGGAACTCCAGTAGGAAAGCAGATCCAATCAGCCTTTCCCCCCCAGCTGGTCCGGGAGAAAATATCTCTGTGGAGAAAGGTGGAAGAAACCTGTTTATTAAACAATAAAACCTAAACAATGTCAAACAATAAAATCCCTTGCTGCTTCAAAAGAGATGACAAACTGAGAAAGTCCCTCCCTGGGCTGCAGCTCAGCTTACTCAGTCTCTGATCAATCTCTCCGGTGCTGGAAATGTCACAGGCCAGGCCTGGCCCGGTGGGCCACAGATGCAGCTGCCGGTGCTCCCCTGGGTGTTCAGTCCAGAGCAGGTTTCAAGAGGTCCAAACAAAAGGAAAAAAAAAACAAACCCAAAAGTCCAGGGAACTTCTTTGCTTCAGCTAGCTAACACTAACTAAAAGCAAAAAAAAGCTCTGTCTTGCTGTCTGTTTATCTGCAGACAACAACAGTCCAGGAGCAGGAATGTGGAGGAGTGAGTACAGTGTCTGAAAAAACTGCCACTTCTTCTCTCCCTCCCCTTCACTCTCTGGAACACTCTTAAAGGTGCAAAACTTATTATTCAACATAAACAGATTGAGACGATTGGGGATAAAAGCATCATATAGTCAACCCAGGACATTCTATTCCTTATCCTCATATCGTCTGCTTACTACTAAAACTAACTCTACACACACATACATTATGCATCTATTATACAGCTATACACAGACAATGGTAATAACGTTCAGCAAACAGTGATATTTACACATAGGTCTTACTCAACAATCAGATCTTTCTGAGGTACACATCGTGTTTTTCTATCTTTTTGCATTATTCACTATGTGCAACTTGGTTTCTGAGCAAAAACAACTTCACAAATGGGTCTGTCTGTATTTGAGGCAGAATTAATCTAAACTGTCTTCTCTAACAAACTTCTGACATGTACTACTGGGACTTTGTTTCCATCTAAAGTCCTAGTAGTCAGCACACAGCGCTTGCTCTGGCGTGTCTGGGGCAGTGTGATGTAGTTAATCTGCTAGGCTTCTCTATACTTGTATTTGGACTACCGCTTACTATACTATAGGGGCTTTACTCGCTTGGCTTGTTTGATGGCAGCACACGTCTTACAGTCATGGATAACTTGAGAAAAACTGTCTATGGTTAAATTCACTCTTCGGTCTTGTGCTTACTTATAGGTGGCATCCTTGCCCTGATGGCTTGAGGCATCATGGGCTCATCGAGCTAGGAATAACTCTCTTTTATGCTGCTAATCTAAGTCTACCTTTGACACTTCTATCTTTGCAGCTTGGTCTACTTGCTCATTGTTTTAGTGCTCTTCATTAGCTCTGTTCTTGGGAACATGAGCACCTACATGGCGGACTTTCACAGGCAGCTTCCCTACTCTGGTAGCAATGTCTTTCTACTCTTCAGCAGCTCAGACTGGTTTTCTTCTATGCTGCCAGTTAGCTTCTTTTTACTTTTCTAGCTATCTCTAAAGAGCATTGGCTACTATCTATGAATTAGTATAAAGGTAGAGCTTTGGCTACTTTTCTTTTTCAGCAATGTTTAGGGCTAGTTGAACGGCTTTGAGTTCAGCAAGTTGGTTTGATTTACTTTTTCTTTCAGTGGCTTCTGTGACTTGTCGGGTGGGGCTCCATATGGCTGCTTTCTACTTCTGGTTCATTCTCACAATGCAGCAAGAACTACCAGTAAAAAGAGCGTATTGTGTATCTTCTGCTGGCAGTTGGTTGTATGGTGGAGTTTCTTTAGCCTGTGTCACTTCTTGTTCTCCTTCATTAGCGAGACTAAAGTTTTCACCTTTTGGCCAGTTTGTAATTATTTCTAGAATCTCAGGGCGATTCAGTCTTCTAATACGGGCATGCTGTGTGATAACAGCAATCTATTTGCTCCATGTAGCACTGGTGGCATGGTGCGTAGAGGGAACTTTTGCTTTGAACATCTACTCTAACACCGGTAGTTGGGGTGCCAGGAGGAGTTGTGCTTCAGTGCTTATTACTTTTGAGGCAGCTTGGACTCTTTCATAGGCAGCTAAGATTTTTTTTTTCTGTTAGAGTATAGTTGGCTTCAGACCTTCTGCAGCTTCGACTCTAAAATCTCAGTGGTCGGCTTTGAGTCTCCCTAGGCACTTTTTGCTAAAGGCTCTAAGACAAGCTATGGTTTTCGGTTGCAGAGTAGAGCATGTTCTTTACTTCTGGTCCTGTCTTGACTGGGCCAAGGGCTACTGCATGAGCAATTTTTTGCTTGATCTGTGCAAAGGCTTGTTGCTGCTCAGGGCCCCAGTGGAAAGTGTTCTTCTTACAGGTGACTAGGTAGAGAGGGCTTACGATCTGACTGTACTTAGGAATGTGCCTCTTCTAAAAACTTATGGAGCTTAGGAAAGCTTGTGTTTCTTTCTTGCTAGATGGTTGTCACGATCTGTCCCAGTAGACGGATTACACGGTGATTTTAAGGTGAAAAATAACCAACCGATGCACAGAGGATTTGCAGTAATCAAATCAACAAATGCAGTTTTATTGAAACACAACAGAAAAGCGTTGTTGTTGGGGGGATCCGGGGAAAGAAGGAGAAGACAAGGAATGGAGGGAGGAGATGGGGGAATGGGAGGGGTTATAGCTACTGAAACGTGGTGTTGCTCTATTCTCTGAGGGTCCAGCCGTCGAAGCTCACCAGGCCACATCCGGGGAGATCTCACAGGCATGGCTGAACTGGTCTCCAGTTATATTCTTTTTTCGTTGGGGGAAGGGGATGAGTTTCTCAGCTGAAACAAAAGGCTTGAGGGGGGAGTAAAGAAATGGGGGATACACAAACTCAAGCCAGGCAACAGGTACCATTGTTTTCATGGCTCAACGCTCACACCTGTGCTTGCTCTGGACAGCCTTCTCCCCCCCGCCCTCGCTGCATACCTCCCCCGAGCTGGGGTGGGGTTTCAATCCCAGTCTCTAGGAAGAAGGTGTGAGGGGGGGTCCTTTGCACAGGATTGTCTTGTCCTAATTCCTTGATGAAGAGACTTGCACTTCTGCTTGTCTGTCACGATGGTGGGAGGCAGGCGAGAGGGGTCTTCTTTTGGAGGAGGGACCACCCCCAGAGCTCAAACCAGCCAGGCCAGGAGGTGTGTAGAAAGTCCAAGTCCATTGTTCAGAAAAGGGCAGGACGCCCCCTCCGAGTTCAGTGTGGCGTGTTATGCAAATACCACCTGTGGAAACAGTGGACTGAGAAGCACAAGATCTTTTTTTTCTCCCCCACTGGCTCAACGGCCTTCAATCTTTTGGTGGTCTTTTCTCCATGGCAATCATGAGGCAGAAATTGAGGGTATTTCGGACGGACTCTCACAATGGTGGAGACATTGCTGTCATCTTGTTGATGACATCGGTGGGAATCTGATGCCGTGTATCTTGCCACTTCACCCCTAGAAACTGGATCTTTTGAGCAGGTCTCTTGACTTTGCTCTTCTTGATGGCGAAGCCAGATTTTTGGAAAATCTGGATGATTTTCTCTCTTTTCTCGAACACTTCTGCTGCTGCCTTCTCCTACACAATGATGTTATCGATGTACTGCAAGTGCTCTGGAGCTTCACTCTTTTCTAGTGCAGCTTGGATCAGTCTATGGCAGATGGTGGGGCTGTGTTTCTACTTCTGGGGCAGCCAGTTCTAGGTGTACTGCACGCCCCTCTAGGTGAAAGCAAACTGAGGCCTGCATTCTGCTGCTAGAGGAATGGAGAAAAATGCATTGGCATACCACTTTGCTGCTTTGGACTCTAGCTCATACTGGAGTTCCAACATGTCTGGCACAGCAGCGCTTAGTGGTGGAGCCATTTCATTCAATGCACGATAGTCTACAGTCAATCTCTATTCTCTTTCAGATTTACGCACAGGCTAAATGGGGCTGTTGAAGGATGAGTGGGTCTTGCTGACTACTCTTTGGCTCTCTAGCTCACAGATCATTTTGTGCATGGGGATCACGGCATCTCTATTTGTTTGGTACTGTTGGCAGTATACTGTTGAGGTGGCAATTGGCACTCGTTGCTCTTCTACCTTCAGGAGTCCTACTGCAGATGGGTTTTCTGACAGTCTAGGCAAGCTGTTCAACTGCTTGACACTTTTTGTTTCTACAGCAGCGATTCTAAATGCTTAGTTGAGTCTTTTTGGGTCTTTGAAATACTTACTTCGAAGGTAGTCTATGCTTAAAATACATGGGGTCTCTGGGCCAGTCACGACAGGATGTTTTTTCTACTCATTCTGTCAGACTCACATCAGTTTCTACTAAAGTGACATCTTGGGATCTTCTTGTCACACTAGCAATAGAAACAGACTCTGTCCTTACATGACTTGATGGGATTAATGTACATTGCGCACCAGTATTAACTAAAGCTTTGTACTCTTGTGGTTCTGATGTGCCAGGCTAACAAATCTATACAGACTAGAAAACACAATTCTTTCTAGCTTTTACTTGGCTAGAGGCAGGGCTTTTCTAAGCTTGGTTATCTTTCTTTTTCTGGGCATATGTTTTGGATGTTCTTTCAAGGGGACCGGGCATGTCATCATCATCATCATACTTGACAGTTTGGCTACGGGCAACTGGAGCTGCTTTCTTTTTGGTGGAACTCCTTCTCTCAGCCTTGTCTTTCTTCAATTCATGCACCTGTCGTGCTAGAACAGCAGTAGGTTTTCTATCTCACTTCTCTATGTTTTCTCTACAATCATGCAGGTAGAACTACAGCTCAGCTCGTGGAGTGTACTTTTTCTCACCATTTGGGAAACGTCTGCTTTGGATACCAGAACCTCGGATCTGTACTGCTGAGATTTGGAGAAGGTCTTCTTTAATCTCTTCTTTGAGCTTCTTATGATTCTCTTCTATCTTATCTTCTAATTTCTGCAGATGTGTTTCTACTGCTGCGACTCTGGCATGTGTTGGCCATGCACAGCGTCTGCATATGCTGGGAGTTTTCTTGCTATATTCAGCATAGTCTCATCTTTCTCATCTTTCTTCATTATGGCTAAGGCAGAAGCATATTCATGTGGCTCAAGTCGCACAAGTTTCCGCTACATCACAGACGTGCATGGTGTACCAAGTCTGGGTTCTTAGTTGTCACATCATCTGAGAAGATAATTTCTGCCACTGCCATTTCTCTCAGGCGTTGGATCTCTTGCTCTATGGTCTTCTACTGTGTTTGTTGCATATAAAGATCATCTGCACACAGGTATCTTTGTGCAACACTGTCCAAGACTTGTGCTCAGAGGCTGTGTGGATTAGCCTTTTTCATCATTTCTTGGTCAATGACAGGATCTTGTGACAGGGATCTCAAATGCTTCGCTTCAGTGCCATCCAGAATTGTAACTTCGCCTGCAGCATCTCAGAGATGGACTAACTAACTAATTATAGATTTATCAGGTTGTTGGGTGTAATCTTTCTGTAAGCTACAAAGGTCTTTCAGGGAAAAAGACTTAATGTTTGCATCTGATCTTGCACTTGCTGCTTTGACTCTTGATTTTATGTCAGGAGGCGTTGAGGTTCTTTCTTCTGTATCACTATCATCATCATCATCTACTGGTAGATTAGTTTTATCTGTGCATTTCTCACTTCTAGTACTGGTAGCAACAGCTATTGGTTTAGCTGCTGGCTTAGGCTCACTATCTGGTTTGGCTGCTGGCTTTGAGTCTGGGCTGTTGGCTACAGCTTGAGTGACTGGGATAGCTGATTTATCTCCCTGCCCCCCTGCTTCTGTCTGCTGCCTTACACTAGCTAACAGAGTGCAATAAGCATAGGCTAGGGCCTAGCTTATTGCAATTAGCCTTTTCTCTTTAGAATTGTCATGGCTCTTCTTTTTTAGGTATTTTCCCACCTCAGCTGGGTTCTGAATTTGTTCCTGTTGAAAATCCCAGTCTACAGGATCAGAAAATTCTTTCAGGGTTTGGCTTATATTTTCTCATTCTCCACACTACTCAGGCTTTTTCATGCCTGCATCTGCTTCTGGGTCAGGGGTCTCACCAACTCTTCTGGATATCTCAGCTCTCATTCTAGAGAAGCGGCAGACTATATAGAGAAAGCTTACCAGATTAAATACCAGAAAGATGGTCTCTTTAACATTCAGGGGAAACTGAACATTCTCAAAAAGTGACATAACAGATTCAAAGGAGAAGAAGGAAAGGAAAGGCTGGAAAGCCTTATTCCTGGCTCCTCTTCTAACAAAAGGTGCAATTACTAATAAATTCCCAAAACAAACTACTGGAACTGGGATGCAGGGTAGGACAAAGAAACCATAAACATCGTAAACAGATACCAGTATCTTTGTAAATGCCTTATAAATTATTATCACCAAGGCCAGCACAACAGCTATTCCAATCCGTGCCTCTTTACTATAAAAATTATGTGTTATGGACAATAATCTTAGTGACCAGAAAGGTATTGAAACTTCAAAAAGGTCTAGAGACCAGAACCACATGAAGGCCTCTACCTCAAGAGACATTACAAATTCAAGCAGCATGGCTACTGACTGCTTTAACTCACTAGAGAAGGAACACAACCAACACACAAACAATTGAGCTTTTTTCCACCTTCTTGAGCCCCATGTTGGCGGCAATAGATGTATTTTTCCAGGTTTAGAGCAAATTTGGGAGAGAATCTCCCAAAGGAACTCCAGTAGGAAAGCAGATCCAATCGGCTCCTCCCCCCAACTGGTCCGGGAGAAAATATCTCTGTGGAGAAAGGTGGAAAAAACCTGTTTATTAAACAATAAAACCTAAACAATATCAAACAATAAAATCCCTTGCCGCTTCAAAAGAGATGACAAACTGAGAAATTCCCTCCCCGGGCTGCAGCTCAGCTTACTCAGTCTCTGATCAATCTCTCCCGTGCTGGAAATGTCGCAGGCCAGGCCTGGCCCGGTGGGCCACAGATGCAGCTGCCGGTGCTCCCCTGGGTGTTCAGTCCAGAGCAGGTTTCAAGAGGTCCAAAGAAAAGGAAAAAAAAAAAACAAAACAAAAGTCCAGGGAACTTCTTTGCTTCAGCTAGCTAACACTAACTAAAAGCAAAAAATAGCTCTGTCTTGCCGTCTGTTTATCTGCAGACAACAACAGTCCAGGAGCAGGAATGTGGAGGAGTGAGTACAGTGTCTGAAAAAACTGCCACTTCTTCTCTCCCTCCCCTTCACTCTCTGGAACACTCTTAAAGGTGCAAAACTTATTATTCAACATAAACAGAATGAGACGACTGGGGATAAAAGCATCATATAGTCAACCTAGGACAACTACACAGATGGAAAAAGAGAGGTAAATTCTTGAGACTGCAAAAGCTGCATGAAGGATCGTCCTTCCATGATCCTTCAGTGCTCAAGATAATTAGCACTGAGTGTTTCTCATCTTGAAAGTGATGCTCATTAGCATTAACTGAAAGGCAATAAAAAGAAAATTTATTTCATACCTCCAGAAAAATATAACATCAAAAGTTCAACACATTTTAATTTTCCAGATTTCTGAAAAGTCAATTTTTTTCCAAATAAAAAATCCAGCAATCTCTTAGACATTCCAATGTTCTCAAAAAGGGAAAATATGAAATTTATAGGTCAATAGAGACACAGTAAAATCCCCAGAAGTCAGATATCAGGAATTTAGATGAGTCTCCTGGCCTATGTGTGAGGCAGAAATTCACTAACAGGAAAGGGCTAAAAGGTCTGCTGCACTTCCTCCTTAAGTACTTCCTTGTTTGTTCCTCCAGATCATGGAACTCTGAAACAATTTTGTGTTCAAGGCAGCCAGAGCAGCCCTGGGTTTTGACCTCCAGAAAATCCAAGCTACCTTTAACTATAGCTGCCACTATCAACTCCATTCCAAGACGAAACTTCACACAGCATTCTCAAAAATGTTAATATGAAATTAAATAGGACAGCATAGAACAAAACTTGGAAAAGAAAACAATGTCCTTTGAGCTGTTTCTACCATCTTCACGCTCTCTGTTATTCAAAGTAGTTAAATGTGACTTCATCACAAGTACTTCTGTAATTATCTTAGGCTTTGTTTAATAAAACAGTGATATTATACCACTTAATACATAATCATATTTAGGTACTACCAAATTATGTCTTCTCATTTGTTTCACATTCACTGAATGGGAATGTTATGGGTATTCTATATTCTATAGAATATATGGATATTCAATATCCTACCAAAAAAAAAAAATTTCTACAAAACCTATAGATATATTCACACTTTACCATGTGCTTATACTTGAACTGTTGGAAATACTTCAGTGAGAGCCCTCCATTAACTCCTTCTTTTCGGAAAAGAAAATCACAACTGGACATTGATAGTGACAGGATTAAAAAATCTTCGATATTTCTATTGCTAATTTATCTTAAAATAATTTAAGATGGAAAGCACATCTTAAGGTGTTAACGCCTCTCAGACCAAGGTCAATTTTGTATTTTACTAAGTGACAAGAGACACAGACAAGTGATTGTAATGTAATTGCACATCAGCAGGGCTTATGCAGATTGGATAAGGTGTTTCTCTTTGCGAAATGTTTGGTGTTGATGATCACAGCATTGGCTTATCTGGTGGAGTAAAGATCACAGAGCTCCAATATAAGCTTTTGTAGTGGTCATGATGTGATAGAGCTCTGTAAAATATTAAAGTCTGAAACAATTAAACAGAGAATGAGTATTCAACATTTCTAATAATTCTAGAGCTAAGGATCACTTGGTAAACTTATTAAGCAGGTGTAAATCAAAGATGATTTTTCTCCTTTTTTGGATGTTAAGGCTTGGAGTGATCTGTGGAAGCTGAGCTACAAATCAGCTTCAAAAGGTTAAACATCTTTTTTCACAGTTACCAATCAATAAAATCTCTACCGCATATTTTTAAGAGTTTCTATTTTGAGAGGAGAAAAGTCTAATTTAGCTTAGAAATAGTAGTATTTTGCCCAGTTTTCTGTACTTTTCTGTAATCATGAGGTTCTGGCCACTACACTCATATTCTCCATTTAGTGTTTGGTGTACATTTAAAATAAGAATTAGTTCTGCTAATAAGAAAACTACATTTGTCTTAGTGTTTTTTAAGAGTGAGCTTAAAGACTGTTGAATCTGTCAAGATGATAAAAATGTCAGTTAAACATTTGAAAGACAACAAAACCATTCTGAATTATTACATTAGGAAATGAAAGGGCTGGATGCCAAATGACAGCAATGGAACAGGTAATGTGTTACTTCTGGATGTCAGAGAATTAAAACCTTGCTATTTCTGCTACCCAATTCTTCACGTGATTTTCTGTTGACACTATAGTCTAAATTTCAAGAACGACCTGAAGGAAAAATATTTTGATATTTGAAAGTAAACATAAACTAACTGAAAAGAATTCAGAATGCCTATTGGTTATCGTCATGGTTTGACACTGGCACAATGCCAGTGCCCCCATGAAAATACATTCTCCCTGGTGTCTGCTGTGAGATGTGACCAGGAATGAGCAAAGCAGGCTCCCACTTAGAAATAAAGAGAAAACTTTATTATCTAACCTACAACTATATGTAAAAAGAAACAGAAAGAATGAAAACCTTCCAAAAACATTTCCTCCTTCCCCCCACCAAATTTTCAATACATCCATCCTTCAGATCACCAACTCTTGGTCCATCACCACCCTTTAGATAATCAATTCTCAGTTCATCAAGGAGTGAGGAGTCCCCCTTGTGCCACAGGCTTCCCCTGAAAACACAGTTGAGACCTCTTGTGTTTCCTGTCACACGTGGCACCGCCCGGAGATCATTTGCCATCGTGACATCTTCCTTCCATGCCCAGTGCTCTCACCACTGCGCATGGACCAGGGCTGCTTCTAGGGTTTTCCTTTTAAGGGTGATTTGTCCAGTTCCAAAAAAAGCAGTGTCTCTCACTTTTGGGACACCTGTCCCCCCCAAATTCACGCCCTGGGGCTGAGGGGTCTCAAGAACAGAGATCTTCTCTTCCACTGAAGATTGAGGGCACCAACAACACTCCTCACCTGTTGTCTCTGTTCATGCACTCTTTCACATAACATCACTGCACTCCCTTGGCTCTGAGCCATTGACTCCCCCCTAAATGCAGTCTCTGTGTCACAGGAAAAAAAAATGGTTCTGTCCATGGCTATACAAGAAAAGACCAGCCAAAGGCCACTCCATCATCTCCTCCCACCAAAGATTCTTCTCCACTTCTCTCGTGGCCCATTTCCTCTGAACTCATCTCTTATCTCTCTTCTCATTCAGCTCCAGGAGGATTAGCATTTGTAAGGTTTCCATCATGCAAGAAAAGGGTTAAAAATCTCAGGCTCCACCTGTCCAGAACTCCCATGGCTGCTCTGTGGGCACCTTCTCGCTGCACCACACCCCCCCGCCCCCCGCCCTTCTCCTTCTCCGCCGGCTGTGCTATCAAATTTCAAGGTGGCACAAGAACAGACACCGGCTCTCCCTCTCTCTCTCCTGGTGGGAGGCGGGGGGCTGCCCGATGCCTTTCGGTGCTCCTCCACCCTTCCGTCCTGCAGGGGCCTTCACCTCCCATCTCTGTCCAAGGCCTGGCTCACCTCATCCGGCCGCATGGCTTCCTCTACCCCACCCAGCCTGCAGCTGGGCCAGGGGAGGTCTGAACTCTTCACTCACTGGAACCCAAGAGAGCGGGGAGTTCTCTGCTTTTAACCCCCTGTGTTCTCAGAGGCGTATCCATGTGCTCAGTGGCCACACCAGGTGCCAATATTCAAATCTGAGCACCTATTGATTTGACCACAGCATTCCAAAAACTCACTTCCTCTCAAACCACGACAGTTATCTGTATATGAAGACTGTACCTTCAGCTAGCATTGTGCCCAAATGTGGAGAGCTCTTTGCAAAATCAGCTGAGTTCTTTGCAACAGGCTGTTGGGGGCTGGCTTCTTTTCCCTTTTCTTTCCTTTTTACTTGTTGTGAGGAATGATTACTCACTTCTCATTGTTTAGAAAGGTTTATTAAACCTTATGTGATAAATAGGTATGATTCGTGCTGATAAAATTGAAAGAGTAATCAATATTGGTACTGTAATTAATATTTGGGAATAGATAAAATGGATAAAATTGTAATGTTAAAAGAAGAAAGGGAGAGGAGGGACTCCACCCCCCTCCCCCCTCCTCCGGCAGATGTTCACAAGGACGGGGCCTACCATATAATAATTAATATTTGGGAAAAGTTGTAATGCCAAAAAGAAGAGAGGGAGAGGAGGGGCTTTACCCCTCCAGCAGATGTTCTCAAGGACAGAAGTTGGAGATATGTTGCTAAAAATGAAAAAAAAGGGGTAGAGACTGGTTGGATCCCAGGAAAATGCCAGCTATAAGGGATTTATTGCTTTGATGCTCAGATGTAGTAATATGTTAGTTTTGGCTTACGATGTATTGGCTTGGTGCGCATGTGTAACCCAAAGGTGAATTAAAGGACATCGAGGAAGAGGAGAGGCCTTCATCAGTGATGACCCCCAAAGACTTGTGCGACCACCAAACTGAGTGGTGGCGCATGCGCAGTAAAGGTGTTAATGAGGGCGGAGATTGGTAGATGACGAACCAGAACTAGAAGAATATGGTATTAACACATGGCATATAAGGGGGGAATTTTCACTTGGCAAGCTCGTACGCAAGGTGGCAAGGGTCCAAGAGCCCTGCACTCCGTACCCCGCGGTTATCTTTTGCTTATGCATTATTATTATTAGAACCAAACTATCCCTTATTTATATATTTTCTAAATTATTCAATTAAAATTGCTGCTATCTCAAATATTGTTTTTTTTTTTTATGAGGGGATAATTGGGCAAACATAACACTTATCAAAAATGCAACAGAAGACTAAATAGAGAAAAAAGGTTATGTGCCGGGAGGAAAGGATTTTCCCCACTATGTGCTCTCTCTCCCCCACAAAGGAGGTTTTCCCTTTTTAACCCTTTAACCCCTCCCGAAGTTCTGTCCATCAACCCCTTCTTTGCTGTCCAGTGGTGGAAATCTCTTTCTCAAATCCCAATTGGAGGTCAGGTGTCGCCATAGCGACAAGCCAGCCCTCCCAGATGTCCCTTGATAACCACATGAGGGGGTAAAACACAACTATAAATTTATAAAACTTTTCTTAGCCTTTATACATGATATTTGTCTGTCAATTGTGAAAGTCAATCAATCATTGCATTACTCATCTATGACATTGTGGAATATTTTCCCATTGAGTTGCTAAGACACACTGATGGCTGGGTGCTTTAGCAGCACCTCAGGGAAGGAGGGTGTATGGTTGCACTCATCTGGTTTTTGGGAGTTTCTCTTGGAGAAGCAGAGGTACCGCAAGAAGAGAGGCAGGTAAAGGACGGGGCTGGGGCAGTTGGGGCCTGTCACTTGCTCTCAGCTTTTGGAGGAGGAAGGCTGAGCTGCTGCTTGGGAAAGGAATTTTGCTGCCACTGCTGTAACCTAGCCAGGAGCTGCCTTTCTTCTGCTGCTGGGCCCTGCACCCCCTGCCTGCAAGGACATCCCACAGCTCCAGCTATTGCCACGGAGTTTCTGATACATCTTGTTCACCGCTGCTGGATTTCTGCTCATCCCTGCCATTCCAGCCGGCTGCTTCTGTTATAAATGAGAAGCTTGACTAGGCCAATATTCAAGCAGCAATCAATTTATTAATTAAAATGGTAAAGTATGAGCAATACAGCACTGGGTACAGTGGGGGTAGTTTTCCCTCCAACTGCACACGCATAGTTGAGGCTTAAAGGTATTTATAGGGGTACTCATAAGCTTTCTCAGCAGTTTCTATTCCCAATTTTTACTCATCAGCAGTTTCTATTCCAAATTTTTACGTCCCAATTCTATACACTATTGTGGTTTAGTTTTTCTCAGGATGCATCCCAGAAAAGGAGTATCCCCAGATGGTGGGGGTCCAGCTTCTGAAAGAAGAAAAAATTCTTCTAGCTGGTGAGGTCCAGACTCCAGATGAGGGTCCACCTTTTGATTGCAAGGACTATAAATCTCATAACAGTGATGTCCAGCTTCCCTTGGTCGAAACTATTAACCCTTGAGTTGATGTTCATCTTCCTTTCTCAAGCTGCTTTTCACTGTTTTGTTAAGGTGTGAGATAAGCATGCTTCCTTTTTATATATTCTAAAACTATAGTTTCAAAGATCCTTACTACAAACAATATTCTAAAATTACACTTCAAAAGGTTATTATTGCAAAACTCTTTAAGGCTTGGCTACAAGCAGAAAGTTCCTGTCAAACAGCAACATCCTTAAAGCTTTAATTCAAATGCTCCTAAATCAGCTTAAGACTTATAAAGGTTAATTGCAAACAAAGGATAGGTTCAAAGGCCTTCTTCCATGCTTTACTTTCCTCAGTTATTATTAGAATTCATCTTTATAACTGTCCCATGGTCGGTTTCTATTGTCCCTTAGGGAAGCAGGGTTTCCTTGACACATATTGCAATCACAAATACACACATTGTCTGTATGTACCTGACACAAAACACAGCTTTGTATTTCACACTTCTGAGTCTCACAGGTAGGGCACCACAGCAGGGATGGACTTCCCCCTCAGGGGGAAAAATTGTTTTCACAAAAGAAGCAAAGCCCCTCTTCCATCCCTTCCCATCTTGGACGAAACCAACATTGCCATGGACTTCCCCAGGGCCCCTGAGCCTGTGCCGGAGCGCCCCCTGCAGCCCAGTGGGGATCCCTGCACCTGCCCTATCCACGAGGAGCCACCAGCGCCCCTGCTGGCTGTGACTAGAACTGCACCAAAGGGCAAGGTGCCTGCAGCCAAAAGGCTGGGACTGGGCTCCGAGTTCTGTTTGTTAATGAGGTAGTTGTTGATGTTTTGTTTGCCTTGTCATACATACTAGTAAAGAACTGTTATTTCTATTCTCATATGTTTTTTTTCCTGACAGCCCCTTAATTTCAATATTATAATAATTCAGTTTTGCCACATATCACAGTACAAGCTGGTTTGTATTAAGAAAACTAACCAGCCCCTGGGTTGACTGACAGGGGCTTCACCCAATCATATCTGTCCTAAGGCTGCAGGCATTTCACTGGTCCAGAACCTGAAGGGGCATAAAGATCAGACCAATGAAAGTATCTGGATTGGGTTTTTCAAATGCCCTTTATAAGGAAGGGTTTGAGAATCAACTTGCTGTGTTGCCACATGAACATTGGGGTCAGTGGTCTCTCTGTCTCCAATGCACTCTGCCTCCAAAGCCAACCTCACAATTCAGATGGAGGGAGTTTATCTTCTCCATTCCAAGGGAGGTTCCTGCATTCCCTAGCAGACCTGTCACCCTGTTTTTTAAAGATATTCTAAGCCTTCTGATGTTGACATTCTTGTAGTGAACTTTCTCACACACTTTCTGTAAATAACTCATTGTTTTACATTTCTTTATGGAGGAGGGGAAAGTTGATGGACTGTTGGTTTGACCAGTGTTATTGGAGAGGTGTCACTGTCGCCCTCCAATCCGCTGTCACTTTTGGAAAACTATAAATGTTGGAGTCAGAAAATAAACTTCCTTTTTTTTCCTTCACCTTGAGAACAGTGGTGTGCTTGTGTTCTTTTGTGTCCTATAGTGACAGATCCCTGTCTTTTAAACAGAGACATAGTCTTATCTTGCTTTGATCTTCACTAGCTCCTCAGACTCATGAGTGTGATCAGAGCTGTTTGTGGAGGATGATCTATGCTATCACTTAGATGCCTTTTGTTGGAAATGCAGTTCAGAGCTTGTCTAGGGGAAGGGAGAACCTTGTCCCAGCGAGAGATGCATCAGATGGCTGAAGATCACAAAAGATAGCTCCATCATTACCTGCCAGAGTTTGGCTCCACAGGTTTTGACTGTCAAAAGCGATATTATATTTTCCCTTGAATTATGTGTTTTTAATGGTTTCATCTCATGCTTTCACACTGTCTAAACATATCGCATTCCAGAACATGGTAAGGCAATTCACTTTTTTCTAACTAAATTAACAATGGAGAAGAGGTATGGAAAATGTTCAACAGAATAACTTATTCACCTTCACCTTTTTAGCTTTCTTTCAAACTTCTGCAGGATTACTTTTGGCTATTCTTGTAACCGAACAGCTTGCTCCCTTGAGCCATTTCCTTGGGGAGTTTTCGGTCTTTTGCCTTGCCATTTATCATTATTATTTTCTCCACTCACACAGTTTCTTTCTGCAATTTCTTTTTCTGTTCCAGTTGTTTTGGAGTATTTAATTTTCAATGTATTCTTATTCAGATATACACTATGTACATTCAATTATCTTTACCAGATATGGCAATATTTTATGATACGCTCACTTTTTTCCTTGAGGATTATTCACTTTAATCCCAATAGTTCCAATCTCAAGTGAATAATGTTTTGATCTGTTATTCATCATGATTTTATTTCATCTTTCACTCTCTGTATCATTCTGGTTTGATTACTTTCTTTGTATATATTTGTTTTGTTTTCTATTTATCTTCTGTCTACACCTCTCTCATATGCTCGGTCATCTTTTTAAAATGCACAAGTAAAATTACTGACCTGTAGTTTTAAAAAAATGTATTCCAGACAGTAACCAATTATGAACTCCAAAGCTGGCAGCTTTTAACAGGACCAAAATGCCTTCTGCTCTTAATCTGCACCTAGAGGTGTCAAACTGCAGTTTGAGTGGCTCAGTCCTTCAGACACCTTGGTTTACAGTGGCAGTTGTGTTGGGAGCAGACAAGGGCTGAACACCAAGTCCAACACAGCAGCTGTGCCTCTACAGCTCAGGTCTGGACTTGCAGCTCACTCCAGGGGGAATTCAGAGACCTGAGCCTTCACTTCCAGCACAGATGAGAAAGAATCCCACAGTGTTTTTGTTAAGATGCAGTGTTTCCTCCTCACATTTTCATGTGTCTTTGTAGAGCATAACAAGCTTGGACAAACAGCAGGCCAGCCTCTCTGCTTGAAATAATTCTTGTTTTATCAAATAAACTTAAGGGAAACACTTTAGTATAAACCTATGCGGATGCCATTGAAGTCATTAATTTCTGTTCAAAGTTACCCAAGAAACAGGTCTGCAGAAAAGAAGCAAAGCTGGTTTTAAACTTGTCACTTTTATTCCAGGTACATCAAAAATAAAATAATAATCCCATTTACCCAATTGTAAGTTCAATGATAATCATAGTCTGAAAACTCCATCAGATTTCTCAAGGAAAAAAGATGATTGCAATTGCTGCTTGGTGTCTGAGTTATTTCTTTAGGTGGACCGGATTGATTTTCTGAGCGTGGTAGCAAAAACTTTGCTTTTCAATTCTCAAGAGAAAACACAGCAGAAAATGAAAGCAGAAGGAAAAATTTATTACAACAAAATGAAGATATGTTCATGTGATGGATGCTGGCCTGATTTTTCATCTGCTGGTATTGAGGTAAAGAATTGCTCCCTTCTGGTCCTCCTTGTAAGAAGGACTCAAAGTACTGATATTTTTATGTGGAAAGGCAACCAACCTTTTTCTTTACAAACTTCAAGATACTTTAAAAAAAATCTGGTTAGACAAAGGAGAATTATGACAATTCCTTTCTAGGGATAAATAAACACTAATAAATGAGAATTAAGACAAAACCCTGATCTGACATCTGCTAATTAGTCACGTTCCAGTACCACAAATTGCAACTCTGGGGCAGTAACTTGGATTGTTCAACTCCACATTTTCTCAATATCATGTGTGAATAACAAATCAAGCACTCCCTTAGCACAGGAAGAAATGTCTCCTTGGCAATATCCAGGCTTGCCCTCTGCACAAAAAGAGCTCTCAAATGTACCACCTTTAAAGCCAAAACTATCTTTGTTCCACTGAACACCAAAGAACACTGTTCTCCCAGTCTGTGGAGTTTGTGGGAACTCATTTGTAAAAATAAAGGAACTTATTTTCACAAGGTATAACAAGTTTTATTCCCTCTAAGGCAAAAGCATCGTAAAAAAAATAAAGGAAAGGTACAAAAGGATATAGGGAGGATTTCAATAAAACTAAATTGGCTGCAAGAAACTAGAGTAAATTTTGAGTAGTAAACATCTCCTGTGCTAAGGAGTCACAGATATCACAGAGTAGGGAGGGAAGAATTCAGCCTAAAATGCAGAAGGAAAATTATCTTCTACTGACTAGGACTAACTATGGTAGAGACAAAACTATTAAAACATATTCTGCTATTTGTATCCTCTCAAAACATCTGAATATCCAGTTTTATATCAGCTGGATTTAGTCCCACCCCTCTCTGGGCCCAGTCATCCAGACAGTTTTTCACCCAGTAAAGAACACGCCTGTCTAAGCCATAAGTTTCCAGGTTCTCCAGGGGAATGCTGTGGGAAACAGTCTCAGATTCGTGATAATAATTGTCATTCATCATCATGGATCAGGAAAAGCAAGATATTTTCCTTGCCCATTGCACTCTGCAGCATCCAGGAAGTTTGTTCTGTTAAGCCCCCTCTGCTTGAATTCCACTCATTCATCATTAGTTGATGGAATTTTTGAGATCAGCCCATGAAAAATAAAAAATTTGACCACCAACTGCTTTGTGTAAGAACATAGAAGGAATTTCACAAGCAACAGGAAAAATTGAGCCTTTATTTTTTCATATTTGAAAGAAAAATTATTTATATCAGCTTTCATAATTTGATCCTTTGAGATTCCAGTAATGAACCAAATTCTTTATTAGAATTGTATGACAAGATAAAAATTGATTGAAAGAAAATCCAGCTGAATGTAGACAAGAGAATGTAGACAAGTGTAAAAGACGGGGAGAATGATCATTGCTGAAACTGAAATACATGATACACATCACTGAATGAAATTTAGCTCCTTAGCTCAGAGATGTTTGGCTTATGTGGAGGTTTTTTTCTTAACTAATAATGGGATTATCCAAAGAAAAAACTTGTGCAGGTACATAGCTTGCATGACATTTCAAGAGCATGAAGTGTATGAAATACTGCAGTATCATATTGAGCCAAATTTCCAGTTCTAATAATAAAATAATCACGTGCAGCCTTCTATAAGACTGATTGCTAATTTAAAAAGAACATCAGGCTATCCAAGCAATATCCAAAATACACCCCATTCATATAGAAAGAGCCAGATTTGTGACATGTTAAAGTTTCAGTTTGCTGCTTGAAGCACAACTCCTCACATTGCACTGTCATATTCAATTGCTGGCTGCTTCAGTGCCACGGAAACCCCTGCTACCTCCTGTGGGGATCCCTTGGTGTCTGGACTGCCAAGCAAATTGTATTCTGTTTGTCATCTGTATGGCAGTTATCTTCTGTTAAAGAGAGGAGGGAAAAGAGGTGTGATTTAAGTGACTCATTATGTTCTCCCAGCAAGGAGTACCTGCTGCAAATGAACAGCTTGCAGGTGTAATATACACTGGAGTTTGCAATACAAGCCTTTTGGCCAAGTCATATTCATTAATTTGAAGAAAAGAGCATTAATTCCACAAAGTTTCTTAAATGGAAAGCATAGTACATCTATTTGCACCAAGTAATGTGTAACTAGTAAAGTCCACAATGTCTGTGGATCAGGAATTGAGGCAGACATGAAGAATATTAGATAATAATTGCACATTATTTTCTGCAGCCAACAATGAACAGCAAATTCAGTTAATTATAAGCACCACTATCATCACCTCTAAATGTAAGCCAAATGATTGCAAATGCTGCATCATTTTTCACTTACAACAGCACTGATATATTTTGGTGCCCTACTAGTAATGAAAATAAAGGGAAAATAATTTAAATAGCTGGTAGAGCACCCTAAGCCTTTAGGCAGAAGCATTCATCCTCTAAATCCCTGCTAAGTAAAAACTGTCAACAATGGAAACTTTGTTGACTTCTGTTGTGTTACATAAAGTAGGACAGAGGACATTTAAAGAAAACCCTCTGCCTTTTCAAAACACCAGACAGAGTCATGTCCAAACGTTTAATAGGGAACAGAAGGAACAGAAATAAAGGACCATCTGTTATGGTATAGACAGTGAAATTCCAGTGAGATATGCTATTCATCAGACTTGAGCATCCTTTACATTACTACTGATGAGAAACCTGGTAGAGATAAGCTTCATCCAGTAACACAAATATTTCTCTGACATTCTCATACAAAAGGTATGGCAAGGTTTTGGTGGTGGGGAGCTCCCCACAGGTGGCTTCCCTGTGTCCAGTGGAGGCACTGCCAGCTGACTCCAGGATGGACCTGCCACTGTCCAAAACCGATTGCAGATGGGAGTGCCTCTGGGAGAACATAATCAAGGAGAAGGGAAGAAACCTGCTGGGGAGATGAGTGACAACATGTGAGAGAAACACCAGAGTCAGTAAAGAGGAAGGGGGAGGAGCTGCTTCAGAAGTGAGAGCAGAGATTCCACAACAGCTGGTGGTACAGACAGGGAGGAGCAGAGATCCACCTGCAGCCAGTGCAGGACCTTGAGTAGGTGGATGCCTGCACTCCTGGAGGAGTTCAAGGCCAGGCTGGATGGGGCTGTGAGCAACCTGTCCTAATGGAAGGTGTCCCTATCCATGGAAGGGATTTGGAACAAGATGATTTTTCAGGCCCCTTTCAGCCCAAGACTATTCTATGGCTCTCCTCAGAGGAGGCTGTGACCTCCATGGGAAGCCTGCACTGAGGCAGAATCCTGGCAGAAACAGGGGACCTGTGGAGAGAAGGACCCATAGTGGGACAGGGGAAGAATGTGAGGAGAATGGAGTGACAGATGTGGGATACTGACTTCAACCCACCTTCCCTGTCCCCTTACACCGCTCAAGGGAAGAAACTGAAAGTGAAAAGAAACTAGGTGTAAAGCTGAGCCCAGGAAAAAGGGAGGGATGAGGGGAAGGTCTTTTAACTTCTGAGTTATGTCTCCTTGTCTTTATCTCAGCCCATGAGCCTTTCTTATTTTTTGTCTCTCTGTCCACCTGAGGAGGGAAGTGATAGAGAGGTTGGTGGGCACCTTTTGTCCAGTCAGGGTGAATGCACAAGAAGAAAGCACAGAGCAAGCACAGGGGCAGAAGAAGGAAAAAACCCCAGAGCTGCAAAACTGTATGTAAAATTGAAAGTTTACTGTTTGTGACACAATAGTTCCAGCCCTAATTCAAGTGCAAACTCAGACTCACAGCAAAAAACATTGTTCAAGAGGCTTTTTCACCTGCGCAGTGCATTCATGCAGGTATGTTATCTGTCCTCTCCACAGGGGAGCAGCAAGCATTGTCTTCAGATTTTAATTAGAGATGAAGCATTTACACTTGTTGATTTCCTTGCTGGGAGCTCTTTTCCTCTTCACAAGTTCTTCTAAAACCAACTTATTTTACTTTTCTTTTACATGTATGATAAATCTTCAGCTGGTGAGAAAAAGGAACTTCTGGGGTGAAGGAAAATCTTCCCTGATCACAAGGAGCTTCTACTTACCACAGCTTTAATTCCTTGTGCTTACCACTTATTCCATAAAGTCTTTACTTGCACCTTCACCATTTCATTTATATTTTCCTCTCCTCCCCTAGGCAGTGTAAGTAATAAAATGAGTGGTGTTTTTTCTTTTTATTTCCTTTTAAAGAGAGCCAAGTTATTAGTGCATATTTCACTTCTCAGATGGGCCTCCTAATAAGGTTGTTACTGTTTGGAGCTAGGCTAATCAGGAGAGGAGTCAGGATGTCCAGCAGAGAACCAACACAAAGATGAAAACCAGACTAAAAAGTGAGGCTGAAGCTTGATCCTAGGCTTGGGAAAGAAGGTAGACCTTCAGATTGCCAGTGTGAAGGTGAGCAAGTGACTTGTCACTGCTGACTGTGACAAAGATTTGGCATTAACAAGCACAGTTGTATCAATATCCAGTTTTGTAATAGAATTAAAAATAAATAAAAAAAAAAACTCAAAGAAATTTGGTTGGTTTGTAGGCACAGACAGTTGTTTAACCTGAGTACAGCACCTTTTAATGCAGCCTGGCCCTAAATTTGAAATGTATTTGTTTGCAGCTGCTACATTTGTTCTGGCTAACACTGCTGCAGTGTTTGCTTTGAGCTGAAGTTTCTCCTCTGTGGTCTGAATAGCAGCACAGTCATGCCTCACCTTGAGGAGATGAAGACCCTTACTGTGGGAATAAGCAAGTTCAAAAAGAGTCCAAGGGGATCCAAAAGTGAGCCAACCCAGCAACCAAAACACATCAGGCAAAGGACGTGTGTAACCCCCAGGGTAAGGACAACATACACAAGGGCTGGAGGGGAATCAGGGAGAGAGAGATAAAACACAGCCAGTACTTTCAGTCATTCTGTAAAATGCTTTTATAACTTTTTTTCACAACTGTTACAGGTTCCAAACAATGTCAGGACTCACTTTGTAAAACTAATACATAAAACAATAAGGCTTCATACAGCAGGAGTAAGAAATAGGTTGGAAAAGCCAATGAAATTCAGAGCCTAGTACCAATATTCATGCAGACTGTGTTGTCGTTCCTTAATATCCATGTAAAATAGACCCTCTTAAGCATCCTGGAGAGATTCACTTAATGCATTTGAGATTTCTGCAAAGGGGAATGAAATGCTGTGATTTCTTTCTCACACGAGCATTACAAAGCCCTTGTTCTGTGGGAAATATGTCTCAACCAAAATGAGATTTTAAGGTTTTCTTCTAAATTGTATAATATTAAATTTAATTTAAATTGTATAAATTTAATCTAAATTGTATAATATTAAATTTCAGTCCTCTTAGGCTGTGGCATGGGTGGCACAGCAGCAGCAGTGCATGAAGAACTAAGGCAAAGGAATAGGCAGTGATCTCTTGTTTGAGTTCCAAGGAAGTTTATTTCCCCAGGCAAATCTGGAACAACTGACTTCAACTGAGGGCAAAAGAACTGCTTTTAAGGAAGGGAGGGAATCAGGGGACAACACAACTTTTCACCTACAGGAAAGCATTCAGGCAGGGGTAAAGGGTAAGGGCTATCCAGTAGAAGCCAACAAGGGAAAGGAGCAAACCTTATAATCCAATCTTACTTCGAGAAAAGGATGAAGGACAGGGAACATTCCAGAGCAAAAAGGGTGTGCTATCTTTGACAGACAGGGGTAAGACAAGGGAACAAGGGAGGTACAAGGAGACTGACAGGGGGATTGACATACACTTGGCCGGAAAATCTTGGGGTAAACAACTCGGGATTGAGCCATCAGGGAAGCCAAATGGGGTACATGGAACAAACCATTACAAACTTACAGAAGAACAAACTGTAAAATAACAGATTACCACAGTCTATATTCCTTGAGTGAATTTTATTAGGACCTGATACTTTGAAAATATTAGGTTCATTTAAATGATTAAAAAAAAATATTCTAGATAGCTCTTATCTCTATATCTAAGGTGATAGTTGTGTTACTATATGATCTCAATTAAGTTTGCCAATGAAGAAATATGCAAAGTTATATTACAATTGTATACTCTTAGCTTTCCCTCTGGCTCAAATTATTTACTCCTCAAATACAGTATTTCTCATTCACAGTCAATCATAACAGTTGTAGTTTTTTAGTGTACAGTAGTTACAAACTGAAATAAATTGGGCAGATCTTTCTCGTTTTTAATGCCTTTATTAAGAGTGACCAGCTCGGGGTGAGGGGGCGGGGGGGGCTGTTCCACAGGTTGCTCCCACGCCACCACTGCTGCTTCCCGGAGCGGCGCGGAAGAGGAGATGTGCAACTCTGTCTACTTTGCACACAGGCAGAGCCGGAGATTCCATCCTCATGGGAGCTGCCGGATTCCAATGCCCCAATTCAACCTCTGATGTCCTCCCTCTAGCCAACATCTCTCAAGCCAGAGCGAGAGGCCAAAGAAAGGTCCCAGCAGACCCCGGATTCAGTTGCTTACCCTTAGACATCACTTAGATTGTTCAATTCTGTTGTGGCTCGTTGTTTCAGGGGTTTTCTTTGCTGAACAAAGGTTTTCAGCATCTCTGCAGGCTCAGAACCTTGTTCCTCACACCTGGACATCACTAATTTTTCAACTTCATTTTGGCTCGTTGTTTTGGGGTTCTTTTCTGCACATTTGGGGCAGCAGCTTCCTGGAGCATGCTGGTCCTTTACAGTTTAATTTGCATGTCCTCCCCCCCCAGGTTTCCTCTCTCCACTGTCCCTGCCCAGGGAGTTCCCCCATACCTTTACTGTTAATACAAAAGCAACCATTAGCAAGAACAACACTTACCTAACACAAAAAAACAGGTGGCATTTCAGCAGCAACCTTGGTCTGACTTAGTTTTTGTAACTTTTTCTTCACAAAAGAAATTGACAACTTTTTTGTTCATAACAGCAGGGGTGAAAACCTGACCAGATGGAGGGGGATTTCCAATAGGTAATTAACAGGGGATGAAGAACATGTAATTAACAGGAGATGAACAACAACTAATTGATTACCAACAAGGTAACAATAAAGACTGGTAACAGTGGGTTTAACTTTATCAACTCTGTAACTTTTGATAAATGGGTGATTTCTTATTCACAGCACAAATAGTTCTGAAGTCAAAGACAGTTTGAATTACTACAGAATGTAGATTCATATTACATGGTTAATGGAATGACCTCTGAAATAAACAGGGCAGGAGACTTTTTCTCCTTTTAATGCCTTCTATTAAAAATGATCAGCTCAGGATGGGGTGGCTTGACGGATCTGCGGCTTCCATCGGGTCTCTCCCAGGTGGCTCGCATGAGAAGGCTATGCACAGCTTTGTCCTCCTAGGGCAGAGCTGAAGGTCTCCGTCCTCATGGGATGCTGCTTTCCGGCATAGACCATAGTCCTCATCCTTCTCCCGGTGGGACTAGTGGGTACCAACCCCGGCAGGAACTCCTCAGTTAGGGCGAGAGGCTTTGAAGGTCCTGAGTGTCTCTGCAGGTTCAGTACTTTGTTCCTCACACCCGGACATCACTCAAATTTCTCAACTTCATTTTGGCTCGTTGTTTTGGGGTTCTTTTCTGCACGTTTAGGGCTGCAGCTTCCCAAGGCAGGATGGTCTTTACAGTTTCATTTGCATGTTCCCCCCCAGGTTTCTTCTCTCCTCCCAACTGTCTCTGGAGGTCCCCACCCATCTCTCCTTTCACTGTCACAGAAGGGGCTGCTTACTCAGCCGGCTAAGGTTTTTCACCCTATACAAAAGAAGCCATTACCAACAACGACCCGCAATTTACATAACA
>JALJVW010000149.1:26153405-26196021 GCA_024865655.1 Emberiza elegans | reverse complement strand
GGAGGCGGCACCTCGAAAAGGCGAACAACCAAGCCGAGCCACACTGGGATTGTGTGCACAGCTTGCAAACTGATAGAAAACAGTACCTTACCACTCTCCTGCGATTTTATTCACGCTAACATTCGAATGCAAGTCGTTTTGGACTACTTTCTTTTTGCTTCTTGCAAAGCGCTCTGCAGTGCTCCGTGCACCTCTAGAACACGATAGGAGATGATTTCTGTACTGGCACAGTTTCTCCTTGCGAGACATAGTGGAAAAGCTTTTTGCTTAGATGTGGCGACAAGAGGCGCTAAAGGCGAAGGTACGGCACTCGCCCGAGCCAGGGCCGGTCCTTGGCTTCTTTTCGGCAGAAGCCGCGCTTGAACACACCCGCGACCGGCACAGTGCTCTGCGACCGGCACAATGCTCTTTGCGCGAAGAAGCCGCTTCTTCGCCTCCGGGAGCTGGAGGCGGCACCTCGAAAGGCGAACAACCAAGCCGAACCACACTGGGACTGTGTGCACAGCTTGCAAACTGATAGAAAACAGTACCTTACCACTCTCCTGCGATTTTATTCACGCTAACATTCGAATGCAAGTCGTTTTGGACTACTTTCTTTTGCTTCTTGCAAAACGCTCTGCAGTGCTCCGTGCACCTCTAGAACACGATAGGAGATGATTTCTGTACTGGCACAGTTTCTCCTTGCGAGACATAGTGGAAAAGCTTTTTGCTTAGATGTAGGCGACAAAGAGGCGCTAAAGGCGAAGGTACGGCACTCGCCCGAGCCAAGGGCGGTCCTTGGCTTCTTCGGCAGAAGCCGCGGCAGAACACCCGCGACCGGCACAGTGCTCTGCGACCGGCACAATGCTCTTTGCGCGAAGAAGCCGCTTCTTCGCCTCCGGGAGCTGGGAAGGCGGCACCCTCGAAAAGGCGAACAACCAAGCCGAACCACACTGGGACTGTGTGCACAGCTTGCAAACTGATAGAAAACAGTACCTTACCACTCTCCTGCGATTTTATTCGCTAACATTCGAATGCAAGTCGTTTTGGACTACTTTCTTTTGCTTCTTGCAAAACGCTCTGCAGTGCTCCGTGCACCTCTAGAACACGATAGGAGATGATTTCTGTACTGGCACAGTTTCTCCTTGCGAGACATAGTGGAAAAGCTTTTTGCTTAGATGTAGGCGACAAGAGGCGCTAAAGGCGCGAAAGGTACGGCACTCGCCCGAGCCAAGGGCGGTCCTTGGCTTCTTTCGGCAGAAGCCGCGCTTGAACACCCGCGACCGGC
Organism: Emberiza elegans; assembly: GCA_024865655.1. Taxonomy (NCBI): domain Eukaryota; kingdom Metazoa; phylum Chordata; class Aves; order Passeriformes; family Fringillidae; genus Emberiza; species Emberiza elegans. The sequence goes on along the minus strand of JALJVW010000149.1, from coordinate 26,194,754 downwards.
ACAGTGCTCTGCGACCGGCACAATGCTCTTTCGCGCGAAGAAGCCGCTTCTTCGCCTCCGGGGAGCTGGAAGGCGGCACCTCGAAAGGCGAACAACCAAGCCGAACCACACTGGGACTGTGTGCACAGCTTGCAAACTGATAGAAAACAGTACCTTACCACTCTCCTGCGATTTTATTCACGCTAACATTCGAATGCAAGTCGTTTTGGACTACTTTCTTTTGCTTCTTGCAAAACGCTCTGCAGTGCTCCGTGCACCTCTAGAACACGATAGGAGATGATTTCTGTACTGGCACAGTTTCTCCTTGCGAGACATAGTGGAAAAGCTTTTTGCTTAGATGTAGGCGACAAGAGGCGCTAAAGGCGAAGGTGCGGCACTCGCCCGAGCCAAAGGGCGGTCCTTGGCTTCTCTTCGGCAGAAGCCGCGCTTGGAGCACCCGCGACCGGCACAGTGCTCTGCGACCGGCACAATGCTCTTTTGCGCGAAGAAGCCGCTTCGCCGCCTCGGGGAGCTGGGAGGCGGCACCTCGAAAAGGCGAACAACCAAGCCGAGCCACACTGGGACTGTGTGCACAGCTTGCAAACTGATAGAAAACAGTACCTTACCACTCTCCTGCGATTTTATTCACACTAACATTCGAATGCAAGTCGTTTTGGACTACTTTCTTTTGCTTCTTGCAAAACGCTCTGCAGTGCTCCGTGCACCTCTAGAACACGATAGGAGATGATTTCTGTACTGGCACAGTTTCTCCTTGCGAGACATAGTGGAAAAGCTTTTTGCTTAGGTGTAGGCGACAAGAGACGCTAAAGACGAAGGTACGGCGCTCGCCCGAGCTAAGCGCCGGTCCTTGGCTTCTTTCGGCAGAAGCCGCGCTTCGGAGCACACCGCGACCGGCACAGTGCTCTACGACCGGCACAATGCTCTTTGCGCGAAGAAGCCGCTTCTTCGCCTCCGGGAGCCGGAGAGAGTGGCACCTTCCGAAAAACGAACAACCAAGCCAAACCACCCTGGACTGTGTGTACACCTTGCAAACTGATAGAAAACAGTCAAAAGCAGTATAATGGAACGTCATCCACTGATCACTTCCTTAAATGATAAATTTAGGCTCTAAAATCACAGTGTGGACGGTTGCATCTAATGGCATTCATCTTAAAACATGGCTTTTCTCATACAAAACTCCCAAAAGCTCCACCGAAACTAAAGAGGAAGACTAATGTTGACCACAATTGTAATCACTTAACAAGGCAACTCAAAGGGAACTGGGTGTTCCGTATATGACCTATGTGAAAGACTAGGGACACCTTATTATGCTTGTTTTTTTTAAATCTAAGCAGATAGTTTGAGTTTACTAATCTGCTGATGAATTCTGCTTTTCATTTCCTTTTGAAATCTGTCCAACAATACTGCTTTATGCTCTTAATTCCCCTAAATATACTCATTGCTTCTGTAGCTACACTTAAGCGGAAAAGTTACTAAAAGAAAATAGAATAAAGATTGAACTCACCAGGTTAAGCACAGGGCATGTTAAGGTTCAACCCCAAAGATTTTAGATTCTGCAAATGGTGGATGTATTTCACCCAACTTTAGGTGTCTATTCTTTTCCAGACCCTGATGGGAAATACCTGTCTCCTGAGGGTAATCCTCCCCACTTCCTGCAGTGGCCCAAGGCAGGCCCTTCCTGTGGCTCAGCCCAGCTTTCTGTTCACTTCAAAAGAAGCTCCAAGTCTGACTTGCTCACGGTGCCTTTTCCATTTCCAGCCTGCAAAAGCCTGTTCTAGTCCAGGTTACAGAATATATGACAATTTGTTTTATAGTTAATCTACCCCAGTCTTAAGGAACTGGTAGAAAACCATGGGTGAGAAAGTTGTTAGGCTTGTGTTTTCTGCACTGAGCCAGGTCTCAGGAGGATGATAGAGGCTCTAGCTACATCAGCTTGAACGTGGGATGGTAAGACAGGATCTGTGGAGTGAAGCTGGTGGCACTGAGAATCCAGTGGCCCATCACAGGGCTTTTGAGCAGCTTTGTCTCAGTGCTGACCTCAGGCACAGCTGATGGGAGCAGTGCAGGTGTAAGACCAGACTGACAAGAGGAAGTGATGCTGTGCTTTGGTGGGTTACGCCTAGGATCAAGCAAGAATATTGGAGCAGGGCTAGAGCTTTTAAAATTATGAATGTTATAATTGTCCTCTAGTATGATGGAGGCCTTCTATGCTCCTGCTGATGAGGGAAAAAGTTATTGAAACCTCCTTTTTGAGTGGTTGACTTTTTGATATTTCACAGAACACAATTCCCTATTTCTGCTTCAGTTCTAAGCCTGGATAGCAGACACTGCCTACATTTAGTTTTCTGTCTCTGTTTCTAATGCTATTTGGAAAGGTGATTTTTGGAAAACACTGCAACTTTGCCTCTCACTGCAACTTTTGCCTCTCACATCCATGACTTAGTACTTAGAAATAAAGAGAAAAGTCTGCTCTTTTGGGCAGCCAGCTAGGAAAGGATAATCATGTACTACACACTGTGAACTAATCAAGTATATCAACAGCTTCTTTTTTCTGTACACTTTTATATAATTTATTCTTATCACAATGTTGTGTGACAGTAACAAACTACAAGGAATTTATGTTAAGTTTTAATCTTCAGTATTTAGTAACTTTTCCACTCTTTCTTTTAAGTGGCACCTTCAGAAAATTACCAAGAAGGTACTCTGTTTATGATAAGATGATGGAAGAGGAACATGGTTAAAGCCAAGTAACAGCAGGGATCCACCTCAGGTGTCACTGTTGTAATGTGTGCCCAGGTGTCTAGTCAAAAAGACTGATTCATTTTTGGCATTTAGTTCTTCTCTGTGAAAGGTCTGTGTGAGAATTCATGATAAATGAGGCTGAGGTTTAACCAATGTTCACCATGAGGGAAAACACAATCTTTTGAATCAGAGCCCAGCAGCAGGTAAAGGTCAAGGAGAAAATGTGCTTTATTCTGAGAGCTTTTCATGGGCTGACTCAAAAGCTGCTGGTCTGCTGTGGTTCAACTTTATGATATCTTATGCATCTTGCCCTACTCTGTCTTCCCATTGTGGCTGAGGGTGCTTTAAGCCACAGGTATTTTGTAGAGAAAAAATGGGGTTGTTGCACAGCTAAAGAAGAATTGCTGCTTAGGAAGAAAAAAAAACAGCACAGAAATTGTGAGAAAAGTGTAGTTTCTTTTGGCACCACCTGGTTTCTTGCAAGTCAAAATAAATGCAAACTGAGAAGGGCAGCACTGAAGAGCAGTACAGTGAAGGTGCTGCTGCAGGGAGGCTGACAGGAGCTCTGACCTCTGGCCCATTATTGTGTCTTCATAGATCTTTTTCCTTCTTCAGCACATGTGAGCCTGTTATATCTATGAATAGCTGTATTCATTTGATCAGTTTGGCTGTTTCTTAAATAAAAACATCTGCTGCTTTCTCCCAAAGCCAAGCTTTTGGTAAGATGTATGACTGTCCTAAATGTCTCTTACAAAACTGTGTTATTTTCTTCCCTCATATCAGTGTTTCATCTGATTTTGGGACCTACTTGATACTATGTTTTCCACTTTTTTTTTCTTTAATTTGGAGTCCAAATCATCAGGAAAAATATTAGATTTTATTAAATTTTTTTGGTAATTGAAGACATAGCGTATCAGTTTATTAATATAGGAGATACCTAAAACTGACTTTCCAGTTATTAAAAAAAAGGTTGAAAATATAAAATATTATCAGTGATGTTAAACTAAAGGATGTAGACATATAGAATAAAATACTAATATTTGTATGCTACCTTTACAAGGAATGTTGATTTGGAAGGCTGGCAGCAAATTAATGTTGACCCAGCTATATGCCACTGATCATTTCAATAGGAATGGAGTTTGGTGTTAAAAGACTATTGCTTATGGTAAAAGATGTGTTCTCAGTTTAAACACAGGCAAAATAGAGATTTTTACTTTTGAAACATGAAATTAGCACTTCTCTCTCAAACTATTGACTTACAGAATAGAAGCTTGGACCAGAGTTCTCCTCTGATTACCAGTGTAATCAGAGCCTAAATTGTTACATTTTCTGACTGTGTTAAATGTCTTTGTATTCCAGATAAGTCTTTCAAAACTGGTAATGCTTCCTTGAAATACTTGAAGTTCAGTAAAAAGGTGTATTTTGATAAAGACAAAAAATTGTTTGACAAAAAATAATTTTTCAAATGAGCCATCTATTGATCCAACAGAGAAAGCAGACAAAGGTTTGTCAGTAACGGACTCATTATTGCTCATTCCCTGCATTTTTCCATATTTTTAACTGCTGTTTACTGATTGTTAAAGGGCAAGAGAAGGTTGAGTTGAATTTTAGTCTATTGCATTTTCATCTTTATCAGTCAAGGACTTCACTAATTTAAATAAATCAAAGGATTAGCTGAAGGTCTTATGCAGCTTCATAAAGTGAAACCCTCTGGCCCTTCCCTGGATAGTTTGACTGGTGGTTTCTTTGGGAATTGGCTCTGGAGACTTTATAGACAGACTACTCTGATCTGATTGTTTGGAAAAGAACTTTAATAAGATGAAAGCAACAAACAGGACAAGGTGCACTGCACTAGGAACAAACCAGAAAGGAGCAAGGGCCAGGGTAAAGCAGAGATATTTATACACTTGAATACAGAGAGAGGGGGTTAAGGCGGGGTTTGAGGGAAGGATCCAATGGGAGAGAATAATTAGGAATATTACAATTTCTGCAGAAAAAAGTAACCTATGGTAACAGGAAGAACCCAGAACTTTCTAGCAACAATTTGCATAACTGAACAGAGGGATCTTGGGAGTGAGCTTTTTGCTCATATCAACTAGAAAGGATTTTCTCACAGCCTTGAGCTGAGGTTTCCTTCCTTTGCTGATCAATCCCAACAATAAAGCTTCTTTGAATTTCTTGTGACTGAATCCTGGAGTAATTTCAAATAAGTCATACTGGCCTTTACCTTCTTCCTTCTGCTGCATCTGTTGAAGTACTTAGAGTAATGAAGATCTTATTTGGGCTTTTTCTGAAGGAAGTTCTGGCTTCTGGCATTTTAAATGTAATTTTTAGATTTGCCAACCAGTATGTCAACTGCTGATCAATATTTGTATGTATGACCTGAACTGAACTCATAGCTTAATAGATTGCTTGACCAGCTCAAGGAGAAATTTTATTTTTCAGCTATGTGTCAGTTCCTATGCAACTTCCCACTGAGGATTGCTGGAAAACATTATGTTCTGTTTATACAAGGTTAAAAATGTAAATCCTGTTGCCAGTCTTAACCATACAGTAAGATTATGGGATGCTGCTGCTCTGGTGTTATGTGTTCAGAGAGCTTCATTTCTGAGTGCTCCCTAAATGGGAATAATCTGCCTTGTTTATAGGGTCATGGGTCAGGGTTGCAGTGCTGAACACAGTCCATCTTGTCACCTTCTCATTTGTTTCAATTGAAATGGTTTATTAGTTATGCCTTGTTACACACTCATTACTTATTTAGCATCAACTTTTTTGGCTTATTATTAATTTGCAACCACTTTGGTGAAAGGTGCTGTAGTTGGTCCACTCAAACGGTACTAGCTGTCAAAATGAATTAACTGCAAGACTCTCAAAAAACAAGCTAATTATGTTTAGCTTAGAATCAAAAGAATATCTTTTTCCTGTGAGAAGCCTAAAACTTGCTTGTTTGTTTTATATTTTTTGTTTGCTTTTCCAAGCAAGATTACGTAAAGAAAATGGAACTAAGAAAATGGAATGCTTCAAGCATGAGTTAAGTGGCGAGTGGTAGTGATGTGGACTTTGTTAATTCTCCGAGAGTAGTGAAATAGAAAACCCCTGACAGCCATCCTAGAAAGCCACGTCCTTGCTTGTGTGGGTAAAGCACTGAACTGTTGCTTTAATATCAGTAAAGGTAGTAAGTATTTCTGAGGAAAAAGGCTTATGATCCTATTCTATTAAGAAATATGGAACACTTGCACACTTGGAAATGAGTTTAAACAGAATCTGCAGAGGGAATGAATCAGTTGCTGCAGCTGCCACAAATTCTTGCTAGTTGACCCTTTCCATTTTTTGCTGAATGAGGTCAAAATCTACATCTCCTTATGAAATGCAGTATATCAGATACTGCTGCCCTATGTGTATCTGGTCTTACAAATGGCTTAATTTTTAGGTTTTCCATCCAAAAACCCCAAATGGTCTAGATATACATCCCTAGCATGGTTCACATAAGCTGGACAACAAAATTCCTAATAGATGTTTCTCCCAAACATACTGTGCATGAGGGCAGAGAAAAAAGGTCAGAGAGTTAGACAAACGTTTAATCACCATTCTCAGATTCATTTCTGCAATTACAACACAATGAAGAGAAAATATGAGTTTGCAGAGCTCTAAACATTTGAAATTGATTTAGCCAAAATAAATACATTCTTCAATGCTTTCCTATGTACAAGATTCAAGTTTTTGTGACATAGGAGAGAGATCTATAGGGATTTAATCAACTACTTTACCATAACTGCCACTCACAAAATATACTGCTATTTTTTGATATGTCAGATAGTATTTATGGTATTCATCCAGTAAGGGCACTGGAGTTGCTAATTAATTGTATAAAACAAACACAGAGACTAGCAGCTGCTGCTTTTGATTTTCATCAAACTCTCCACAGATACATGTTGAAAATTATTTTCTTCCACAAACACACTGAGGATTTTTATTGCCTTAATTTGTGGGCAGTCTGAGGCATCTTGAAGTCTAATTATTTTTCAGTGGGTGGAATAGTCAGCACTCTCTAAAATTCAGAGCTCTACAAGATCATTTGATGATTACTGAGACTGCTGGCTTGTGGCCATCATTTTAATAGAGAAATGCTTAATCAGATACTGAAGTAATTTAAAAAAACAGAAATATCTCTTTCACATGTTTGTTTTTTACCATAGCTCCATATGTTTACTCTCTTGGTCTCTTGCTCTCAGAATATGCACCCTTTAATCTCTGCTTGTGCTTTTGTATCATTGACTATACCAGTTACTTTATGGTGTAGAGCAAATTAATACATTTTCCTTTTCCCAAGTTCCGTTGGAACATGTTAATGCTGTATATTATTTGATGCTTCAGTGATGAATTCTTTTTCCAGTAGGAATTAGAATATTCCCTATTGTTGTATTGGAAATGAGCTGGCACTGCTAAGGTCTGTTCTTGACCACTCCAATGAGATCAGGTACAGAGACCTGGCATCATGCTGAGGTGAGTTAAGGCTAAGCAAAATAATCTGGCTTGGCTTCTGGCAAAGTGAAAACTATGTGGAAGCAATATTATTCTATTAACTGATTTTTTGAGGCATCTAAAATTAGAAAAGCTTTGGGATTGGCACTGGCAACATGTTACAATACAAAGTACTCCAGAGGTGCCAGAAATTATATTTCTGGAAACAAGCATAATGTAATATTAAAGTTTTATCTGTTTTGTTATTTTGGCTCTTTGGATTTCTCTGCCATAAGAGTTCTGTCTGGTGAAAGAAGGAAGTAATACAATGTGTACTGCAACTTTTTGTCATAATGATTTTGTTCAAAGACTTAATAGTGTTCAGACTATCATCCCTGGGTTAAAATGGCAGCTGAAAGGCCCTGAGCACAGGGTACCTGAGTAAGAGTCTTTGCAGGGGACTCTGTGACCTGCTAGTATTCTTGGTGGCACTGATTTCACTGAGGGAGAATGCCACTGCAGTGGAATTTTTTCAGGTTTTCTGCAGAATAGGTGAGAGCAGAGTTCAGTGGCCTCCAATTCCAATTAGTGGTTGACATCCCTTGCTAGAAAGAAGTTAGTAACTTATGTTTCAAAATGGATTTGATTATCTGCAATATAACTTCTAAAACATGATAGCCATGATCTTTGAGAAACTTTATCTTTAATCTCTGAAGGTCTGTTTTGTAGATATCCTGGGTTTGGTGTCTTTTGGAGGAGATTTTGTCTTTCTGAGTAACAATCAAATTAGGGAATGGAAAGCTGTATTGCTAAGGCCTAATGAAGACATTTTGTGTAAGTTCCAAAAGAATCAAAATGCTGCAAACAATGAGGTTCTACAGCTAAAATAACAAATTATCATAAGCTCAAGTGCTGAAAGATTGCTGCTGCCTGGCTTCCCACTGAATTGTTTATTACTTTAAAAAATTGCACTTTTACATCCCTCTTTGATATGATTCTCTTTTCACGTTTTAATAGTGTTTACTTTTTCCTGTTTCCTCGGCATGCCTAACCTTATCTAAAATTTTTAATGCAGTGGTTCTCGCCTTTCTTAGGAAATGCATCTCCTTGGTTTTTAACTGTTAATTCACACCAAGTCCTGGAAACTAACTTAGCAGTGTGAATTTTCTGCCATTGTAAGTCTGTAACACTAACACTGCAATCTGTCTGAAGTTGCAAATTTCCACTAATGCTGTAGAACCGAGCAGGTCACTCTCATCTCCCAGGAATCTCTGATAAATGAGTAGCTGTGTACGTCCTGCCAGCTTTGATGCTTCATTACAGACAGCAGCCACGTTCCTTGCCAATACCACCACGAGCAGTAGTAAAGTATTTATTTAGGTTTTCTTAGTGCTAAAGGAACCATACATTGCTGTAAGCACAATTAACTGCTCACCATAATTCTAGTCACAATGCTTAGAACTTTGCTCCGTCATTCTTCTTTCTTAAAACACTTGCGCACTAAGCCATTTCTTAGCAGGTGGACAAGTTTTGCATATCAATCTGAAGGTGTACTTTTGCCTTGTTACTTTGCATATCAATCTTATCTCAGTCTCAGTATGTCCTTTAAAAGGAAAATGAGCACATGAACAGTTTATACTTCCATGAATGAGGCAGGAGAAGGCCATGTGGGTTGTGCAGAAACAGACATTTTATAGTTCAGTGTCCTGGGCCTTATAAATATTTTGTTATATCAGATACCAGTGAGTTTGACAAGATACTCCACCCAGGACCACAGGACAGACTTGACAAATACCCTTCCTAAACCCCAAGAAGAGTTCCCTGAATATATCATCGGCATGTGCCAATGTACTGCTCTGCCATCACAAATGAAGCCTCCTTCAGAGTAGTCGGTCAACACCCTCTCAGCAAGTCACTTTCAGTTTACACCCTGCAGCACTTGAAGAAAGTTTATATTTAGACAGTGACAGAACAGCAGTTTCAGATAGGCAACTTCATCTTGGTTACTTCCCTAAGGCACCAGATTTGCCAATTATATATAATGCCCCTTGCCTGTAGCAATTTCATACTTGGTTTGTCAAGCACATTTGTTATGTATGTTCAGGCAAAGACTGCGATATTGAAAAATACATTATCCTGCAAGTTCTTCCATCTCTTCAGTTCCAAACTTAGAGCTGAAGTTTTGCATTCCAGCAGTAACTGATATTTAACTCTTAGTGGTTTTCCATCTGAAATTTATGGAAGACTTCCAAGAGGGGAAAGTAGTGAGGAAGAAGGAAAAGTATATAAGGTTAAGTCAGACAAAGGTCACAGGAAAAGTCAGTGGTACAGACAAAAATACATAGCAGAGAGGAATGTGCTCTCCATTTGGAATAAAGGACAAAGGGGACATGAATGTCCCTTTGTTAATGGCTGTCCTGTATTAACAGGAATTGTGTATCTAATCCTTTATCATTATATATATAATATATATACACATTATGATAAGTGTCTACATAATGCATATAAAATAAAAATATATTCAGACTGCAGAAAATCTTACTTTCATCCTTCTTTGCATTCAAAACAAAATGAATAGGGCAGGCTTCCAAGGAAGGAGCAGCAGGCTTTTGAGGCAGTGACATTGCTGTGAAATTGCATCAAAAAATGGACTGGTTTTAGTGTAGAGACTTGAGGGTTATAACACAATTTAAACCATTATTGATGTGAGAGAATAGGTAATTAAGGAAACTACAGAATTGTTCCAACTGGGGTCAAAGGCTTTTGTGCAGCAAGGGTCAGCCTAATCCAATGGTTTGGGAAATCTAGTAATTGCATTAAAATTTGTTACTTCAACATAGTAGAATATCTAATTCTCCTAAATCTTGAGTCCAGAAATAATAATCCAATAATCAAGACTACGTAATGTGGCACTTTACTAGAGCAGTCCATCCCTTGAATGCTGTAGAGGAACATTTCTTCCTAGAAGAGAAAACAGGCCAATGTTCATTTTCAGGAGTTTTTCTGACAAGCTTCTTTATTTTTTTTATTAAAACTTTACTTCTGGGTAAATTGTGAGTGTGCTGACCTCAAAGAAAGTGAGGGACTCTTGAGATCATTGAAAAGACTGTAAACTGCAGCCTGGCAAGCAGCACTCCCTATCCCTTTCCTGGCACTAGCCAGACATCCACAGCAGCATGTCTTGTTTGTTGTTTGCTAGAAGTGTGCAAAATGCTTGGAATCATTTGTTTACACAGTGATAGAATTTTTCTAAAGCAAGGATTATCCCAGCTGAAATGGTTTAACACAGGCCTTGGGTATTTCTGGAAGTGTTTTGCAGTTCACTTGGGAACTATGGATCTGGAGATAAGTAAAAACAAGTTAAAAAAAGAAAAAAAATCTATTTAAGAAGAATAAAAGCAACAACACTCATTACTGATTGAATAGGCCCAAGATGCAGAATAAGTAATTTCAGTTCCCCTAGCTCAATTATTGCTTTTGGTTTTCTTGTCTGTTCTATAACAATCTCTCTTGAGATTTTCACTATCCTGTAAGCAGCTCTAGTTGCTCCCAATATTCAGCAGAAGTGTACATTTACCTCCCAAAAGCTGGTTTCTGTGGGTAAAAGCCTGCTTTGAGAGCAGCTGTTGCTATTGACTGACATGAGTGGATTCAGACATGCAGTCCACGCTTTGAATGACACAATAATCTGCAGCCAAACAGTATTACCAACATTTTGAGAATCAATGAGATCCTGATATACTGTTTACTTTTTGGAGAAAAATAGCTACTTGAAAAGCTCTGAGGTCCAATTCTTAGCTGGTTCAGCCCCATTCCATTGATCTTAATGTTTCAGAGGGAATGGAAGCTTTGAGACATTGACAACACAAATCATCATGTGCAATGACTATTCCAGATGAGGCAGTTGTGTAAAACAGGTAAATGAAATATCATAGTGGTTAATTATTCTGTTTGAAAATTCCATTTTGTTTTATACAATCACTTATTTAACATACAGTCCCTTTCTTGCCTCCTTTCATTGAATTGCCTAACATCCTAAAAGTAGTCACTTAAAATTGCAAACATGGAATCAGAAGAGTTGCCTGGATCTGTGGTTATGGTAAAACTGTAGGAAAATAAGGAGAAGAGAGTGCTGAAAAGTGATTTAAGAGTTCAATTTTTGTAATTCACATTTTACAGAAGGCTCACGCAGCACTGGCATGCTGCACCAGCTCAGAACAACCTCTGAGTGAGGGGAAAGAGTTTTCATGTGCAGAAAATATTTCTTAGGGGAATATTAAAGCAAGAAGGAGGAGACAGTTTTATAGCGGCCTGTTGTGGGGCTTTGTTGGTACCATTTCAATAGTCAGGAGACAAGACAAGATCCTGTTCCTGACACCATCCATATCCTGATTTTGAAGGAGCACTTTTGTGCCGATGAAAACAAAAAGGAAGTAACTGAAATTTGTTTTCTTATTTTACCCACTTATATTGAGTCAATATTTAAAAAAAACTACGCCACAACATTATCCAAGGTTCTGAAAAAGCAGTGTAAAGATGTCTGATGTTTCAGCATGTGCTCAAAAGACACTCAAAAGGCAGCTGCCTGGGCATTCAGTGGCCTTATGAACTGCTGGTTTTCAATGATATTTGGAAAGAGGAAAGTAATGCAGCATGACTGACCCTGTAGATACACTTACCTGCAACTATTTGCAGGAAAGGGTTAAAAAAATGACAGTTTAAGTGGTGTTTTTGAATGGAATAGAGTATCAGTGATATTATAGTGATATAAATGCTGCACAGATCAATTAATTGTCCAGTCTGCAGCCTCATAATTTTTTAGTGTGATAAACTGTTTGTTTCATGGTGTAAGACCTACATCAACTGTAATTATCACTTAATCAGTCTTGAGCAGTAGAAAGCATGTAATGGGCTGCTGGATCAATTATGAAGTCAGATCACTTCATCAATATAGCAGGGCAAGATTATTTTGAAAACTGATCTCCTTTCTTTTATAAAACGTGCTTCATATGTCTGAAACTGAAACCGATGTCAGGCCTAAGTTATACATGAAAGTATTTTATTATCAACGCAGCAGTCCTAAGGTGAAATTAGGCTATTTCTGAGTTATACAAACAAAGCCAAACATAATAAAATAAGTGTTGGTGTACTGTGCCATTCTTTATGCAGTGGTTGAATCAAACATTTGTCCTAATTAATAACAACTTTCTAAGCAGTTGCCTGGTACCCAAATTCACCTTTCCTATCCAGAGCTTCACCTCTTAATTTGAATAAATGAAGTTTATTGAAGAGTGCTAGAGCAGTCTGTTACTGTGAAAAGAGAACACAGTTGTTGGTGAATTAATTAAAAGACAATGTCTACAACTGCAAAACATATTATGAACATTTTTAAGAGAACATCAGAATGCTGAGTGGGAGAAAGATAAATCACTCTGGAAAGGGAGATATTTTAAATTAATGGGGGTTTGTGGCTTTTGAAATTGCTGCAAGTGAAATCTGTGAATGGCTTCTGGAATTAATATTGGTATGGTATGGTGTGGTTCTATATAACGTCTTAACTGTAGTAATTAATCTAATTTTTAAATCTTCTGATAACATTTCTGATGGGTTTTCACTTTGAAGCAGCTGCAAAGACATTTTAATGATAAGAAGTTTCAAACTAAAAGCAGAGCATATATAGCTGAACAGTTGCACAGATAAACCTACACGAAAATGTTACAATTTTTACATAAAGGAGTAAAAGCAGCAGTAAAAAAATGAGCCAAGCCAGGAACAGCTGTTTTCTTGATGAGTAGCACTGACTCAAGTTGTCATGAAGAGTCTTAGTACATAAGATGCTCTCCATGGACCTGATTGAAAGCCTATTTACAAGGCAATGGGAATCTTTCCGTGGAATTCCCAGCTGACTTTGACTCAGATCCAGTAAGTTTGAATTTGTTTCTCTTGAATTCAAATTCTCTCGTGTGCTAGTGTGTCTTAAGTTTAGCACCATTTTAAAATAATCTAAATATTTTTCTATCTAAATATTATTAAGCCTGTAGCAGCTCTCACACATCTTTTTTGCTGCTGAAAAATCTGAGGAAACAAAAAACCACAAACAAACAAAAACAAAACAAGAGGAATTAAAACAAGTATAAAAGTATAATGATAGATAACCATACTAATAATATCTTATAGAGTGGGGCAGTTTGGAAAGAATGGGCATAACTGGATTGGCAAAGAAAACCAAAAGGAGTGTATATATAAAAAGCAAATGCTAATTTTGACATACAAACAGAATTAATTTCAAATACTCTCATGTGTCTGTATTAGTTATCCAGCAACATAATGCTTCAGAAAGATCAGTGTCATTTCTATACTATATAAAGGACCCAACTGGAATCAAGGTTTAATCAATTTTATATACTGATTTAAACAATTAGAAGTGGTTAAGAATATATTTACAAAATGCAAAACCATTTCTGTTTAGATAGCAGTGAAATGAAAATATGACCTGCCAATTAATCTGAAGACTCCCGTAGGAGTAGAATCCTGAAAGTATTAGTATTTCAGAATAAAATATTTTTCTAAAGACTCAAAATGACAGTAGCTTCAATTTCAAATCATGTATTATCCCCCTCAATACAAGCCAATTCATCTGTAGACTCAGTATTAACAGAAACATTTCAAACAAAGATAAATACTTGGCAGGAAAAGCTTGCTTCTTAAAATGAGAAAACTGTGTATTACATTTAGCTTGTCAAGGAAATTATTATAAATAATTCTTAGCTTAAAGCAGAGAATTGTGATTAAATGATCTGAACAACTAGTGGCAATATCCATCCTAATGACTTTCCCTGTGCTTGCATAATCTCTTCTGAAAGCGTAGCCTTGCTCATAGTGAAATACAAATGTGATAATTGACATTTTCAATCTAGGGCAGCAGAGACACCTCTGCAAACAACCTGTTCTTAACTGCTGCAGAGGAGGTTTTGGGTGTGTATGGATGTTCTCATGGCATACGGCAAGGAAATACATGTTTTATTTGGTCCTTGGAAGAATCAGATTTGCTCCCAGACGGAATGATTTCAGGAGAGTGTCCTATGAACACAGGCAGCCATTGAAAAGACTGCTTTCTCTTGCCCTCTCCAAGAACAGCAGAAAGGGGCAGGGAGGGAATCAGTATCTTCATATTTTAAATTAATATTTGCCAAGCTAAAAAAAAGTGTAAAAAAACTGTTTTCTATAAAAACTTGGATAAACACCATGGAGGTTGGAAGAGCTACTGCAGATGATGAACAATGCTGGCATAACAAAAAATGAGTCTACAGTGCCCCTGAACAAATTTATGGTGGAAATTACGAAGAACTGTGAATAGAATTAGGATCTGGAGCAGCTATTCACAGGGGCAGAGGGGCCATTTGGTGTTAGAATGGATTTTATTGTGCTCAGAGTTATGTGATATGCTTGTCTGCAATAGCTGATTGGATGGCTCTGTGATGTCTGGGGTGCTTTGCCTTGTCCTTTCAGAGTCATACTGCCTAAAGAAAGCAGCTGCCTGGGGACATGTAAGACAGTGACACTTTTTTAGCTCAGATGAACTTAATGATCACAACTGTAATCAAGCTTTGAGTTTAATCTACAACATGATAGGTAAAGGATAACATGATTTAAGCATCAAAGCCATGCCTGCCTTTTGCGACAATTATTTGTTGACAGGTACTTGTGTGTTAGTACATCAGTTGTGAGAAAGATGACTTTCATCCTCCTAGATAAAAAACAGACATTACAGCTGAGCACTGAAACCTTACCTTTTAAATCAGTGCTATATGTAATAAATGGAGATGTTTGGCAATTTAAGGATCCCACTGAAATCTTATAAAGGAAAACCTGATGCCTAAGAAAGTGGAAACACATTTTGCAGGTTATGTTGCAGTTCTGGTCAGATAACACAGCTATTGTAATTACTGACTCTATGAGTCTTTCATGGTTTAGAGTTTGTGAATATCTTTTTTGGTGCTAAAACAGGTGTTTAAATTGCTTCCTCTTTCTAGAATTTTATCTGATGTCAATGCAGAACCTTAACTCAAAATTTCTGGACAGAAAGTCTTTTCATATGTGCATCTCTGACAAAGCTTCTTTTTTAAAAAATTAAACAATAGGAAGACAAATGCAATTCTATTAGTTGTATCCATTTTCAAATACTTATTCTGACTGATTTTGAACAGGAACTATTAATTCAGTATTACGACACTCTTGAACTAAAAGTAAGATCTCCCTTAGTCATACAAAATATCTTACTATGTCTAATCAGACTGATGTTTAACCCCACACAAAAATCTGTTTTATGTGATTTTGCAGCCATGGCTCTTCATCTTTATGTTTACATTTTCATCATCCAAAAATTCCTTCACCTGAATCTTGGACTTCTTTTTCAGGAAAAAATAAAAATTTTATCAGATTATCACTTTTGTCATACAGAAATTAAGGACAGATAAAGTGATTACAGTGTCTTTTTCATTGTCAGGAGAGGAAAAGACTAATTTCATGAGTCTTGAAACACTACTTTTCCAGGTAGGAAATTGATCTATTTAAAGACTTAAAATTTAACCTATACTAAAGTTTTAAGAAAATCTGTAAGGTGGAAGGTAAAGGTTTGAATATGAATAGAACCAAAAGGAGTATTTGGGTTACTAGGATGTTTTGCTCATAGAGGCCAAGTTCCAGGATACAGGATTTGGAGCTGCACTCATCAGGGCCTATGCGTCCTAACAGTTTAATAGCTATTGAAAGAAAGACAAAATAGTTATGAAATATAAGAAAATAGAAGATTTTGAAATATATGTAGTTTCCCTTTTATTTTCTATGCACCTGGCTCTAATCTTTGGAGCAGCGTTGTCCATATTTGCATTGTATCAGAAAGTTCTATCTTTGGACTAATCACAACTGTGGCTTTTGCCTAAAAACTTTTTAAGAAACTGCTCTAATTTAGGAGGCAAAGATAATTTGGGCATGGTGAAATACTATGTACCCATTACTTTTTTTCCTAAGAGTCGTAATGTTACTTTGAATGGAAAATTCTTTTGAAGTTTCTTGTAAAATATGATTTTTGAAAACTGATGATAATGGGAGAGAGTAATGAAAATTATTTGCACGTGTTTCTAAGTGTTAATTTCCATTGCACCTTGTGAGGATGATCAAATTGCTATTATTCATTGATCCATAAAGACAGACATTTTCCTAACCTGTGACTTGTTGTCTTCTCAGGGGAAACTGAGCTCATGCCTGTGCTGCTGTAAATGGACTTTACTGCATGCAGTGGGGAGGAGCTTCTATGGGAAAGAGTCTTGTCCAACTCTCTGTTAGTACATTGTAGATATAAACATCCAAATAGTGTTTACAGATGTGTTTTCCCAGGGTGGCTTATTTGTTTGGTTTAAGTACGATTCTGGCCCGCTGTCATTTTTACTTTTTTATATATTCTTAGTTTTCTTTGTACCAGATCTTCAAATTTGCTTCAGAATTTTGGCTTAGTATGGTCCTTGGCTTGAACTTCAAGTCTCACAACATAAATCCTGTTTTTATCTCCCTATTGCACTTTGAGATCTGTATAGTTAAATGGAATGAGGGAATTAAATGTCGGTGCAAAGAGCTGTATTGACCTTTACACTTCCTTTTTTCCTTCTGAAAAACTGTTTTCAACATGTTGTTCATCCACAGCACCTACCCCCAGCAGATTCTCTGTGCTTGATTATTGACCAGTTGATTTTTCTCCAATTAAACCTTCATGCTTGCAGGGCAGTGCAAAATTAGTTAGTATCTATGAAGGAAGGAAATAGAATGATTAGAGAAATCTTCTTAAAATCTCTTGGGGAATCTGTATTCTATAAGCTGGGAAGAAAAAGCCTACCAGAAACCCAAGTGTAATTTCAAGGAATGAAATGCTGAGTGAAATGGAGTTTGAAAGCACTAGGTCATTGCCTGTGACAGAGTTATCTAAAGGGAAGCCTTGAGGAACAGGACAAAGGGTGATGGCTTTAACATGACAGATGGTTCCAATTAGATTTTAGGAAGAAAATGTTCCCTGTGAGGGTGGGGAGGGCCTGGCACAGGGTGCCCAGAGAAGCTGAGGCTGCCCTATTGCTGGGAGTGCTCAAGGCCAGGCTGGACAGAGCTCTGAGCAGTGTCGGACACTGGAAGGTGCCATGGCAGTGGCTTGGAATGAGATGGGATTTAAGGTCCTTCCAGTCCAAACCATTCTGTGATTCTAGACATTGATGGACATCCCCATTTTCAGTAGCTGTAGGAGAAAGAAGAAAATTAAAACATTTTCCTCTTAGTCCCTTGTAATGGTGAACAAGATCTGTCAGGGAAGTTCCAAGTGTACAGAAATTTCTATTCCTTTATCCTCGTTCCTCTGGGTGTTCCCAATGCTACAAAATTAATTTGGGTTTAATGTAAGGATTTAAACTTAGGTTCAAATACATCATAATACAGTCTAACTCCCAGAAGTACTTTCCTACTTGAAGTAATGGTAATTTTTTTTTTTTTTTTTGAGAGAGGAATAGCATCATTTGAATTCCATTGCATGACAGACTGAAATAATGCTGCATGGTAGATTAGTCCTATATGCATTTAACAAAGTTGTCCCTTATCACACATCCTGGAAAAAAGGCTATAACGAGAAGGTTGCAGATGGTAGCCTATTAAAATATATTCTTTATCAAGCCTGGCTAGCCAATAAAACTGAGCCAAGCAATGTGCTCTCAGGGAGATTTTCTAGCTGAAGTTATTTACCTTCAGAAGTACAAAGTAATGAGAGAAAGTAGGTTATACCTGCATCTTGAAAGGAAAGGCACAGGGTTTTTGTAAACTCATATCTGCCCTGAGTAACACATACAGACCCTGTGATAAGTGAAATTATAACAGATTGAACAATACATTGCTGGAACATCTACTTTTTGTGTGCCCTGTGCTGGGCAGAACCCAGTCCAGAGCAGTCAGTTCATATTGTTCTGTGTAACCTGCAGGAGAAACCCAAGGGAGAGGACCCAAATTAGTAGCTTCAGAAAGAGAGGACTGAATCAAGCAGTCAGGAGAATATATGTATATTTTTATAAGAGTTTAATCAGGCTTTATGGTAACAAAAATGAAGGGTGGGTTTTCCTTTCTTTTTTTTTTTTTTTTGTGAAATTAAACATTGAGCATGTAGTGATTATTTGCTAGATAAATATAATTAGTTTTCAATTACCATGAAATTGTCATCCATTCCCTTTCAATATCTCTGACACTTTCTGTTCCTCTAATCCATGTCATGCTGCCAAGTCTCACATTGGCAGGAAGTGAGAAAAAAGCCCTTGAAATAAGGATCATTGTTCTTTGTTGAGTACCAAGGTTTGCATTTGAAATTGGACTAATGATATAGCTGGCTAGGATTTGCTTTTTTATGGTGATGAAATGAATGTTTTAGGCTTTATCTTTAGTTTTCTCCTGCCCTTTGTTCAAAACTTACTTGTGGGGTTGTGATCAGATAAGTAATGGTTAAGATTGCTCAAGATCTATCCTGAAAATGCTTTTCACTGAAACACTGAGGAAGTGTCCTCAGCTTCCATTTCTATCTGTCCAGGGAAGGAAACTGAAATAATGGAAATGTCATTCTGTAACAATGCCATCACAGTATAAAAGATGTGTGGTAGGGTGGTTTCCCTGATGTATTAAATTAATTGACAAATAGGTGTGAGTGAAACATTGAATTTACAAGTTGTATGGACTTGCTAGAGGCAGTGTATCTTTTCCAAATTTTAAAGCTTCAGGTTAGCATTGGTCCTTGTGCAGATAGAGACAATGAATGTTGCAGAAACCTTCTTATTTGTAATTGCACTGTAAAGCTTAGCAAAATTTCTTCCTTCTGCAGCACTGAGATCATGAATTGTGAGACTTTCTGGTATGTGTGAAAGAAAGAAGGGCCATCACCCTGCCCTCCTTCCACACTGTGAAAAGGACAATACAGCACTGCAGAGGTTAAAGCACCCTGAAATCCAACTGTAGTAGCAGTATTCTGCTTTTCCTTGCTTTTCTGCCCCTTCCTCCCTGTCTGTGTCTGGGAAATGAGAATTGAGTAACCTTTCCCTTGGCTGAGTAGATGAGCTCATGGTTTTCCAGTGTTTATGTGTTGGTTATCTCTATCCTCCAACAGGTTCCAAGAGATTTCAGAGGGTTCTGGTCTTAGCAGACAAAAGCAAACTCTGTCACCTCTGAGGTCAATAAAATGTTAATTATTGCATTAACACCACACTGAGTTTAGAATATCCCACTGAATAGGCTGTTTTATTAGCCCACTTCCAGTGCTATTTTAATGGGGTGTCTCTAAGGGCTGTGTGTCTCAAAGGCCCTAAATCCTGTGGTGCTCAGTACACCAAAGTCCCATAATGTTGTCCTCAGAAGAGATTTTCAGGTGCCACGTTAAATACCACAGGTGCCTCTGCTTGTCAAATACATTTCCATAGGGAGAAGAAGTGCTTTGAGTTTAAGAGAGGACTGATATAAGGGTCTCCTCAAGCCAGGTCTTATAAACTCTTTGAGATTTATATCAGACCCAAGATAGCTCAGCCACCTCAGATGGCATAAAATCAGCAGGAGGGCTTCTGTGGCAGTGTTGGAAACAGAAAAGTTTTCATAAAAGGCATAATAACAAAGCTCTTTACAGAGAAAAACCAAGCCAGGGCAAGAGGTTCTTCCTCCTGGTAAAACACCCCACAAAAGCAATTATTTCCTTTTGTTCTCTTCCTTTTCTAGTAAATTGCTTAGGTGGGACTTTTTGGCTTCTGTACAACTGGCTATCCTTAAGTTTGAGGTGAAGTCTCCAGGGTCCTATGAGGTGTCTTTTTACCTAATTGAGGAGAGAAACTTCTGGGCTTTTTGCCTTTTTTAGGAGACAAAGTATAATTTTGTCACTCTGTCAACAGGGGCACATTCCTACAGAGAACAAATAACAAAACTGTGAGCAGAATTTTCTGATTAACTCTCTAAAGAAAATGCATATGGAACATAAAACATGCCTGTAGCTGAGCAAAATTCCTGGTGAGTTTGTGGATGATACACTGTAATCTAATCTAGAGCTTTCTGTAGCCCCTGAATTTTCCTGAGGTGCACAGCACAGTTGGTCTGTTGTGTTTAATTAAGAATAAACTCAGCTGAGAGGGCTTTTTATTGTTTTATCTGCTTTTAATGTGTTTAACGGAGTCAGATGGATGTTTGGCTGGATAAGCTTGTGATGATTTGATTTCTAGCTTTGTAGCAAGACTGGGACTTGAATGAGGGCTTGCTTGAAATTTATTCCTCAGTGAGTAATTCACTGGCTAACTTTTTGTTGAGAAAAGATCCATACAAGATAAAATCACCAGCATTTTTACCAAATTTCTGCACACTGTAATGGCCTTATCCACTTCTAAACTCCTACCACAGTCACCTTTAGGGTCAGTTCATGGATATGCAGAAAATGCAGAGCTTGATTCTGCTTGACTCAGAGACATTTCCCCATGATTTGTTCTCCAGACAGATTTCCACCAGTGACAACAAGAATGATAAATATCATTCCCTAAAATGATTTTTTTTAAATGTAGTAGGTAGAGATAACTTGTACTGCAGAGTTTTCAAAAGAATTATATAAAGTATTTTCCTGACCACTTGTCTACTTCTGAATAAATCTTGGAAAAATTAGGAAGGTATAGCTTCCCAAAAGAAATTTATGCAAAACTGATTATTTTAAAAAAAGATCACCCAAGCACATATAAATATATATCAACAGTGGTGAATAAGGGAAAAACTTAGATCTTACAATGATTATAACCTTTTCCATTTCAAATTTCTGAATATCACCCTGATTAGTTTTTAACAAGATTCACCTACATTTATTTGGCACTTTTGATAGAAAGTCCCTTTGCAGATGTCTTATTTTAGCTCCATTTGAGTTACTTCTTGGAAATATTTTTTCCATGATTGCAGACATTCATAAAAAAGGCAATAAGAGAGGCTTTGTCTGGTAGAAAGAAATTTTAAATATCAGATGGGTATAATGAACTTCTAAACTCAAGTTTGATTTTACTGCTAAAGAGGGTGAAACTCCTGTCACAGGGGTAATAATACAGGCAAAAATTTGTCAGGATCTCAAAAGGGCAGCACACAAATTCAAAGAAAACACTTGTGAGCTGTTGGATACCAAGAGGCTCTCTGTGGCTAACAAAACCCTTAAGCCGCACCATCCGACAGCTTGGAAAATATCCGTGTTTGGACACTCTGCTGCTGGTCCCTGTTGTAAACAGTGGGTAGGACACTGGGCAAAGCTTTCATCCCACCTCACTGTTTTACATTCTAGAATCATCCAGGTCACTGGGAGTTGTAACACTGCCCAAATGTGACCATCCAGCTCACCTGTTGTGCACTAAGTCCAAAGTACTGAGAATCCTTGACAAAATCCCACTGCTTCTTTAGTCTAAGAGGAGTTCTTGGAGCACTGGGTTCTGCATCATTAGTTTGTATTGTCACATGACGTTCAAAAACTGCTTTGGAAAGTTGGTTTCTGGATGGTTGGGTTTTCTAACGACCCCACTGGGGCTTTCCACCTTCAGATAAACTGTTGGGAGAACAAGAGTTAACCCATTCAGAGCTGTCTGAGCAAAGCAGGTATATATTTAGTAACGTTAAAATGAAGAAATAATACTTTCTGGGCATGCTTTCTGATGAAAAGCTGAGCATTTCAAAAGGTGAAATTGCCAGAAAATACAATGTCATTTCTTCTCAGAGTATTTTCTGGGGTAAGATAATCCTAGGGAAGTCACTGATGTGTCTAAATGTTTTTGAGACTGCAATCTTTGTGGGTCTTTCTTTAATAATAAAAAAAAAGTTGAAACATTTTCCCCTTCAGCTTATGAGTCTTGTGAGATATTTATATTGCATTTGAGTTACAGTAGAATTAATGGCTTGATCTTAGATTTATTATGATTTGTTTCCTGCCATGAGCTGCTAAAAGGAAGTCATGCAAAAATCTCATAGTAACTAACACATCAATAAATGCAAGGGCAGGTCCAGGAGGCTTTTATTTGCAGAACAAAATTCTAGAATTTATAGAATCTGTCTTAGTTAGTATTGTGAAGAAGAGGGAAAAAAATTCAATGAACTCTATTAAAAATATTGATGCATGACTGTAAGAGCTCTTGAAAATTGAGATTTCTCTCTGAAGTGTTATTTAGCCTGTGTATGGCAAAAGAAATGCAGGAGAAGGAACCAAATTTTCCTATGAATTTTTGAAGCATTTTTTATCTAGCAAAGTAATGAAATTATTAAAATACAAATTCTGTGCTGCCAAGAAAGCAAAATATTCCCATTTTATGAAGCAAGAACTTGTGCCAGGAAACAGAAGAAAAACAATTTCCTGAATAATTGAGCTACAGGTGGTCTGTGTCAGTGTGGTAGCTGGGCTGGTCAAACTACTGTGGTCATTTCTCTTGTTGAGTCACTGGCTGGAATAAGAGCTTTCAAGCTGGTAGGTGACCATGCACATCCAAGTAAATGTTATTTTAAAGATAAAGTTCTTCTTCTCTTCCTGAAGCCGAAATGTTCTTTACTGGATGAGACAGACTATTGTTGTCCTGTGCACTCTCTAATACTGGACAGCATTGGAATCAGTTTTTCCAATGAAAAGAATTTGCAGTATGTAACATATTCACTGTTGATTTAAAATTTGTATAACACCAGCTGCTTAAGTGAAAGCAGTAATTTCTGAACACTGTTCTGTCATAGTACCTGGGAAGTTTTCTCCCTGCTCTCAAATGTTAACACCTTTCAGGCAGGCTGTTACTTTATCCTTGCTTTGCTGTCACTTGGATGGATAGTGAGAGCTTCATTGTCTTACATACATTAACTTTCCTGTAAATGTTAGTGAGAACTGGAGGTCTTCAATAACCCAACAGAGAAGTTAATGTTTAATTTTTCTGTGTAAATTAATCCTCTCTGATCTCCAATAATTTTGTTTGTCTTTTACTATCTAGACTTTACCATTCTGAATTTTGTTCCAGTTCCCCTTCTGATTTTGTTTTCTATGGCAGGAGCCAAGTAGCCAAAATCATACATTTATGGGCATATTTAATGTATTTTTAAAAATTTTTATTTGTGAATATCTAGTCCCTTTTTTTCTATTTATTTGAGTTCTGCTTATACTTTCAAACTACATTATCCAGATGCTTTTGACTTAAGACACATTGGGGGGCTAAAAGTTGTGATTTTTCAAACCACTTTATTAATTCTTTTTTCATTTTTGTTCTTTCTTCTAATTATGTTTGCAGAACCTGATACTGCTGAGAAATATATTTTAGAATGTATTTCTCAGCAGTATTAGACCATAGCATTACAGTCCAAAACAGAACAGTTTTAACAGGCTGGTTTTATGTATTTATTGCTCTGCTTTATTTACTTAAAGTGCTGTGACTTAAAAACTGCTTCTAGTTGGTCTTGATTTCATCACTTAACAAAGATGGGAACCACCATTTCAGAATATTTTCTTTCAAATTTTCATTATTTGCTTCAGCCCAACTGTTTTCTTGGCTTTGGAGGAGGTAGTTTGACAGCCACCTTTATTCTATAATGTTTTGTTCAGCAGGGTTCGTTACAGATATTCCAAGAGACAAATGGTGGGAAATGAAACAATGCCTCATCTAATATTCTGTTACATATATGTCTTCATTTGTTCACCTTGGCCACCTGCCCAGCACAAATAGATACTTATTGTTCCCTAAATAAATTATGTTGGTTCTAAACTTCTCTGCAATTTGATATGAGTTCTGTGTTTATTTGCTGGCACAGGCTGCTCTAAAAATATTCCACCTTCTGTGGTTTGGCTTCTGTTATACTCATAACCTTGAAAAGTAATTATGCAAATATCATATTGCATTAAATACAGGCAGGGTTTTACTTACTGATAAGCATCTCAAAATTTCAATTTCTGGCCATGTAGCTGAGACAAGTCTGCTTGGAGTAAGAGATGGTGATGCCTTCCCACCCATTGCTGGAATTGAGCAGTAAGTAGTAGAAAAGTAAAATTGTTCCGTTCTTTGCCTTACCTGCTTATTGAAAGGAGGAGTGCAGTAAATTGGGCCGTAGCATCCAGTCACCAGGGGATTCTACCATGCTCAGTTCAGTGCTTGCCTAGTGCATGCAAAGAACTTAACACATCTTTTTTTTCTCCCACAAAAATAAAGAGGCAACCCTGGAGAAAAAGAAGCAAAGAGCTGAGATAGAGATGTTTGAAATGCAATTTATTCAACAAGAAATGCAGGCTTCCAGCAGCCCCACAATAATAAACAAAAATCCTAAAGCTTGTGACTTTGGACTGATTCTGATCTCTCAGTGATATTGATAAAATTTTCTCAGTGATCTGAGTCACAGTTTACATGCACTGAGAATTGGGAGCTCAGTTTGGCTGTTGCACAGAGCTGTGCATACAAATGGCATCCCTTGGGCACTGCTGGGTACAGAAGGCTGCCATAGCCATGGATGGCCAGGGGCTGCATAGGGGTTTTATCCATCTGATCCAAAATTCAGTCTTACCCATCCACAGAGAAATAAACTAAAAGGGACACCAGATGGGTGAATATCTGGGGAACTACAGACCACCAACAAAAACTCACAAGTCCTTGAAAAAAGTGGAAAACGCTGTCTGGGGAAGGGTTTTTTAAAACAATGAGTATTGGAGGAATAATTGGGCTTCACTATATGAAGAGCTGACATTTAGGGTTCTGTAAAAATCTAGCAAAAGTTTTAGAATGCAGGAGTGATGATCAGGTGCCTCTATTTCAAAATAAGCTTCTCAAAGTCAGGCAACACTGTAATTGTTTAATAGGTTTGAAAATACAAGCTTCTTTTAAAACCTTTATTCCTACCTAGAGACTTGGTTGAAACAAAAGTATGTTGTCAAGGAAAGGCTGCACAGATATCTTGGCATGAACTGAACATTAACTATAGCATCACTAATACCTCACTAACTAGCACAAGACAAAGAGCTTGGCATTCTCAGAGTTCAGATTTCAGCTTTGCTGCCCTTTTTTTTGGACTGTTTTGCCACATTTGTCATCCAGAAAGCAAGTAGAATATCACTACCTTGAAGCAAAGCTAAAGCAGAGCTTCAGAAATGAAAGTTGCAATTGAAAAATCATATATTATTAATAAATATGCCTAAGTTTTATTGTTTGCCTTAAGGAAGGTAGTAGGAGGTCCATGATTTCATGGGTATTATTCATATTATGTGATTTTCCCCAAATGGATTTGTGCTGTGCTGAAGGTAAGACACAGACATCCAGGTTAAAAGAGCTGGTAGTCACCCTATTTCCATTCTGATCTAAATGCCATACTTGAGAGGGGAAAAAAAAGGAAATCCACCTTCTAAGACTTATCTGCAACTTACATCTGAAACAACTTATTATCTTTCTTGAAACAGTAAAGGACAGCAACATCTATATTGTACATATTCAAGAACACTGACTTTTAATGTCAGTTTCTCTACTGTGGCTAACATGATTTTCCAAAATTTAACAATTCAACTTGTGTTAGTGGGTTAATGTGTGATTGGAAGTTGGTTAGACAGGTCTTATCATAGTTTATTGTAACAGCTCCTTTGAGCCTGTTTGCTCAAAATCTGTTCTGCCCAGAGAAATTTTAATCCACTGATCCAGAGCCCTACAGGCCATAATGGCTGTGTCATTATGTATAACCACTTACATGGTGGGCCATAATAGGTTCTTTGGAATGGTTATAAGCTATTGTGTCAATTGGATTTTCATGCATAAGTCCTATATTTGGGTGGTGAATAGCTTTCCATAGCATAACCTGAACCTTTAATGGACATTATTTATTCCCTTTGTCTTTCCAGTTTAAGCAACAGTAATGCTTTTTTACTGTGTATATTTAATTCTGGGGAATTTAAAGACTTTTGAATTTGATCATTAGAAATAATGGATCTTGTGATACTTTTCTGACTTTTGCAACACATTTGTGAATACATGTAGAGTTTTTTGAGGAAGGGAAAATGGGACAGTAAGAAAACAAACAAAATATGTGTCTTGCGCACCACATGCTGATACTTGGATACTCCTTCATATTCACATGAAAATAAGGTTAATAGCAACTTGTGCATATATCATTCTCAGGAACATACTGCTTTTTCTTGCATTCTGTGTGAATTGTGTTTTTCTGCTTTTCTTGGACAGTTTTGTCTTCTGCCTCATATAATTCCAGTGACTTAAGAAATAGTAGAATTTACAGTACTCATTTTTTCTAATTTTCATGAGCCTTATTGTTCATCCTTCATTTGACTTTTTGCCTGCAGTGAAATAACCACCCTTGACTTATGTTTCTAGCAGCAGAATTATTTTGCTAACTTCTACTGAAAAAAGGCAGTATTGGTGATATTCAAATCTCCACAACTGAGCAGGAGTTTTTGCTGTTAAGGAGGTACACTGGAGGCAGCAGCAAGACCAGACCAGGGACGGGGATTTGCTCTCAAGGTCATAATCTGGTAAAAACAAACCCCTGATAGGCTTTAATGTTTGTTCATTGCTTTAAAGCTGGATAAGGAGTATATCACACTGAGCACCATAAGCCTTGACCTCAGATAAAGACCTGGATAATAAATTATTACAAATTTCCTTCTACCACTTTCTGCTTATAGATACATGGAATTTAATTTGATTCATTTAGGAGGTTGTTATGAACAAAAAAAAAACTGTCAATTTTTTTGTGTGAAGGAACAAGTTACAGAAACTAGTTTGACCAGTTTTGCTACTGAAGTGCTATCTGTGTTATGTAAATTGCGGGTCCTTGTTGGTAATGGCTTCTTTTGTATAGGGTGAAAAACCTTAGCCGGGCTGAGTAAACAGCCCCTTCTGTGACAGTGAAAGGAGAGATGGGTGGGGACCTCCAGAGACAGTTGGGAGGAGAGAAGAAACCTGGGGGGGAACATGCAAATGAAACTGTAAAGACCATCCTGCCTTGGGAAGCTGCAGCCCCAAACGTGCAGAAAAGAACCCCAAAACAACAAGCCAAAATGAAGTTGAGAAATTGGAGTGATGTCCGGGTGTGAGGAACAAAGTACTGAACCTGCAGAGACACTCAGGACCTTCAAAGCCTCTCACCCTAAGTGCGAGAAGTTCCTGCTGGGGTTGGTACCCACTAGTCCCACCAGGAAAAGGACAAGGACTAGGGTCTATGCCGGAAAGCAGCATCCCGTGAGGACGGAGACCCTCAGCTCTACCCCAAGAGGACAAAGCTGCGCATAGCCTTCTCCTGCGAGCCACCTGGGAGAGACCCGATGGAAGCTGCAGATCTGTCGAGCCACCCCATCCTGAGCTGATCATTTTTAATAAAGGCATTAAAAGGAGAAAAAGTCTCCTGCCCTGTTTATTTCAGAGGTCATTCCATTAACCACGTAATATGAATCTAAATTCTGTAGTAATTCAAACTGTCTTTGACTTCAGAACTATTTGTGCTATGAATAAGAAATCACCCATTTATCAAAAGTTACAGAGTTGATAAAGTTAAACCCACTGTTACCAGTCTTTATTGTTACCTTGTTGGTAATCAATTACTTGTTGTTCATCTCCTGTTAATTGCATGTTCTTCATCCCCTGTTAATTACCTATTGGAAATCCCCCTCCATCTGGTCAGGTTTTCACCCCTGCTGTTATGAACAAAAAAACTGTCAATTTCTTTTGTGAAGAAAAAGTTACAAAAACTAAGTCAGACCAAGGTTGCTGCTGAAATGCCACCTGTTTTGTTGTGTTAAGTAAGTGTCGTTCTTGCTAATGGATTGCTTTTGTATTAACAGTAAAGGTATGGGGGAACTCCCCGGGCAGGGACAGTGGAGAGAGGAAACCTGGGGGGGGAGGACATGCAAATTAAACTGTAAAGGACCAGCATGCTCCGGGAAGCTGCTGCCCCAAATGTGCAGAAAAGAACCCCAAAACAACGAGCCAAAATGAAGTTGAGAAATTAGAGTGATGTCCAGGTGTGAGGAACAAGGTTCTGAGCCTGCAGAGACGCTGAAAACCTTTGTAGCCCCTCGCCCTGAGTGGAGTCATCCCAAAGCCCATACCTCGACCACTGGGGAGGAGTCGAATGAGATCTGGTTACATCCACAGCTCCCACGAGGACAGGACTTGTAACTCTGCCTCCACAGGACAAAGCTGCGCTTATCCTCCTCCTGTAAGACACTCGGGAGAGACCCGATGAAAGCTGCAGATCCGCAGACCCGTGGAGCTACCCCATCCTGAGCTGATCATTTTTAATAAAGGCATTAAAAGGAGAAAAAGTCTCTTGCCCTGTTTATTTCACCTGCTACTTCCTAGAAAATGGCACCCGGGACTGTGAGGAGGAAGTGACATCAGAGCTTGTATGCAAAAGTGGGAACACTTTGCCAAGTTCAGCAAAGAAAACCCCTGAAACAAAGAGTCACAACAGAATTGAACAATCTAAGTGATGTCTAAGGGTAAGCAACTGAATCTGGGGTCTGCTGGGATCCCTCGCTCTGGCTTGAGATGTTGGCTAGAGGAGGACATCAGAGGTTGAATTGGGGCATTGGAATCCGGCAGCTCCTGTGAGGATGGAATCCCCGGCTCTGCCTGTGTGCAAAGTAGACAGAGTTGCACATCTCCTCTTCCGTGCCGCTCTGGGAAGCAGCAGTGGTGGGGTGTGAGCAACCTGTGGAACAGCCCCCCCCCGCCCCCTCACCCCGAGCTGGTCACTCTTAATAAAGGCATTAAAAACGAGAAAGATCTGCCCAATTTATTTCAGTTTAGACATAGTGAAAAGCTTTTTGCTTAGGTGTAGGCGACAAGAGACGCTAAAGACGAAGGTACGGCGCTCGCCCGAGCTAAGCGCCGGTCCTTGGCTTCTTTCGGCAGAAGCCGCGCTTCGGAGCACACCGCGACCGGCACAGTGCTCTACGACCGGCACAATGCTCTTTGCGCGAAGAAGCCGCTTCTTCGCCTCCGGGAGCCGGAGAGAGCGGCACCTTCCGAAAGGCGAACAACCAAGCCGAGCCACACTGGGATTGTGTGCACAGCTTGCAAACTGATAGAAAACAGTACCTTACCACTCTCCTGCGATTTTATTCACGCTAACATTCGAATGCAAGTCGTTTTGGACTACTTTCTTTTGCTATTTGCAAAACGCTCTGCAGTGCTCCGTGCACCTCTAGAACACGATAGGAGATGATTTCTGTACTGGCACAGTTTCTCCTTGCGAGACATAGTGGAAAAGCTTTTTGCTTAGGTGTAGGCGACAAGAGACGCTAAAGACGAAGGTACGGCGCTCGCCCGAGCTAAGCGCCGGTCCTTGGCTTCTTTCGGCAGAAGCCGCGCTTCGGAGCACACCGCGACCGGCACCATTGTTTTTTGCGCGAAGAAGCCGCTTCTTCGCCTCCGGGAGCCGGAGAGAGCGGCACCTTCCGAAAGGCGAACAACCAAGCCGAGCCACACTGGGATTGTGTGCACAGCTTGCAAACTGATAGAAAACAGTACCTTACCACTCTCCTGCGATTTTATTCACGCTAACATTGGAATGCAAGTCGTTTTGGACTACTTTCTTTTGCTTCTTGCAAAACGCTCTGCAGAGCTCTGTGCACCTCTAGAACACGATAGGAGATGATTTCTGTACTGGCACAGTTTCTCCTTGCGAGACATAGTGGAAAAGCTTTTTGCTTAGGTGTAGGCGACAAGAGACGCTAAAGACGAAGGTACGGCGCTCGCCCGAGCTAAGCGCCGGTCCCTGGCTTTTTTCGGCAGAAGCCGCGCTTCGAGCACACCGCGACCGGCACAATGTTTTGCGCGAAGAAGCCGCTTCGCCTCCGGGAGCCGGAGAGAGCGGCACCTTCCGAAAGGTTTAACAACCAAGCCGAGCCACACTGGGATTGTGTGCACAGCTTGCAAACTGATAGAAAACAGTACCTTACCACTCTCCCTGCGATTTTATTCACGCTAACATTCGAATGCAAGTCGTTTTGGACTACTTTCTTTTTGCTTCTTGCAAAACGCTCTGCAGAGCTCTGTGCACCTCTAGAACACGATAGGAGATGATTTCTGTACTGGCACAGTTTCTCCTTGCGAGACATAGTGGAAAAGCTTTTTTGCTTAGGTGTAGGCGACAAGAGACGCTAAAGACGAAGGTACGGCGCTCGCCCGAGCTAAGCGCCGGTCCCTGGCTTTTTCGGCAGAAGCCGCGCTCGGAGCACACCCGACCGGCAGTGCCTGCGACCGGCACAATGTTCTGCGCGAAGAAGCCGCTTCTTCGCCTCCGGGAGCCGGAGAGAGCGGCACCTTCCGAAAGGCGAACAACCAAGCCGAGCCACACTGGGATTGTGTGCACAGCTTGCAAACTGATAGAAAACAGTACCTTACCACTCTCCTGCGATTTTATTCACGCTAACATTCGAATGCAAGTCGTTTTGGACTACTTTTTTTGCTTCTTGCAAAACGCTCTGCAGAGCTCTGTGCACCTCTAGAACACGATAGGAGATGATTTCTGTACTGGCACAGTTTCTCCTTGCGAGACATAGTGGAAAAGCTTTTTGCTTAGCTGTAGGCGACAAGAGACGCTAAAGACGAAGGTACGGCACTCGCCCGAGCTAAGCGCCGGTCCTGGCTTAGGAGATGATTTCGGCAGAAGCCGCGCTTCGAGCACACCGCGACCGGCGCGACAGTGCTCTGCGACCGGCACAATGCTCTTTGCGCGAAGAAGCCGCTTCTTCGCCTCCGGGAGCCGGAGAGAGCGGCACCTTCCGAAAGGCGAACAACCAAGCCGAGCCACACTGGGATTGTGTGCACAGCTTGCAAACTGATAGAAAACAGTACCTTACCACACTCCTGCGATTTTATTCACTCTAATATTCGAATGCAAGCACTTTTGGACAACTGCCTTTTCCTTCGCTAGTGGTCGGTTACAAGATCTGCAGCACCTTTGCAGCTTCCTGGTTTTGATGTGGCAGCCACATGCTGCTCTCCGTCCTCCTCAGATCCACCACTTCAAGCTGAGACAGGAAAGATCAAATTCTTGTGAAGTCTCTCAGCAAGGTAACAGTTGATGTTATGAATGTTCCATTCTGCCACTTTTGAGGAATTCAATAATTCATGCCTTGGTACCATTCAACTGCTTTCAAGCATCTAGACAAATTCAGCTGTGGTAACAGACAGCAACTTATCCCTGGGAAAAGTCTCCAATCCCATGACAAGGAACATCAAAGAAAAACCCTATTCTAGCAAAACTGAGCAAAACGTTCAAATATGTACTGATCCAGAACTTCCTTAGGTAGGATAATGCACAGTTTGCTGCTTCTGGGAAGGCTCGTGTCCCTTATCCTTTTGCCGACACAGTCTGCCTGACACAATGGCAGGGATGAGATATCTGGGAATTCCAACCAGAGAAGGCCAAGTGCAGCCATTGATTCACTCCACTTTGGGATGGATAAAGCACAGTTCTGAAATAAGAGGGACAATTTTTTCTCCTTATCCTTGCTTGTCTGGCCTCCATACAGTTGGACACCCTGCCAATGAGGTGAAACCTAACCCCAGTATTTCTGTCCAAATTTGTGCTTTTTGTCTGTCATCAACTGCATGCTCTGTCTAAACCACATCTCTACAGAAATGTATTAGAAGAAAATTAGAAGAAGTTTTTTTTTTTTCCTTCACCCACATAAACTTTGAAAATTTTCTAAACCACATCAACTCTTCAAACCATTGGTATAAGATAATTGCTTCAAGAAATCTTTTGAGAAAAAGTAACCCTATTCTTTCCTTTAGCATTTTGTTGATTTTTTTTTCTATCACTCTCCAGTTTACAACCTGAACCCAGGTAATCTGAGAAGCTTACTTATTAGTAGGAAAAATAGAAAACCTGTGGAAATTCAGGTTCTGAACCTTCTGGATGTCTCTGAAGAGGTTGATATGTGGGATGGTTCTTCCAAGGGCTCCAATAGGTGTACATCTGACTTCAAGTCCTGTAGCCACCTTTATATCATAGGGGTGGTTGGGGTGGAATGCTTTGTATGGAGTTTTTACAAATTCTAACAAAATTTTTGTGTGACCTGAAAGAAAACGAGAACTCTGCAAGAGAACAGCAGTGCTTAAGCCCAGAAAGTACAACTAAAATGTGTCTAACCTTTCAAAAGGTCTTTTGGGGGTAGAAGACAGATATTAATGACCTTAAAAGTAGATGTAGAAAGACTTGTCTTTTTGGAAAAACTTTGTGGAAACCTCCTAGTTAAAATAAATAAATAAAGAAATAAAACCAAAACCTCCCCCAAAAAAAACTCAAACAAACAAAAGAGAACCAAAGGAAAAGGAAAAAAAAAAAATAAAACCAAACCAAATCAAAAAACCCCAAACAAAACAAAAAGCCAAACCAAAGAAAAAACAAAACCCCCAAACCAACCAAACACAAAACAAACAACCAAAACCAGTTAAATTCTTTTATCTGTGAAACAGCTGTACTTCATAGTATCTCCACGGGCACTCCTTATAATGTGGACATTCTCTGATTGCTGCTGGGTTGTTCACTGCAAGCAATATAGATTCTCCACTAGCTTTCACATAAAAAACAGTGTCAGGTAGTTTTGAAACTAAATCTGAATGAATAAAAACGCCTGTATACCCGCAACGATTAGGAAAATATCAAAACTCAGCTCAATAGTAGGTTAATGAGCTACAACAATGTGATGAGTATTTACTTTTGTTTTCTTTGAATGTTGTGCAATTGTAAACCAGAACTAATTTAAAATAGGTACAAAACCCAGGAAAAGTAGATAAAGAAATATCAGCAAAATTTTAAAATGAAGCTTTATGAGCCTTGAGAATTGAAAAGAGTTGTATTTCTAGAAAGATATCCTGTTTTCCTAAATTTGATGTGAATTATCCTAAAAACCTCATTTCCATCTTTCTTTACATACTTCATTTAGACTAGGCTAGGCTCTGGGTAGGCCTGTTTGTAGAAGTTTTGGTCCTGCTGCCAAGAAAATAATGTTGCTGGATGATCTTGAGGAAGGAGGAACTTTTGATAGTCTTGAGAGAAGAGAGAAGAGGAATGATGTGCCTGAGCACATCCCAGAAATCCCAAAAGATTGAGGATGCCAACCAAGCACGTGCTATTCCTCCCGATGTTTTAAAGTCTGACCTGCCAAAACTCAATGCTCTTCATAACCACATGGAATGCCGTGTGATAGCCAGACAAAGGACACCTGCTCCCTGAAAAGACAGGGATTGATTTCTATCAAAAGTAGTTGCCCACAGCAATATGAGTTTGTTCTGCCTTTCATGGTTTTTTATTGTCATCAAATGGAACCAGAGAAAGTCAATCTCCTGCAGGATAAAATGGGATTAAGGTACTGCTGTTCTCCATCAGCTAAAGGATTTGGTATTACTGTTAGAGTTAAATGAGTCTAAAGTCCAGCTATTATCTGTATCATATACCTGGAATTTAATTGAAAAAAAATGACATTTAAATTCACTTAAAAATTTATTAAAAAAAAAAAAAACAAAAAAAAAACTATGATAAGGTCTTCTTCTGATGAGATTGGTGAAAGTGACAGAGAGAAAATAACACTTGTTAACCTGTTAGAACTGCAAATCTTGCATCACCAGTCACATTACTCTGGCCAAAATAGTATTTTTGTAGTCCTGAATTCTGAACAGCAAAATATCATCATCACAATGCCTGACCAGGGAGACTATATAAAAATCAAATCAAATTTCAGGCTTAATTATAGCAATACAAATTAAAATGTATTGTCCTCTTTCATAGCCGAAGGCAATAAAGCATCACTTGAAGTGGCATTTATGAGAAAAAACAGTTAGGTACTCTAATTTCAAATGAATAGGAGCAAGAAGAATTACTGAAACCCATTCTGATCTCCATTTTATAAAATAAAAGTGTGGCATTGTTTTATATTTTTATTGCCTGATGATTTTAAAATTGCAGAACCAGTGTACCCATGTTTCTGTCACAGTAAAAAAGCATCAATATTGTTATACCTTCTCTGAGTGACATGCTTAGACTGGAGCATGTGTTAATAAGCTTTTTATTAAGCGTATGCTAATCAACATATGATGATTGAATGGAACTCCATCAATCTTGCAGCCATTTTTCTGTGAAAAAATGTTCTTTAGGACATGGCTGGGAGAGGAATTTGGAAAAGACAATCTGCAGATTTTAAAAACCTATTATTATTACCCCATTATATGTTTAAGAGTTACTTTTTCTAGTTGATTTTTGTTGGTTTTTTTTTTTTCTTTTCTGTACACATATGAGGTAGTATTTGCAGAAAAGCAAATGATGCAAGACAAGCTACTTTCCAGTTTTATGGTACGTTGCTCCTCTCCAGATTTTCTGGCCACAGTCTTTCCTATTAAAAACCTCCATCTCTAGAGGAAAATGTAGAAGGCAAATGCCCATTAAAATTTTGCTGCCTGCTCTATCAAATAGAGTCATTTAATTGCATCAAGTGACTATCTAACTGATGCACTAAAATGATAAAGCTCCAGTAGAGCCTCCATTTCACAAACATCTATGTTGTTAATCACACACCCTTAATAAGATGCACCCTATATGTCTTTGCAAGATTTTTTACACTTTTTGCCATTTTGGATTACACGAGATTGCACCAAAGTTTGAACATTGTTCAACTTTTCAGAATTTGAATCATTTTTTGTTGAGTTGTTTTATCACTAGGAGTCCACTGTTTTCTTTTTATTACTTCACAGGAGTTAATATCAAAGAAACTTTCAATGAATGCTCTTTTGTGATGGAACTGAAATGAACAGAAAAGATACATTTGCTGTGTGACAGTGAATACTGTCACATTTCTTATGTCTACAATGTTCGGCATGAAATCAAGAACTGCCCACATCATGTATAACTAATCTAACAATTCTGCCCTTTTAACTGTTAGTTCACTACGTGCTGCATGTCTTGGCTGACTTTTTAATATTACACCAATACTCACCACTGCATCAGGAGGGTCTATAACCTGTTGGCTCTAGCAGGCCAATTCCAGTGCTGAAGGTGTAGATGACTCCCATTCTTTTGAACACCAGGTGCCTGAATCCCACCTTACTCACAGTGCAAACAGCAAAGCTAGGAACCCATAGAGCATTTTCTACTTAAAAGAGATGTCAGTCCTAAAGTTCTAGGCAGGGAATGACAGCATCACTCTCATGGTTAAAATTCAAGCTAGTTCTTAAAAGATGCACTGTTTTGGTAGTTATGATCAAATCTAAGTAGTACTGAATTAACATAACAAGCCTCAGAAATTAAAAGACACTGAGACGAGGAAAACATGCAGCGTAAAATCTGCCTTGTAACAATATTTAATCAAAATCAATATGTTCATGTCAATTTTTCACCAGTGCAGATTTAACCTCTGTTAACATTGAGATGCTACAGCTTAAGCAGTGCGAAGTAGGAGCCTGCCTTTCCCACTTTGAAAGAGATAATCTCTATCCAGGTTGTACCATCATATGAATGGACCTGTGTAAACATTGACGCATCATTAATTGTAGGTGGTGATTTTAGCCTTCTAATAGTCTTCTATAAAGCCAAGCAAAATAATGTCAGTCAGTGAAGTGAAACCTTTCTTTTCATTTTCAAACCAAAGCCATTGTTTACAAAATAAAATTTGCATGCATCACAGCAGTGGAGAGAAGTGTTTTGAAAGGGTGAATTTTATCTGCTTGGAAAATATTTTTCCATGGAAAGCATTTTCTAGGTGATTTACAGTGCTTTTTCTTCAAAGCAGAACAAAATAAAAATGCTGAAGAGCTCATTATATTTCCAAAGTAGACTTTGAAGATGGGAGAAGTAAGGGAAGAAATCAAATTTGATTCTCTAAAAAATTACAGGGAGACGTTAAAAAATTTCCAGCAAAAGTCTCAGTAGCAATAATAAACTACACTCTCATCTCCAGCATAAGATTTGAGAGCAGGAGGAAGAAGGGTATTTTTATGCCCAGCTACCTAGAAGGCTGTCATGGTCTAAAATACTCAGATCTCAAAGAAGTACTCAGCTTTTAGTCACCCTCATCACAAAACATCTGTTATTCATGATTCTGCCTCATGATTTAGAAGCCAAATGGCTAGTAGGAGATTTAAGTACAGCCACTTGGATCTGGCTGACTAAATTTGAAAATTACTTTGAAATTATACGTGTTTCTTCTGAGACCATCCTTGTTATAACTCACTCATATAGACAGTCATCTGTTCTTCAGAAAATCTGAGTGATGTATAAAGAGTTTTGCAGAAGGTGGAAAACCCTTTTCCTTAAGGTTTTAATCGAAAAGAGTAGTAGAATTTTGTTCCTAAAAACCAAATTTTGAGTATTTGAAAATGCACAATGTAAAGGATGGCCAGCACCGTGGATGCTCCAGCAGGCTCTGATTGCTCTCAACCACCCTCTTCTTACAACCTCCTTCCCAATATCTCCTTCTCCCCATCTCTTTCTCCCTCCAGGGCTGCCCTGGCCACAGGAGCACACCTGATTGTTAACTTTATGCTTCTCTGCAAGTGGTCAAGAACTTTTTCTGGAGTTTGGCAGGGAGGGAGGTGGCACTGGCAGCATAATCCCAACACAGCCATGCTAAGCTCATCCCCGAATCATGGCCCCACACTTACCACCTCACTGCCACTTTGAGTACTCCCTGCAGCCCCAGGAAATTCCTCTGACTGCACGGAGTCTGTTCAGCAGCACTCCCTTCAGAGGCATGCTGTGACTCTGCCAGCACCTTGGAGAAGAGGAGGAAGGAAACTCTTAGACCACTGCATCAACTAACTCTCAGGAAAAGAGTTAATTGGTGACTTGTTGCACCCTAAATTAGCAGCCTATGAGAAGCTTCTCTGGGAGCATCCAGCACTGTACTCCTTCTCCCTCGCGCGTCCTTTGTACTTTTTGTAAAAAGTAAGACTTTAGAGAGAGGGTTTTCCAGAGGAACATTACACTGAAGGACAGTTACCGGGTGGTCAGACTGTCCAGAGACTGCTGGTACACACCTTCTGACAAGAGCATTGTATAAAATAACCCTTAATAATTTCCAACTAACACTGTTCAGTAGGGTGGATGTGAACGTATGTTCTTCTCCACCAAAACTTGCTCTGCTCAAGTGACAGGGTTGCAAGGGACATTGACAGGCTGGAGAGGTGGGTCTGTGTGGGCATCAAGAATTTCAACAAGGCCAAGTACAAGTTTCTACACCTTGTAGAAGGTCAGGGCAATCCTAGACATGTCCACAGGTTGGGTGGAGAAGTGATTGGGAGCACTGAGGAGAAGGACTTGGGGGTGTTGGTTGATGAAAAACTCAACGTGAACCAGCAGCGAGCGCTCACAGCCCAAAATGCCAAATAAATCTTGGGCTGCATCCAAGCCCCATGGCCAGCAGGTCAAAGGAGGAGATTCTACTCCTCTGCTCTGCTGGGAGAAGCTACATGCTGTGCTGTATCCAGGGCTGGGGTCCCCAAAATTTGAAGGGCATGAAACTGCTGGAGCAAGTCCAAAGGAAGGCATGAAGTTGATAAGGATATTGGAGCATCTTCCAGGGTGAAAGTTTGGACTATTCAGCCTGGAGAGGAGAAGGTTTTGTAGAGACCTCAAAGAAGGTCCCAGTATCTGAAGGGGCCTACAGGGAAGCTGGAGATGGATCCAGGAAC
Organism: Emberiza elegans; assembly: GCA_024865655.1. Taxonomy (NCBI): domain Eukaryota; kingdom Metazoa; phylum Chordata; class Aves; order Passeriformes; family Fringillidae; genus Emberiza; species Emberiza elegans. The sequence goes on along the minus strand of JALJVW010000149.1, from coordinate 26,156,844 downwards.
TGTAGCAATAGGACAGGGAGCAATGGCTTCAGACGGAAAGAGGGGAAATTTAGGTTAGATATTAGGAAGAAATTTTTTGTTGTGTGTGGTGGTGAGCTGCTGGAACAGGCTGTCCAGAGAAGCTGTGGCTGCCCCATCCCTGGAAGTGTTCAAGGCCAGTTTGCATGGGTGTCTAAGTAACCTAGTAGAAAGTGTCCTGCCCATTTCAGGGGTTTGGAACTAGATGATCTTTGAGGTCCCTTCCAACCCAAAGCATTCCATGATTTTATGATTCTGTTGTCTGACTGTAGATTTTACTCCATGGGTCTCATCACAAGAGAGATGGAAAGCAAGACTATTTTCCTATGTGCAAAATATACTGTCCCTGCTATTTATCTCCACTCTGCAAGAGGAAATACCAGGCAATGAGAGTTTTTTAGTGAGGAGAGATTTAAATCAATAGAAATGGCAGGGAGTGTGCCCAGTTATTTGGACCAAAAGGCAAGTTGCATGCTCAGGTGATGTAAATCACCATAGTTCTGTTCAGGTTAAATATTCACTGCTCAGATCCACCAATCTGATCCAGAGAAGGGATAAGTTTCAGAACTGGTTATTATTCATTTGAAGTAAATTACTGGTTATCAATTCATGTGTATCTAACAGAAGACCGCATAATTTATTTTAATCTCATCGGCATAATAAATCTTAATCTCTGTATATGATTTTTTGTTGCAATGCTTTTCTTTTTCTGTTGAAGCTGTAAAGTAATAGGAACAAGGATGTTTTTATAGCCTGATATGCATATACCTACACGTACTTTTTTGGCATTTTACGTATTTTTAAGAAAAAAAACTCTGATGTGAAAAATAAAAATATATTAGAATATATTAAAAGAGGTTCTGTCTTCCAGATGCAAGCTCAGGGTAAGGAACCCTTCTGAGTACTGAGTTTATCCCAACCATGCATAACATCACTATTGTAGGACTTGGGAATACAGAGAAAATCAAATAGGTCCTCAAATGCTGTTCTTTTGGCATTCATCCTGAAACTCCAAAAAATACATTTTCCTCAAAAGAATTGATCAAAATAGGAAAATATGAAATCAAAGGGAATAGTCTCCTGAGATTACAATATGAATTAATAATGCTCTTATTGTATCAGTTGTCTGAGATGGCCTGATTTTTATACCACCACTTCTTAAGACTGCTTTTAACTAAGCAAACACCAGAGAAGATTCATTTACAGGATAGAAGAAAATTATTCATTAAAAACATATGGGGGAAGCGTTATTTATGAACTCTCCTAAAGTCAACAGTGATTACGAGCATCTGACATCAATTAGGAATGCAACATCATGCTGCCAATCTGAAACTTTAGTATCTAAAAGTGCATTTAGAAATAGCTTGACAGCATCTCTGTGTCAAACAACTTGATATATCAGTATGCCTTCTGGTTAGGAGCCAAAACTCATAGGTTGGAAGAATAATTCAATTTCATTGTCTAAGAACTGATGCTACTTTAGTCATCTTCCCATGATTAGGTGAAAGAGAAAACCCAGCAGAATACAGCAGCTACAGTGGGTAGTAAATGAATAGAAATTTAAACTCAGTGAAGTGTTTAGCAGTTAAACTGCAGTACAACCGTGGAGTAGAAGAACTTTCTGGAGTAAAGGAACTAGTACATAAGGAGATAAAAAACCTTTGGGTTGCTTCCATTTGTTTCAGGTTTTTGGGGTTTTGGGGGTTTTTTTGTTATTGTTGGAGTTTATTTTGTTTTTTTTTGTTTTCTTTTCTTTTCTTTTTTTTTTTTTTTTTTTTTTTTTTTTTGTCTGTGTTGTTGTTTTGTTTTTTTTTGAAGTTTTTTTGACTTTCACACCGCCGAGGAAAGAGCAGGCTATCTTGAATTAACATTCAGAAAATCTGGCACGGTGAATACTTTTACCAGAAGCGCAAAATCCTGCACAACTGATCAGCACAAGCTGTTGCAGAAGACCAGAGCTCAGTGTGATAAAAGAGTGCGCAGCAATGAGACCAGGATATTCTCTGTTCACTTCCTGTGCTATAATGAGTACTGCATCTCTCTCAGTTAGACAGAATAATTTTTGCTTCTATAAATAATAGTGTTTTCAGAATGGCTTTTTCACCTTTTTTTCATGAAGGATATTTGTCTTTCTGGACAGGAAAGAGATATGAAACTCATTCAACACCAAATATCCTATAAATATTATGTTAAGATTAGATATTGGGGGAAAAAAATGTCTTTTCTGAAAGGGTTGCACACGCTGGAACCGTCCCTCCCTGGGAAACAGTGGAATCTTTATCCCTGGAAGTGTTCAAAAGAGTGTTGATAGGGGACATGGTTTAGCAGTGAACTTGGTGTCACTAAATTAATAGTTGGGCTTGATCTTAGTGGCCTTTTCCAACCTTATGCATTCTGTGATTCGAAAGAATGAGAAATAGGAAAATTTGCAGAGAGCTTTCACAAATGTTGCAAGACAGTCATGGCCATGCCCAAGACAAAAAACATAGGTAAAGGTTCTAACAGGCTCCAACTAGAAGATGTGCCTGCTAACCAGTTTTATTAGTCCTCCTGAAAACAACAAGGGCTACAATTATATTTACAGAAAAACATTTTCTTCAATGCATATAACCATAATCATTGCAAAGACACAGAAGCCAGCATCAAGATTATTGTCATTAAATGGATTAAGAGAGATGTGTGCACACAGCGAATAAAATTAAGTTTATGCGAAAATGAAATACAATCGCCTCCGGGAGCCGGAGAGAGCGGCACCCGAAGACTAAACTGTGTATAATGAACAACCGGAAAACATTGCTGATTGTGTGCACAGCTTGCAAACTGATAGAAAAACAGTACTTACCACTCTCCTGCGATTTTATTCACGCTAACTATATGAATGCAAGTCGTTTTGACTACTTTTTTTGATTCTTGCAAAACGCTTTGCAGAGCTTTTGCACCTCTAGAACACGATAGGAGATGATTTCTGTACTGGCACAGTTTCTCCTTGGAGACATAGTGGAAAAGCTTTTTGCTTAGGCTGAGGCGATAAGACAAAGAAGTTTCTAAAGAATGTTGGTACGGTTCTTTTTAAAGAGTGCTTGTCCCATCCCTACCTGAGGCAGAAGCTGCCGGAGCACAATGCTCGCACAATGCGCTTTGCGAAGAATGCTTCTTCGCCTCCGGAGCCGGAGAGAGCGGCACCTTCCGAAATGCGAACAACCAAGCAGAGAGTGTGTGGGATTGTGTGCACAGCTTGCAAACTGATAGAAAACAGTACCTTACCAGTTAGATACTCCCGATTTTATTCACAAGAAGACAGATAACATTCGAATGCAAGTCGTTTTGGACTACTTTCTTTTGCTTCTTGCAAAACGCTCTGCAGAGCTCTGTGCACTTCTACAACACGATAGGAGATGATTTCTGTACTGGCACAGTTTCC